>JAODTK010000594.1:0-14103 GCA_026419785.1 Sclerodactyla briareus | reverse complement strand
TTATAATAATAATAATAATGATTAATAAGGAACAAGAGTGCAACCCCGGAATGCCGTGGACTGCAGTAGAAATATGTAGTCAGGTCGTTTCTACCTCTATTATTTTCGCGAGTCGACGAGTGTAATAGTCACAGAATCACTCAGAATGTGTCTGAAAACAGGAGCCATCCCCCCCCCCGCCCCCCCCATCAGATTCGAGACATTTCATGAAACGCTCAGCATGAATGCTTGGAAACCCTTCGTTTTTTCTTTCTCTGAAAATGTAAAACCATTCATTCTGTCCACTCTCTAATATACTTAGAAAGGACATGTTCTGAAAAATTCCCACATTTGTGCCAACTATTCAATTTTTCCCCTCTAAAATCCACATTTCGGTGAGTTTCGCTGATTCCAAGAGGAAGTTTTTTTTTTCATCTTTAGCTTTCTACGAAATTTTGACATCTCGGCTTGGAAGCAGCGAATATCTTTAGAAAATAGTGACATCTTTGTAAAAAATGAAAGAATGCCCCAAAATGTGGGTTGTTTATAGCCCTAATTTTTTCCACAATTTCGTAGTTTCCAATTTCGCCAATATTGGAAAGAATCAGCTCGTTCCATCATTTCTTTTGGGCGTATGTAGAGATTTCACTGTACTGTTCATGCAGTCGCCCTCACAATAGAGAGGTATCTAACCAACCAGAAAAAGCCAATAGACTTAGTATTCCTTGTCTTGATCCTGACTTGATCAAGCTAAGCATTGTCCAAGACACAGCAGCCTGTCCAAGATTCCACCATCCCCAAAAGCCTGATTTAGTCTTAGTCCTGACACCTGAAGGCCATGGATTTGCCTCCCGACAAAGTTTTCGAAGGGCATCAAACAGAGAATCCACAACCTCGCGAGTATGCCAAGCATCAATTCTGTGAAGTCCAGGTTTTCAGGTCAGAACCTGGACTTCCCGAAATGAGAAACCCCACAATGGGCGACAGTCAGTACTATCCACAACCCTCCTCCATAATCCAGTATAATAGGCCCCCGAGAAAGCCTCTACTGAATTCCCACGTCCGCTCAGACAGGGCTCGGAGAGCCAAGATCACCTAGACGAAGAAAACATTTCCATACACATCGTTTCATTGCCAATGTTTTCATTGCAAGAAATATAATTGCTCATGATGACCTTCCATGACTTGACCTGACATAAAAAAACATGGGTTCATCTTCACCATCATATGTGCAACACCCACATACCTAATCTGAACTAACATATACTTGCCTCATTGGTAGAGATTGTGCTGACAAGGTTCTTGAACTTTGTCCTGTCGTGACCTTGAACTGGCATAAAACATAGGATCACCCTCACACATGGGTAAACCCACGTGCCTCATTTAATGTGACACCCATTTGTGTTTGTTAGATATAGTGCTGACAGGGTGGTGTCTCACACACAGACACGAACCACAATGATGACAAGGGGTGCACACAGACACACATCACCACATACGCACAGAACTGACTGCAGGATTCCTTTTGCCTTCGGCAAGGAATCCGAAAAATGAGCTTGACTGGTCAGTTTTGTGCAATCTCATTTGGTTCCTCCTTCGTCATGTAAGGGTGTCGCTGTGTAATCTCTGTCTAACTTCAACCATAGGTCCGTTTTACTCCCTGAATGGATGATAGCCTAATGTAGTTGGTTATGTATTGGGATGGACTATTATAGATTGTTTCAATAATCTATGTGATATGTCTTGAGGATTCAGGCCCATTTGGGGTAAAAATGAATACTTGCGACATGAAGCGAAAGGTTAAGTAATAATTCTGCAAATAACTTTTGACTGGACCCACCGAATGCATTGTTGCCATAGTAACCTTTTCCTCCAAAATAGGCAAGAGATTGTTATTATATTGGCATTCCCATTCCATTATTGCAGAGTATATATAACTTTATAAACTGAATATAGTTCCATTTTTAAATAGGAGAGTATTAGGGCACTGAATGCCTCTCTGCCAGACTCGGCCCATAAGAGTCCACATTGCGGGGTTATGGATATTCAGATTTTTGTGACCCAAGGCCACCTCCGTTTCCCCTAACCGTTTTGGCTATACTACTATAATTTTACAATAATTCATTACACATACGCAGCAGTTTTCTAAATTACATCCATGTTCCAGCATGTTCATATAAATCCACACACACCCTAATTGTCATAATGGGAAATCGAGAATTCGATTAGAAAAGGAGCAAATAACAACATAACACGAATTCTCAGTGGATTATCTTATTTGTTGTTAATTCCCTTCTTTATAAGTTAATCCCATCGATTGTAGTTTGAAGTATATACATCTATATATACTTACTGTGACCAGAGGTAAAATAAAACATGTTTGGCGTCCTGCTTTTTTTTCGAAAATTTTCTGGCCCGACCATTTCTTATCAAGAGTTTATATACCAATGGTGTCCCTGTCCATTTCTCAGAGAAGGAGGCCTTGTCTCATTCCTTTTTATTTCATGGTTCTACAGGTCTACTAACTTAAACATGCTTGCAAATGTTCCGATTTGTCAAGAGCAAACTGATTTCAGGGAGTTAGACTCCCAAACTATTCTTATTTATGGCCCTATGAAGATGTTTTTTTTTTATTCCAAATCCTTAAAAAAGGACGCCGGGAGGGGACGCTAAACATGAAATTATTTATTTTGCCGATTTTCATTTAGTGTCTAAACGTCCATTGAACAAATACAAAACCAAAGATGTGAACAAATACATACGGGCAACCAAAATAACAACAAACAATTCCAACTAGCGAAAGACTTACCAAAGCGTTTATCAAAAAATAGCAAATATGTAGCCTGTAATAAAAATCCCATTGCTAAATTTCTTCTCTAAAATTGCAACACATTTGTGAGGCAAGAGAAATATAGGACACCGCCAATATAGATGGATCTGCATATTTGTCCTTACGCTGCAAGAGACTATGAAACCTTCATCCAGGTTTCCTGGGCCTACCTCTGCCACGCCAGCCAGTCACCCTTTCCTCTAGACTTCGGTACCCGTTAGAGTAAGAATTATTTAATAGTTAATTCCATAGGCTGAAACTAGATAACGTATTCGTTGGGTAATTACCAAAACCATTGCTTTTATTGGCTAACTGCCAGATGAGCAGTGCCGAAGCAAACTTGAAAGTGCCTTGAATTGATACTAGCCTCGATGAGGAGCATCACAACCAGTGTTCAACTTCCACTTTGGAAACTATTGCAAGGAAGGAAATCTTATTGGGTTCGAAACATAGCATGTTTAACCTTAAGATGTGGACTAGTCCGGTCAATAACTCAATAAGATGTGGGGCAGGGGGGGTTCAAGCCAGTCACCGAAAGTTTTGTATGATGAAAAAATAGATGTGAGAAGGAACCCGAAAGTTGGGGACATTCCACACCCTCAGGGACATGACCCCCCGGGACATGACCCCGTCCCAAGATCCGAACCTCGGAGAATGTCGAGTTAATTTCACCAAATTGTGGCAACCCCATTATATAGTTAGTTAGAACACCCACCTTCACACCTGTGTGAATCAGTTAAACAAGAAAACAAAGGTTAGAATAACAATAAATCATCAGTTTTCTCTTAGGGCCCCCCATCCAAAGAAAAAAGTTGGGACCTGGACCCCCCATCCCCCCCCCCCCCCCCACCCCCCACAGATTCTGCACCCATGGATCCATGGAAAATTGCTACGTAGCAGCCGCCAGAGTATTGTATGATTTGAGAAATTTCCAATTTACTTTGATTTATTTTAATGCTGAAGTCACTAGGTCCTGTGAGGAGGCAGTACCTAGATACGGGCCCTCGTTAAACGGGATCTTGATCTACACTCACACTGTGACTGGTCAGTCAAGTGGGTGTCATTGTCAAACCAAAGTGACTCAATTCACTTACAGCCTAATAGTTTAGTCACCCTTAACTAAACACTAGGGTGAGTCATTTCAACTAGTGTATAATGTAGAAAGATAATATTGTAAAACTCGCCGAGTCATAGGCAGTGGACGGAGGGGTGCGGCCAATTGTACAAAATAGTACCGACCCACCGCTGACGAAGACCCACCATGAGTTGTATAATTAAAAAATTGGTGGGATTAAAAATTACAAGACATGGAATGTCAGCTGATTAAAAGGATATTGCAGCCACGTGAGTCAATACCACTATAATCACGACATAACATGGGATGTTTTTCTGCTGTGACGCCGTAAGAGTATTACCGGCCGCTATCAACTACCTGCCAGCAACTACCTGATATAAGCTTCTCGGAATGGGAAGGCCTGGAAAACTCTTAAATGTTTATTACCTCAGTCACATGTGAAAGTCATCCACAACACTGGGGAACAGAAATTAGTATCAATCACCTGAAAGGAGCCTTCCCACCAAAATGCCTATGAAGCGTTCACAAATATATTACCCCGACGATTCAGGGGCAAACAAGGTACGCGCACTCTGACAATCCGGGAGTGTGACTTGGAATTGCCGCCTTTTGGGTGGGGAGGGTACTCTGGGTCCACACAGGGCCCGATTATTTCCCAGGCAGGGTGGGGTAGAAAAAAGGGGACCTACCCGTCAAGATCAACACTGGTAAGTCTCAATTGCTGATCCGACGGACAAAGCAATCCCAGCTCACGAAAGTTGAATGTTCAGGAGTCTACCATACTTGCAGCTGACAACTTATTTGCAAACTGCACGTACTGCTCTGATATCAACTTGATGCATACTGGAGGCACATTCATGTCATCTTCTAAGGCATGTCACTTTATGTCATTTTGTGGAGATTACAAAATAGTTTCATTGAAAACAATTAATAAAAGATATTTGCAACGACCTCTCAAGGACATGTCGATGTTCATGTCATTGTGGGGGATATTAAAAATTCAAGTAATGGAAAATGATGAAGAGAACAGTATGAATCCTCTCAATAGCATTAAATTTTGAATGTCTTTGTGGGGAACTACAAATTCATAATGGAAAAAAATTAAGCATAACGAGCATTGAAACGATGCGCTCAATGGCATGTGAATTTGTGTCCTTGCGGGGATACTACAAAATCATATAATGGAAAACAATGAGAATAACAAGTATTAAACAATCCTCTCAATAGCATGTAAATTTTTATGTCCTTGTGGGGGGATACAATAAAAGTCATATAATGGAAACATGAAGATAACAAAGTATGACATCCTCTCAATACCCTGGAAAATTTTTATGTCATTGTGGGGGAAACTACAAATTCATATATGGAAAACAATGAAGATAACAAGTATTGAACAATTCTTTCAATATAATCTAATAATATACAGCATTTGTATAGTGCGCATGCAGAGCCTCTGACGCTAAGAAAAGAATCCTAAGAGGGGAAGCAAATGGAGTAGAGGTGGGCTTTCACCCGAGACTTGAAGGAGTCAACACTTGGGTGACCTGCAAATGTCGTTGGAGGGGCCATTCCACAAAGACGGTCCGGCCCAGGAGAACATTCGATCTCCATACGTTTTTGTCTTGGCCTTGGTGTATAGATACGTGAAGATGACCGCAATTTGCGAGAAGGCTGATACTGCGTCAATGTATCTATAAGATAAGTCGGAGCGGTGCAGTGAAGATCGTATACCTAAGCAATATAATCTTGAAGGAAATACGAGCCTGACTAGGAAGCCAGTTAAGGTTTGCCACACAGGTGTAATATGTTGCCCTGGTTGACAAAGTGTGACATCCGGCAGCAGCATTTTGTATGTGCTGCAAGCTTTGTAGCTAGAAAGAAGGTAGACCAAAACGCAAGCCATTACAAAAGTCAGGTGAGCAGGTAACCAGGCATGTGCAAACTTTCTCCACGTTTTCTGATCCAAGAATTTACGTAGTTTCCCAAGAGTATTAACGCCATACCAGCCAGAGCGACACATGTACGGATATGTCTTAAAGTTCAGTTGGGACGACAACACACCAAGATTGCTTGCAGAGGTGACAGGCTGGATCAAGGATTCAAATTCGCCACAGGATCAAGAGGGAGACTCTCACGAAATCTGGAGGTGAAATGATTAAGTTCTGTTTGTGACCATTGATTATCAAGCTGTTGCTTCCAGCCCAATTGATGATGGCAAGACCACATGGTTCTCTAACTCTTTGAACGGCCTCAAAGATGGTCTGACGGTTGAAAACGAACAATAAATTGTGTGTATACCGCGTAAATATGTGTTCCAAAACCAGGGGGCGAGATATGCGATGATGGGAACCAGTATATTTAGAAAAGTAGTTACAACAAGGGGACCCAGTATAGAAACCCTGTGGACTACCTAATTCTGCGTATGGAAACTGATTTTTATTATCATTACCACAGACCAGGTTCTGCCGATGAATACGACTGGAGCCAATGAAGTGCAGTGGCCCAACAACGCGTAGTATCCTTCAGACGTTGCAGTTAAGATGTTAGGACGATGGTATCAAAAAGCGGCACTCATATGCCAAAAGGGTTAAAAACCATTTTGTTTACTTTCAATGGCGAGTAGGTTATGTGCACCCTAAGAAGAGGCTTTAAGTTTAGATACCACATTGGAGATAGCAGACTGAAAGGGGAGAATGCAGGTTGCTGTGCGTCAAAATATGTGGCTCAGCTGCAAACAACGGCAGCGCTCAATACTTTCGACAGGAAAGGCAAGAGATTCACTGGACGATAACTCTGGAGATCGTTCCTGTCAAGACCCTTCTTCTTATGAAAAGGAACAACCTGCCCAATCGTCAAACTGGGAGGCATGACGCAGTTGAGAGAGAAGGTGACAATAACGTTATACAGGAACGAGTGCATCAAACCATGACATCAGAAGAGGGGTAGGTATAGGATCAGAGTTGCAAGTTCTAGCAGGAGCGCCATACTAAATTTGGCGACATCAACAGTTGAAGCAAATAAGCAATTGCAGACACGTCGAGGTAGAAATCAGGCTTTCAGGGTAGTACAGGTAAACCGTGAAGAGTAGCAAGTGAATCAATCCTGCCAGTAAAGGAAATTGGCAAATTGGTTTGCTTGGGGACTCAGCCACAATTGAAAGTGCAGGTAGAGTTTCTCCGGTTTAATATTAACACATATTGGCATGTAAATTTTTATGTCATTGGGGGATAATACCACAATCAGACAATGGAAACAATGAAGATAACGAGCATTGAACGATGCTCTCAGTATGAAGGGTGAGGGGGTGGGGAGAGGGGGGTGGGGGGGTTGGCAAGTTTTGTGTTGGGAGGTCAGTCAGTTTCGCGGGGGGTTTGGGAAGATCTCCCAGCTCATGTGGTGCAGGCGTGCATGCGACGGACTGCTGAGTGTACCCTGCCGACTTTTGACACCGTGTCACTGTTATGGATTACAGGGCGGACGTGAGCAGGCTTCACTGTGATTAAGGTTAATACTGGAACCACATTAAGATAGAACAAACACAGTCGATGAGAATAAATAATTAAAAACATCGCGGGATAGCACAACACAAATTGCATACTCTGCTATCAACGGGTCAATAGGCATAATGGTGTGGATAGTTCAAGCACGTTGCACACCTCCTTAATGTTGATTTCATGTCATATAATGTGAAAATATTTCAAACAAAGCAAATGGTTAGGAAAAAATGATTGAGGGACTAAATTAATATTAATGAGATAGGATAATAATCAATAATGATACATAAGGGGAGTTCCCGACTGAAACTCATACTAATATTTTATACGATAAGGAACTACAAAGTATGGAATATGATCATTCTGTCAAAACGAATTTATGCAAGAATATTGGGTGGATAAATATGTATGTCTTTGTTTTTATTGCATCGCAAGACATTTCCAAGGTAGAGAATTGTTTTTGGACTAAACACAGATTACAACAAAACCAGAAGCCCAAACAGCTTAGTGATTCTTTGGACACAACGGTATGGTGGTGTTCAAGTTCTTAATTTCCCGAACACAGTCTCATGCTTAAACTGAGATCAATAGCAATAATGTAACTAGGCATGTTTCATGACAGCCCAGGCAGTTGGACAAGCCTGTATCCGACACGTGAAAGTATCTGCAAAAATACCAGATTTTACAAGCCGTACATGATGGATCGCCTTGAAAGAGGATATAATCAAAATGATTAACATAAGTCGTTTTCCCGACTGAAACTCATACTATACTTTAACAATAGGAGTAAAAAGATATGGAAGATGATATTCTATCAAAACCGATATTAGCAGAATTATTGGTGGATTAAAACTTTGTCTTTGTGTTCATGCGTCTCAAGACATTTCCAAGTATGAGAATGGTTTTGAACAAAAAACAAAAACAAGACTAAACACAGATAAACATAAACCAGAAAGCCATAAGACTTAGTGATTCCTTGGAACACAAACGGTATCATGTTGTGTGCAAGTTCTTAATTTCTCTAAACCAGTCTCAAGCATTACATTGAGATCAAGTAGACAATAATGTATAGGCATGTTTCATGACCAGCCAGCAGGTCGAACATAGCCTGATACAAGGGAAGTAAGTCTGCCAAAAAAATACCAGAATTCTACAAGCCGTACATGATGGATCGCTTGAACTGTGAACTGTTGTACAACAAATAAATAGCGTTTCATTGTAATCATGCATGGGAAACACACCCACCAATTTGAACTTGATCAACAGCCATGTGGACTTGCGTGATACAAGGTAAAAGTGCAAAAAAATACCAGAAATTTTCAAGTTTTCCACTTTTTGCCCAAAGTGGACCCCTAATCATACAAACTAATACCATAGCGCTTCAGTGTACTCATCATGGGGAAAAGCACACCCACAAGTTGAGCCTGCTCCCACCAGGATGTTGGACTTTGCTGATTACATAGGTATTAAAGTGCCCATAAACAAAAATACCAGAAGTTTACAAGTTCCATTTTGCACGAAATGCCCCCCACTTAATACAAACATCAATAGCCGTGCATGTACTCATCATGGGAAGCACAACCCAAGTTGGACATGATCCCATCCGGAATGTTGGACTTTGCCGGATTACAACCCCCATGTGGTAAAAGTGGCCCCACAAAAACAGAAATTTACAAGTTTCCACTTTTTGCCCAAAATTGACCCCATACTCATACACCAATAAATACGTTCACTACCGGTACTGCACCAGGGAAGCACCCACCAATTTGAACTTGAACCCACCTGCCTGTTTGGACTTTGCCTGATTACAGAGGTAAAAGTGCCAAAATACCAGAATTATAAAAGTTACAACTTGGACCCTAAAATTGACCCCACTCATACAACAATCAATCGCGTTCATGTACTCATCATGGGATAACACCCACCAAGTTTTAACCTTTATCCCCATCAGGCAGGTTTTGAACTTTGCCTATTTAACAGGTGAAGTGCCCAAAATAACCATATTTTTACAGGTTTCCACTTTTTGGCCCCAAAAATTGACCCCCTACTCACACAAACATGAATAGCGTTCATGTACTCACCATGGGAATCACACCCAAAAAAAGGACCCAAAGTTTGAAGTTGAATCCCCCCGCATGTTGGACTTTGGCCTGATTACGAGGTAAAAGTGCCAAAAAATTCCATAATTTTACAAGTTTTCACCTTTTTGCCCAAAGTTGACCCCCTACGCTCAGACAACAATATATCGTTTCAGGTACTCATCATGGGAAGCACACCCACCAAGTTTGAACTGATCCCACCAGGCATGTGGACTTGCCTGTTACAAGGGAAAGTGACCCAATAACCATAATTTTTACAGGTTTCCCACTTTTTGACCAAAATGAACCCCATACTCAACAACAATGAATAGCGTTCATGTATCACCATGGGAAGAACACCCACCAAGTTTGTGAAGTTGATCCCACCAGGGCATGTGGGACTTGCCCGGTTACGAGGTAAAAGTGCCAAAATACCAGAATTTTACAAGTTTACCATTTTTGCCAAAGTGGACCCCCTACTCAGACAAAAATAAATAAGCGTTCAGTAACTCATCTATGGGAAGCACACCACCACGTTGAAGTGATCCCACCAGCATGTTGGACGGGCCTGATTACAAGGTAAAAAGTGCCAAAATTTTATAACAGAATTTACAAGTTTCCACTTTTGTAACCAAATTGACCCCCTACTCATACAACAATAATAGCGTTCATGTACTCATCAGGGAAGCCACCCACCAAGTTTGGAACTTGATCACCACCCAGGCATGTGGCTAGCCTGATATTACAAGGTAGGCGTTACACACATACACATACACACACAACACACGCGCCACGCGTGACTGCATACATTACTGGGACTCCCTCCAAGGAATCAAAAAAAAAAACGAAAACAAGCAGACATGGCTGACAAAAAACGCACCCCCCGGTATCTTGGCCATCCAGAGGTAAAGCTCGACGGCTGGGAAATATCTCCCGCAAGATGACAAAGAGTGCTTTTGCAAAAGTCACAAATCTACCTTTGGGAATGCGAGATGGACCTTCCAGGTATCAATGACACTATGATTGGCGGATATGACTGGAGATGGGAGGGGGGGGGGTGGAGGACACTACAATTTCACTGAATGCGAAAGAATATGTGATTGCAGCACGTGCAAATGCCATTTTACAAGTTTTCATTTTTATCCCTCGTATTCTATCCATCTCTGCAAGCAGAAATGCGACAAAATATTTGATTGCAGCACTTGCAAATGCCATTATTCACATTATAAAAAGGCAGCCAAAGAACATAGGTCACCTCAAGTGTGGAACAAATTGCCTAATGACATCACAAATCCCTGCGAACACCACACTTCGTTTCGGAAGCATGTTATCAGTGTCAGTACCTGAGAGATAATATTGATCTAGTATAGCGGGAGGTTAGTGCTACTTCAAAATATTTCAACATTCATTGTTATATGTTTACACTTGATTTTCATACTCTTTTTCACCTGGGAGTGGCCACTTTGATATAAAGCCTACAAGGTTCCGAGATTACTTTCCTCCACGTGTTGACTTTCCTTCATTCGTTCTATATTACATGTTGTTCATATTGTTTGTCATGGGTGAAGAAACAAATAAATGAAATGAATAAAATGTTCAATATTTTTTTTTTTTCCTCTTGCTTATCTATTCATCTCTGCAAGGCAGAAAGGGGATGAGTCATGAACGACAATCATACAAAATTTCATCTGGTCACAATCTTGGAATATCCTAGTCTCAATACTACAAGTTTTCCCACAGATAGCTGATCGCACTAGAAAGATACCAATAAGGCCATACAAACTCTAAAATTTACTTTAAACAAAATCGGATGCAAGGATTTCCATTTTTTCATATTCCATAAAAACTGGATAAAACGGGCAGCACACAAATGGGGGTTAAAATTGTTCCCAATGTTTTCTTTTCACTTTACATAAAACTGTTAGGAAGGGCAGCCACACACGTATTCACACATTATTTTAAATATCAGATTTGTGGAGTGAAGAAGCGATTTTTGGTGATGTTGGAATGTTTTATGACAAAAAAGTGTGGGGGCACCTCCACAGCAGAAGATATACTAGGGGGTAGTTAATATGTAATAACGGGAGGATCCTAGTTAGTTAAGTTAACATATTGTTGGCAAGGACATCGCTAATGCCATGAGTCGAATTGCAACCCCCCAACATGACATATTTAAATATTCCATTCAGGCCTTTAGAATTTTCCGAGTTAAAATGAGCATCAATATATTGAAGAGGAATGGTCGTACGATACATGTACCTCATCTACAAGAGACGTCATTCAAATTACAGCCTCAAGTCGATTTTCCGAAATGGGGGCAATTCCATTCTAAAGTAGCATACCAATTTCAACTTGACGTCGTCCCACCGTTGTTCCCCTTAAGAAGAAATAAATCCTAAATTTTCCTTGTGGCAAGTGGGGTTATTGCGGAGTTATCGCCTTAACAGCCTAGGGCCAATCACACAACACACCACCACAACATAGCACTGTCCATTTTGCACAGATTCCTATGGCTTTGGTTAAGGAATAAAAGTCATTATTCACATGAATTTAATTAAAGCATCTGAATATACTATTGTACTTGCAACTGTACACTACACTGAACAAGAAAGTAGAAATAGAGTCGAAATCTAATTGACCAAGTGTCATTGCATCTTTAATGGTAGTTGTGACAACCAGGTACGCAACATCCCACATTCGATCGCACACTCCCATTTTCACCACAGGTACGGGTGCCATGCTTCACACACACTGCATGCGGCAGCCCGAGTCCGCTCCCATGGGTAATGCTGACACCAGCAGCAGGCTTCTCCCTCTTCATCTTGACTGAAGGAATGTCCTCATCCAGACGCTCTTGGTCAACACTGCAGTCGCGCCCTGTTCTTGTCCGGCACCAACGTCAGTCAATGCCGGATTGCCGCATCCCTCTTTGGCACAGCCCCACTCAGTCAGGGAGCACGCCCATACTGCTGCAATAACTGGCCCTCCTCTGTGGTCCAATGCAGCGGACGCACCCTACATCATCTTTCAGTCGATGGTGCCACTATGCTTTGGCATTGCTCATAGCGGGTAACCCGCCGTTCCGGCGGTCGACTCTGTCGGCGATTCACCGTCAGACCCAGTGTCCGAGGCTCCTTGCACAGCGCCACCTGCCCCGTTGTATGAGTCCCGGCAGGGGCAGATCCGCCGGACGCCAGCCTTCTCCCCGGCGGCAGCTGAGAGGGGGTCCTCCTATGGAGCTGGCACTTGAACACTCCGGAAGCGTCCCACCCTTCAGCGACGGGGGAAAGATGTCCTCCAGGGTCTCCTCCGAGGAGCATGTGGTTGAGAAGTGCCTGGAGGGTGGAGGAGAACAGGATCATTACATTGCAGTTGGTCTGAGAAGGTTTAGACAAGGTGTTGGGTATATTCCTTGGAATTGGGGGCATGAGGGTAACCACCTTTCGAAGTTTCGTTACCGTGAAGGACAACTGCAGGCTCTGATACCGAGGGTTATATGGGGTGAATGGAAACTGTATCCATAGGAGGTCCCACCCCATTTCAATACAATGTTCCGTATATGTGGAGTTATTGGCTGCCATAGTTTAGTGCATTATGCAGAGAACTTGGGGAGATCCAAAACTGCGCAATACCGCATACGTCACACTTGGACAAGTCGGGAAGTTATGTCATGTAATTCAATGTTCCATTCTGTTCTGTTGGCTTTCTCTCACCACAGTGGACCATCAACCCTACCAACTCACATAACATCCACTCCTATACACTAAATGCTTTTTTGAAGGTGAAAATAATGTTAATTTCAATAGAAACAGAGTGTTTTTCAGGGTTGCAATGTAATGGCCATCATTTAATATGCATGATGGGATGCTTCTCGATCTGCACAATAAACGCTGCACAAACTTGGAAGAGGACTGTAACCCGTATCGGAAGTCCTAAGAACTTTGGGTTTGAACTGACACATTCAGTTTTAGTCCAGCTAATATATTAGCCACTTGATAAGAGTGGTTCCCTTCGATCGATGAGATGAATGGCTTTTTTCTCAGTATGATCAAGGGCCCTGAAAGATGACATGATAGCGCCCATTCTCAAATAATGGCAACCATACTTCCATCAGGGAGCAGACTGCATCCTCCTCGATATAACCTCTGTTGTATCCAAAGCCTGCCATTTGTCCTCTTTAATGATGCGCAACTTACTGCAACTCTTCAGCTAGTCTTGTGTTATATAGGATTATTAATTTTATTACTCCCCTCGTTCGAGTGCATGTTACCATTAAAAACTGGCTGCAATAAAAAACAAAAAAAAATGCACTTTGATTGACAACCCAGCTCTGTGAATATAATTGTCTTGTCAATTTTTCGGGGGTGTGTACTCTATCCTGTTCCGTGATGGCTCCCTCCAACATTGGAAGCCAAACTTGTCTTATAAGAGGCCCTGCGGGGGCCTGAACAATCTGGACAGACCTTGTTATGTTGTGAAACACTGCAGGTTCTGGTGGACGCAACCTCAGAGAAATGTGAGACGGCTTACACCGCAAGAAAGCGCACACTCGGAGGGTTTTCAACAACGTCTCACACACAGGACACTCTTTTTTGCCCTCTACCAACCCTTCAAGGCAAGCTCCTCTGAACTTGAGTGAGATGTTAC
>JAODTK010000593.1:0-13843 GCA_026419785.1 Sclerodactyla briareus | reverse complement strand
CTCGGATAAGTCGAAAATGGGCATAGCATAGATTGTTGCCCTCATTTTGCAGGTTTTTGGAACATTTTTAGGTTCGTGCGATTACACGAAAAGTGGTGGTGTGCGTAGTGTTGGGAGCCGAAGAAAACTGGCGACACTTTCATGGTCATTCGAGGTCAAGTTGGCAGGTCTTTGGCCAGTAGCCAATTATAGCATATGGTATGTGATATTTCAAACTTCATGGATTTCATGAAACTTGGTGATAGGCCAAATTCAGTGCCCGATGAATTTTTCTAATGTAACCTTCACCCACAGGACACCCGACAGAGAATCACCTTCAGGGCAGAGGTCACACACATGCAGAGTCAACAATATATCACAATGGTGAACCATCCAGCCTTCGCCAGAATTCAATTTCCATTATAGCCAAAACACAGTGTTCACCCTAAGTGACCTCAAAGACCATTAATGGCATGGCGTTTTATGAAAATTGTTTACATCTCCATGTGATGCCATCCACTCTAGAAGCAGATGGCATTCCAATGAACATGTTCAATGTTATTGCGAAAAAGGTATTAAAATTGAACTTTGGCCCTTTGTAACTACCAAATCAGTGTCGATCGAAGCGGGAGTTGTTCCCTCCCATATAAAGCAAACAAAGCTCCTATTCACAATCCCAAACATAACCAGTTTATATTCTTTGCCCGTAACTCCTTAAATAAGCACATTATTCAAGATTCAACCTTTAAAACCACATGACCACCGACAGAGGGTTCAAATTTCGGTCAGGAGGTCACACACATGCAGGTCAACAATCATAGCACAATGGGGAACCATCCAGCCTGCGCAGATTTTCAATTCTCCGTCTATAGCCAAAAAAACAGTTTTGACCCTAGTGGACCCGAAGGACCTTCTTTAATGATATGACAGATTGTTCTGGAATTGTTACTCTCCATGTGGTACATCAACTCCTAGGAGCTTTTTGCATTATGATGAACACACCCAGTGATATTGCCGAAAACGGACTAAATACAGTTTTTGACCATAAGTTGGACCTTTAATGACATCATGACATGGCGGTTTTTTGAAAAATGTTACACTCCAGGTGATGCATTCCACTCCTAGTCGCATATTGCATTCCAATGAAGGTCCAATGTATTGCGAAAAAAGGGTTAAAATTGAATTTGGCCCCTTGTAACTACCAAGTAAGTTGTCCGATCAAAGCGGAGTGTTTCTCCATAAAGCACACAAAGCTCTATCACAGATCCAAAAATAACCAGGGTTTCTATGTTTTGCCCGTCTCCTAAATAAGCACATTTACAAGATCAACCTTTAACCACATGACCAACCGACAGAGGTCAAATTCAGTAGAGGTCACACACATGCAGGTCAACAATCAATCACAATGGTGAACCATCCAGCCTTTCCAGAGATTCAATTCTCCGATTCTAGCCAAAAAAACAGTTTTTGCCCCATAAAGTTCCCCCGAAGACCTTTAATGATAGACAGTGTTTATGAGAAGGTTACTCTCCTGTGATACATCACTCCTAGGAGTGCATTTTGCATTCTGAGAAACACACCCAGTGCTATGGCCGCAAAAAGTACTAAAATCCAGTTTTTGACCCCTAAGTGACCTTAATGACCTCAATGACATGGCGGTTTTTATGAAATGTACACTCCATGTGATTGCATCCCCCACTCTAGAAGATATTGCATTCCAAGAACAGGTCCAATGTTATGCGGAAAAAGGTTTAAAATTGAACTTTGGCCCCCTGTAACTACCAAAGTAAGTGGCCGATCAAAGCGGGAGTTGTTTCCCTCATAAACCACACAAAGCCTATCACAGATCCAAAAATAACCAGTTTCATTTTTTTGCCCGTAAGCCTTAAATAAGCACATTATTCAAGATTCAACCTTTAACCACATGACCACCCGGACGAGGTTCAAAATTCAGGTCAGAGGTCGCACACATGCAGGTCAACAATCATACCACATGGTAACCATCCAGCCTTCGAGATATTCAATTCTCAGAGTATAGCCAAAAAACGTTTTGACACCTAAGGGTGACCCGAAGACCTTTAATGATATGACAGATTTATGCGGAATGGTTACTCTCCATGTGATACATCCCACTCCTAGGAGCATTTTGCATTATGGTGAAACACACCCTGTGCTATTGACGAAAAGTACTAAAATCAGTGTTGACACCTAAGTTGACCTTAAGGAACTTCAATGAATGGCGGTTTTTATTGAAAAAGTTACACTCCATGATGCATGCATCCTCGAAGCAATTGGTTCCAATGAACATGTTCAATGTTATTGCAAAAAAGTATTTAAACTCATCATTTTGACTGATCAGGACAAACTAATATGCAAATAAGTCCCACCAAATTAACTCAGTGATCCTTGATGCTATTGAATAAATTTATCAGGACGGTAGTATAGTAGATCCTATCACAAAGTTTCGTCCAAAAATCCCTAAAAGTTGAGAAATAATTTGCATGAATTATTCTAAGTATGCTAACGAATTTGTAAATTAAACACACATATGACCTTCAGGATTTCAAAGCAATGAATAAATTTATCGGGACTGTAGAAGGTCCTACTCACAAGTTTCGTGAGAATCCAACAAAGTTATAAAATTTTGCCTAATTGCTAATTGGGCCAACTCTTATGCAAAATTAGTCATGCAAGAGACCTCCAGTGACCTCGGACCACATTAGAAATTCATCGGGCACTGATAGTTTGCCCATCCCAGTTTCATTGAAAATCATGAGTTTGAAATATCCATCTACATTATGCACTAATTAGGCTACTGGCCGAAGAAATGCAAAACTTGACCTCGGATGACCTTGAAATTGTCGCCATGTTTTTCGGCTCCAACAACTACACAACCACCACGTTTTCGTGTAAATCGCACAAAAATTTTGCGAAAAAAACCTGCAAAATAGATGCACCAAATAACGATATAGCCCATTTCAATCGGATAAAGTGTTACAAGAATGAGAGCGATAAGCCTAACGGGTCGGCGGCGGCGGCGGCGGAGCCGGCGGCGGCGCGGAGACGGCGGGCACCCGGCCGAAAAACCAGAAAATCCCGAACACTTACAGTGTTTGCAGGTATAATGACCCATTTACAGACACGTTGTCGCTTAAAAAGGTCTTATAAATGTCTTCTTTCCACGAATTACGTCCGTCATGTTCACCAATTTCTTGGAATAAGAGATGCGGGAATATATAAGTCTGGCGGTTTACCGCCCGACATTTTCTAGTCGCATTGTATCAAGAATATACGGCGAAAGTGACTGAGGTGGCCAAGAACGTATTCAGTCAATGCAGTCAATTCAGTCAATTGAGCTGAAAAATTGGAGCTGTTTACTATTGCCTAGAACAAGCATGTAAATAAAGCTTTTAAGCTCCACATGTGTACCCAACTATTTTCCTCACTAAACTACAAGAATTTTGTAACTTGGCGTTAGGGGGGGGGATCGACATTATTACCCCTCCAAGCTTATTTCCGTGCCTTCTTCGTTTCTTTCCCTACGCCTGTTCCTTGACATGAAGGTAAGGATGAAGTTGCCATCAGACGTCGTGGGTCTGATGAATCAACCCCCCTCTGGGAAGCTCCCTCCTACCCTGCCCATCTCAAACAGCCAAACACCCCCTACCTCCGGCCACGCACTACCAACCACACATTTCTTGCCTTTGAATCTCACATGTTAATTGGTGGACGCCGACGCGACAACCCGACCTCGCCGCCCCCCCCCCCTACCACACTGGTCACGCTAATATTGTTAAGGGGAGGGCATCATGGATTCGAACTGAATAATGGTTCCGTAGGTCCCGGTGCATGGCGGCAAAAGGGCCGAGAAGCTCATCAGAGGCCGATGACTTCCCCGGATACGTCACTACCCGAATAACATCCATCAAAAACCCCTGTTTTATCACTAAAACCACTTTTCACGCAAACACTCCCCCAAATAAGCTGTTTTGGCGTTCCATACTTTGTGCAGAATTGCGGCCATAGTTTATCATGCATTGCGCAATTTATCGCAACCGATAAATTATCGTACGATAAAAGTTGAAATATTGTTCCACCTCGAAGTCCGATAAATTTATCGTACGGTATCGTATCGCACAAGTGTGAACAGCCCTCAAATGTGGTGCGTTGTTTAATCGAGCGGGTGAAGCTGCGCTGCTCATTTCTGTACAGTTTAGGCTCACTATTCTTGAAAGTCAACTCTCGGTATTTATCGAATTGTTGAGGTGCCCGGAAGATCTTGTAAAAACGATTATAATGGCACTTCAAGAGATCTGGACCGATACTATCAGATCAATCATCAAAAGAATCAAGTAAATTTTGGGGTCATATAGGGATATCTTTCCCAATTAAGTTGCTCAAGTACACTAATAACAACGACGCAGCCAGCTGATCGGAACGGGATACCAATTTTTGTGCAAATATTTATCCATTACAGCCTTTAAAACTTCCTTGCGGAATCTTACGGAGGCAACCAACCAGTACACGAACAATACACTCATGGATGTATCATAGTATTTTGTATGAAGATAAAAAACAATATTAAACAAAAGTTAATGCCTGTCAAAGTCCAAAACCAAGCCATTTGTTGAGTTGGCACAAGACCGATTTTGACAATTTTTACTCTCTCCTTTCAAACGCTCGCTGTGAAAACCAAATATGAGACTACCGATGAATTTACCATAGAAGTGAAACGTATGAATTTTACGGTCGTCGAAAGTCCCACAGCCACTTTTTGTGTGCACAAATACCATGCAATTATATGCATTTAGATACATACTGCCATTCATCTGAAATTGCAATCTGATCATCTGAAATTGATTCATTCTCACACACGGGCAAACAACGCTGGTGCCTGGCTGCATAATCCATTGCCTCGGCTTAAGGATTTGAAAAAAAAGGATGCGATCGCACCCATTGCAGCCCCCCCCCACACCCAACATCCTCTCCACACACCTTCGGTTCGACTAAAACGATTGTGATAAGGGGATAAGCAATGGAAGCTGTCAGTTCCTTGGCACAGGAAAAAACCACCCTGATGGTGTGATGAATGTGTGATGATGAAAATTATAGGAAAGTAGAATCTCTAAACGAGTGGGATTAACAGTCAATGCTGCTGGGGATATAACTTGGGCAAGAAGGGATCAGTCTCTTCAATGGAAAATAATTTACATTGTTTTGGACAATTTCGTTGAACTTCGGAGGCTTGTAACTACCGTGACATATAATATAACCCTCATATCCCACTGGAAAAGTCCTCAGATGCAATTCTGGTGCAAGTTTTTTTTAGAAACTTGGCGTTCAGTCATTGTTCGACCCCGCTGAAAACATACCGGGACCCTTTCAACTTGAACGCCCGTTAAAATTCGGCTCGAATCATAAACAAAAGCCCGATTTTTATTGCAGCTAGTGAGTATGAAGCAGGGGGACCATCAATACACACTGTACGCGAAGCGCGCAAAAATTTGGTACTTCAATGGGGCAATCAATCAAATTTTCACCATTTAGTAAAATTTAGACAAGCTTTCCACTTTGCCAACTCGCATGATTTCCCGACTAGACCGACTGTCATTGTTAAGTTCGGGGAAATTCTTTCCTAATTTTCCAAGCAAATGGCTCCGAAAAGAACCAAAAACTGTCGAAGAACTGACTAACTCATGAAAAATAGAAAGTCAACCCGCTACTAAAACTAAACTAAACTAACAAACCTGTATTCCCCTTTTGCCAAAATGGCCGACAGACTCGGTCACGCCCCCAATTACACCGACGGGCTAAGGGACGTAACATTATCTAATTTCGCGACGTGCCATTCTCTTGCGACGATGAAGGGTCAATTAGATGAAGAGCCAGGAGTCGAAATAGCCGATAATAAATCTGCTTCCGTTGTTTTCCTTTCTATTTCACGTTCCATTCCCTGCCTTCCCCTTCATTCCCATATCCCTTTCCCTTTATCTTCCCTTTTTTCTTCTTTTTCCCCCTCTACTCTTTTCCTCTTCTCTTCCTCCTCCCTCTCTCTCTTCTTTTCTTCCTTTTCCTTTTTGACGACCAGACCGGAATTTTACCGAAAATTTGCCGACGGCCCCGCTCGCCCGCCTGCTGATCTGTTTATGTAAATTCCTTTGCCTCGCTTCGCGATGACTGAGGACATCGGCTTTTTTGACGGGCACATCTCCATAACAAATTACCTACCACAAAAATGCCTACTAGTTCAAACCGCGTCCACGGCTGTAGGCACAAACTGATCTAGGCATAGACCTATGTATGCATAGGGGCCTACCACATGACGAATTTTCATTCATATATTGATTCCTTAAAAAATCGAATTCATTAGTCCAAGGGCGGCAATCACGAGGGGGGGGGGCAGTTCCGGGGGGGACGTCTCCCCCCCCAAATATTTTTGTGGGGAAAACATAATATAAATATCCACACAATATTTTGCGGACTGGCAAAAACAAAATCAAAATGTACTCATATTTCTTATTAGATGGTTTAATTTTTTGGTTGAAAAGGCCGGGTGTTCTATCTTTTCCGTTACATGTATTGGAAAACAGTGGGGCCCACGTGTACAAAACTTTGTCAGATTTCTGGCAAATAGGATTTTTGTCAATATGTGTGAACTTCAAGGTGTGGTGAGCAGATAAAGTAGGCCACGAGGGAGATTTGGTTTGGACTGGATCCATAGTGCACCCCCCCCCTCCCGCCACAAACAATGCCGGAATTCCAAATGCATATTCTGAACACTGCATACAGTTTAGTCTACTTCTGATCCTTATCGACGTGCGCGTTTAGTAGAAGACGAAAGCTATATGTCACGAAAAACAACAGAGCAGGGGATCGTGACTTAGTACGGAGGTTATGTTATGATTGATACAGGTGCGAAGCGGGGCGAAACAATTCTGAGACGTGCGAAATTTGGAAGAAAAAAAAGGGGAAACTATGCTGAAAATAGGACCAAATTGCCTGCTGACTGGCTCCATTCCTTTCAATCAAATGCCCCGAAAATGCAACACATTTGCTTCATGACAGTGAAGTTCGAGCAAATTTTTAATCTGCGGCAGCCTCCAACCAATAAGGGCTATGGTAGGCATGGAGACCACGATGAAGAATGTAAGGATTAACATCGATCAGGTGCGGCAATTTACTGTCAATTTCAGTGATTGAATACTGCCATAAGTCGCGGAAGTGCCGCTCCTGCATTGAAGGGGTGGGGGAGGGGGGGTGGGGGGGGGGGTTGTCGGTAAGACCGTTTTCGAATTGTTATGAATAAACGTAGATCCGTTCCTTCAAGAGGTTTTCTTGAGATATATATCAGAAATTATTGTCATTTCGGGATTCTCGATTCGCCATAATACATGGGAAGTTACCGTTCGGCATCTGGGGGATCCGTAGGCTCAACATTTCCTTGTTACCATTGCGAGACCACTGATGCTGGCACAAATTGACGAGAATACTGTGCAGCTGTACCCTATGTTGGGGAAGCGTTCTCTGTTCCATCAGCGCGCGGCCAGTCACTCGTGAAAAACATGTAGTATTTACTTAGAGTGGTATCCTGGAGCGTGATAAATAAACTAGAAAATCACATATCAGCCCCGCCAATACATCCGCCTTGGTTAGCCTGTAATCAAGGGGAGTTGTCTAAATGCCATCAATCATACCCTGCACAACACCTGTCAAACAGTCGTTTGCCTGACCCGCTATGGCTGCAAACCGTATCCAAAGCCGGGTGAAGGAAGGCGTGGAGAGATAACGCCTCCGTCTCTCAGTTTCAGAGATCGTATGCCAACATTTCATGGGGGTGGGAGGGGCACCCTTACTCCCGGGACTCCTTTCACTGACGGCTTATTCATGCAAGACCAAACACCTGGCCCAGATCAACTGCGGTAAGTAATCATTCCCATCTTTCAAGTCACTCTGTTTCACCATCACTGCCCTTCAAAAGTGAGTTTTCCCACTTCACTGCTTTAGTTCCCAATCCTCCTATTGGCTTGCACTTTCAAACTGTCCACTTCAGACAACCAGTGAAAAAGAAGATCTAACTAAAACCAGGTATGTTGGCTCGTTGGTGACTCTTCACACCTCGGAATAGCATTATTAATTTGTGAAACACAAATTTTATACAACTATTATTGGTAATTTAACGTATGGTCGAGGGTTAGAAGGAACCATGAACATAAAGAGGCTCATCTCCACCATCCAGCAAAACAGGAAATAATAATATGGATCTGATTCTGAACTAACATTTTCGATCCACAGAGAAATCCTAGAGAACCTATGTGGGCAAACGATAGTCAAATCAAAAGCACATTTGTTGTATGTTTCACTGTATGTACATTTTTTCAAAATGTTGTCGTTTAGGGAAAATGATTTCAAGAAAGTTTAATGCCGAGTGCCGCCTTTTAACTGTCTTATCTTTAAGGTGAGTTGTGGACCCACTATAATATACTTGGAGAAAATTTTGTTCTCCTTCCCAAAGGGCCTATATCTTAATTACAGTAAGTTGATGGGAGCGTATACATTGAAGGAGATAGGATCTTGAAATTTATTTGCTCACCTCAGAAGAATTCGAGAGGACTTTGGCCATTGCTAAGCAACATATGGATTTCATCCTCCGTGTTATACGTTCTACCACTGAATTTATAAACAAACCCATTTCTGTTGACAGGTTCAGATCTCCATTAGCCTACCTTTGGGCTTACTAATCTTGTCAAAAACCAGAGTTACAGACGAAGTCACCTTATATATGGTCAGTGCCCCTGGTGTAAAGTGATTGCTCCGAAGAGAAGTGGACTGATTACGAGTGGAGTAAAGAGACGAGACTACTATGTAATATGAGGGGGATGGGGGGAATGTAAGATTATCCGATTGAGTACACATAAAAACCATAAAAGTACCATATTAGAATATAGCGCGTGCTATATAAAAAAAAAGAAAAAAAAGAAAGTTGATCAGGTAATGATGAGAAAAAAGATAGGCGTT
Organism: Sclerodactyla briareus; assembly: GCA_026419785.1. Taxonomy (NCBI): domain Eukaryota; kingdom Metazoa; phylum Echinodermata; class Holothuroidea; order Dendrochirotida; family Sclerodactylidae; genus Sclerodactyla; species Sclerodactyla briareus. The sequence continues at coordinate 4,849 of JAODTK010000593.1, read as the reverse complement.
ATAGGAGCTCAACTCGGACTTACTGTGGAGGTGGGGGCTGTGGAATAGTGCTGAAAGGTTTGACCAAGAGATGAGAACGTGTTCGTGTTTTTTTTTTTTTTCGGGACCCTCTGGCGGAACTGCAAACTGAGGAGAGGGCAGGTGGTTGATACTGGAAAGTTGGAGTGGTTCGCCAGAATGTGCCTCGGACTTACCTTCTCGGTATCTATATCGTCTTCACTCGTGGTTTCTGTTATTCGTAAATTGGTTTAAAAAAAAAAAAGCTTGATTAGAAGGCATGATGGGGCCCAAAAAATTGTCTGAATGCCAGACAACTTCACAGAAAACTGCCAGAATTTTTTACGAAGATCCCCAGTTCGGAGGCCACCCCCCCCCCCCCGTGTCGATGGGGAATGTTATAGAATGATCAGCGCCCGATCTCACTCCCCATCACTTAAACCATGATTGAAGAAAGAAAATGGAGGGGAGATACTGAACTTCTCATTACCCCTCTCGAAACACGGAGTCCGTCCGTCCGTAGGAGTAAAAATACCAAATAAATTAAAAAGACATGGACAATTTACGCCTCTGGTACTAAAACGGCTGTGTCGGTGGACTTGATCATTCTCCCAGCAGAATTGTAACGTAATTCCAACGGGGGGGGCAGCTTCCCGACGGGGGGGGGGGCATGTCCCCCCATCTTCCCCATGTGGCGCCACCCTTGCACCCCCTCCTCACAATACTGACGTACATCGGCTGAGCCACCCCTCTTCTCAGTCCAGCCATGTGTTAAGGAACGCATGATCACACCAAACTTTGCCTTTCGATCACCATCTCTGGTCCTGATAATATAAATTGTGCGGGTGATTCTATCATATTAATCATCGGCTTTATCCTAGTTTGCCAAGCTTCTTATTTTGTGAATCACACTGGAGCTATCAATGAATTGTAAGCCTACAGTTCAAAATCCGATTACTTGGCCTATCATTAATAAACAAAACCAGTGTTCAAACTTCCCACGGTCCCGAAAGGGACATTTATCTTCAGTGAAATCGATATCAACAGGTTGCTACGCACAGAGTGTGCTCTGGTATTGTAGGGGATAAAAATAGATTCCTCCTCGGTCACAGCGGTGTCCATGGAGAAAAAAGTAGTTAGACAACTCGACCAATAACAAAAGTGATATGCATAGTGCACGGCAACCGAATGAGAGTGTCATCTTCACCAGACAAGAAGCTCTCTGAAGCGGGGGAGGGACTTTGGGGGAGGGTACAATGTCATTCGCCCTGATTCATTGATTGGAAATTTTTAGCGAGGACAAAAAACCCTCATTGAGAAGTTGGGAGGTTTGGGACGAGCGGCCACAGATGGCCGGAATATGGACCCTTCAGGGCGTTTCAAGCTGCTGCCAGGTTCCAAGCTTTAACGCAACGTCTCAAGCCGGCCAAAAAATATTACAACAAAATAAAATCTTTAAAAAAAAAATCCTCTCTATATGTTTTTTTAGGTGGGCGCGCCCGCCGGGTGCGCACTCTTGGATCGCGCTGGTAGTTGTGTTAGGTAGTTGTAGTTGACTGTTTTCACATGGTCGTAAATACGCGTACGATGGGCGCAGGTTCATTTAATAGACACTCTAGTCTATGGGGCCAGGGAGTCAGTAGTGTGTTGCTCCAGTAGTTTCATGCATATACCGTTGACCAGAAGTAGCTGCGAGCCATTCGGCGAAGCTAAAAAAAATGTATATGCTGGGGTTTCAGCCCGAAATTTAGGGGGCGCTGAGACAATATGGGCATACTCGTAGTGCCCTAAGGTGTAGGACACAGGCTGGATACATGGAAATATGATTACATAGAGTTTCGCTTATGCGAAGGGGCAGGGGACACATTTAATGCATGGCGTGGGCGCAAATCCACACCTAGAATCGTGAAGGGGAGGCAACTGCCTCTAGTTGCCCCCACCCCGTATCCGCCCATGGCATGAACCTAGCTAATAGTGATAAAACTGGTATTCAATACCTCTGAACATGTTCGATGATAGATGGGGAACCTTATTACCAATTCAACTCTCCCATCAAATGAGTATTTGTACATAACACCAATAAGCCTGTTCACAGGTTTGCAGTGAATTGTAATGAATATGATATGATACTATGGGGACAAAGGTAAGTCGGGTAGTAATTGAACGGAATGTGCGCACACACAGCCCAAACAGTAGGCAGGGGGATCTTCGAATTTCCTCTAACGTAAAAACAGGGATGAATTGGTTTCGTTTTCGACGAATAGTCACAGTTTAAAAATAAGCCAGAATGATATAGCAATGGCCACAGAATCTCGTCTGTACCCGACTACTTTGCTGAGCGTGAGCCATGCACTTGAAACCGTGAACAGGCGTATGAAACAAATCTGGTGTTTTAGTCCCATTGACTGGAAACTCACAAATTTGTGTAGGGGCCAAGACGGTCGTAATACGTAAAAGTATTCGATTTTCCTGTTTGTCGGAAAATTTGGTGGTATGAGACCGGCGAACAGCAAAATTCTCAGTCCGAGTTATAACTGGGGACCGTTCACGATATTCATTGGTGACGTCAGCAAATCTGGAGTCGTCATTCTGGTCACGGTCACGGGATCTCTTTTCCAGCGATAGCTTGTTCGGTATTTATATCGATCGCGGTGTATATCGTAACATAATAGTCAATGCAAATCCGTTCGGAATACTGTGGGACGTTTTTTTTTTCCAGCGAACAGACCCGTCCATTATTTGTCAGGTGTTGTGAAATAATTTGACCTCTTAAATAATAACAACAACCTGTTAGATTTTAGAGAATACGAATGGAAAAGCAGTTCTGGTGCACATTGAAATGAATTCTGCCGTGATGTCACGCGAAAACGTTTCGTGAGACTATTCCCTAGTTTTACTCATGACTTCTTTCCTTTTCTAATCAAAATCGGTCGCTGCTTGGAAATGGTCTTTATCACTGAACACTAATGTCAACAGCTTCATGTGAATGGCGTGACGAAATATATGGAGATGGGTGGGGGGGTGGTGGGTAACGTAATTGTTGGATATCATAACAGTTATAGCAGGTTTATTATCATTACTCATTTAGTACACGACAGGGTCCACATTAAAATTACACTCAGTGAACTGACGGGGAAAATATGAATGCCGCTACGATGCATGATTTTCTTGGATTTGGGAGCAATGAAGTAGTCCGTTACTGGTTTGACCCGAATGGAATGAATTATCAACAACGCAAAGCGCGAGTGATACAAAATTTTAAATTCAAGGGGAATATAGGGGCCTATTCACTCACGAACATCATTTTTATGGCACACTAACGCGCAAGGCGTAGATACAGTACTACGATAATGACACACGCGGGATCAAGCACCGTTCTATGGAATCAGTTGGAGCGGAGTCGTGACATGAACGTGCCGTGACCTTGACTGCATGGCATTGTAGCGAAAAGTAGATTCGATTGTTCGGGAAGGTTACCCTACCGAACCCCATGTTATGGCAGAGTACCGGCATCATCTATTTAGTCGATTCAAATATTCACGGTCCCTAGGAAATATTTGCGATGAGTTCAACAAGAGGGACATACCAAATAATGCAGGTTATGCGTGGTGATTCCTTTATTCATATACAGATAGATGATCAGGTAACCAGCATTATTAGCTTTCGGGTCCTTACAATGCTAAACATTAACTTTGATACATTCTTCATAGTCAGCGGCATGGGCCGTGCGACAGGTGGGGGCCGGGGAACATGCCCCCCCCCCTTCAAAGTGGGGTATATCAGGACGTTTGTCCCCCCCCCTACTTTTTCCAGACAGTGATGGAAAAAATATATATAGGCACATGGCCGACTTTGTATCACTCTAAACTGATTTCAAGTGTTTCTAGCACAAACAATAATCGCGTTTGATATTGTCTTACTTCCACTGGATTCCAGATGCGGACCCAGGTGGGAAGAATTGACCCGAATACGGCCGAAATCGGAAGGATTAACATTTGTTTCCAAAAGTTTACAATAATTGAACGTACTCAAATTTCAAATCAAATAGCCAAAAGTGCAAAATATTTTTCAAGGTTTCGCGCGCAATGGCGATTTTTCTTCCAGGCAGCCAAGACTCCACAAGTTCCTGAGTCCGTCAAATATCCTTGCCAGTGGACAGTATGGTTTTCGTCCAAATCACTCCACAGAATTAGCACTGGCCTGATGCGTGGACAAGCTGGTGTAGTCTTTGAATGACAACCTCACGTCCATTGGCATTTTTCTTGGACCTTCCAAAGCGTTTGCACGATTGATCCTAAATCCCAAAAAAGAAATGCATTTTATGGGATACGAGGTTGGTGGCTTTTGATTGATTTAGCAGTTATATTTCGAATAGGAACAAGATGCAATTATGAATAATTTGTTTCTCCATGATTAGTGATATTCATTGTGGCGTCCACAGGCTCAACCTCGGTGCACTTCTGTTTTATTTATATGAATGACCATCTGTTACTTATCCGATACAGATGATATAAAACCACTTTTGCAGACGCTACCACATTTTCTATTCAAAAGATAAGGATATGATTTCTCTGCATATTACTGACTCAAGAGATAAACTAAATTTGTGATTGGAGTTCGGCAAACAACGTTTATTCATCAATGAAACAAAACTAATTATATGAATTATATGACAGAACTAATAAATGGATAAGAATATAAAGATGAACGGCTCCACCCTACAGCCGGCCACATCAACTAAATTTTAGGAGTTTACATTGACGATGGCTTTCTGGCACAGAACATTTCTGAGATATCCAGGAAAACTTCCATTAACTGTGGCATATTATCCAAGCTTAAGAACCTTCTTCCA
>JAODTK010000592.1:0-25564 GCA_026419785.1 Sclerodactyla briareus | reverse complement strand
ATCGGTATTTTACAGTCAAAGACCTTCGTATATATTCCCGGAGAGTGGTTCTAACCTTTCTCGGAATTCTAGGACTTGTTCTGTCCTCTTTTTAAAAGCCTGCAAGTCTGACTTGGATATTCACGTTTACTGATAAGACAATTCGTTCGGCAACCATGCTACTGTTTATATGGTGTCTTCCGTCGGAGGCGGTTGTCCCGTGCGTTGTTAATAAACCCGTCATGGCAGTGGGACAGGATTTGGGCGGCTGGTTTCAATAGGTTGTTAGATAATTAGTTAACTGATTTTCAGTCGCGTTTAATCCATAATGTATGTAATAACAAAAAGGTTTCTAAAGGGGGCAAAAGTGATGGCTCTTGCCCAGTGTTATCTTGCGCGAAGTGGAACCGGCGTTCCATATCTTGTGGCAGGGTACTAATAATTACGATGGTATTTCTGGGTAGTCGGTATGAAACTCATGTTTCTGATTTTAATTAGATTCGAATTATACATCTATGGTTTTGCTGCAAATTCTCCTTGAGTTATATGCGTAGGACAAGCATGTTGTTTATTTGGTGCATGGGTAGTTGATAATTTGGAAGTCAAGATGTATACGGTTGAGAGTCAACGTATTCTCCATATCAAATTATCTCCAAAATCGTTAAGGAAATTAAGACTAGGGTTCATATGGATAGATATCGTTTTTTCTCCCGGAAAGTTTAGTAGTTCGTGGATTGAGGGGAATCGTTTTTTACAATCCGTAATGATAAACTGGAAAATTATCATGTTAGTTTGACTAGTTAGCGTACTTCTGGTGCTCTTATAATGGCAGGCATTAGTATAACATGAGTAATACCATGTCTCTCTCTTTTTATCTATATGTAAGTGCATGAAGTGATTAGCATTGTATAATGTGTTGAAATGAGCAATAAATGAGGGGAAAAAAAGAGCAGAGAAGAGAGAGAGAGCAATAAATAAGGGGGAGAAAAAAGGCAATGTCTTTTCGATTACCTGGGAGGCTGTTTCATGCCCCAGGCCTTGCTTCAGCAGGAGAACCTGGATAGTTCTTGCACGAGAATACTTAACTTTCGGACTATCACAACACGTCTCCAAGAACTCATATACAGGTATAGTACATACAGAGCAATTAAGTAATAATTATGAGAGCAATAAATGAGAGGAAAAGAAAAAAACACAAAAACTCTCAAGAGGAAGAGGCCTCGTGAATCTTACCTAATATTAAGTTTTGAGCTGGCGGTCGGGACGTCTGACTCCTCTGCAGGCACAGGTCGGTTAGCGACGTCAGACTTATGAACGAGTTATAATGACTCGCTTTCTGTATGAAATGCGAGGACGGGAGTTCGATCCTCCCCTGGGGAAGTTGCAATTTGCAGCCTCCACACTCGTCGAACATCCGATCATTCGTGGACGTCGAGTAGGTCCATGTCTGCCCGTCCGCCGCGGCCCGGCTCGATTGGTTCAGAGGGTCGTTAAGAAGTCGTTCCGTTCCTCCATATGCATCTATCTGGGAAATGGAATAGAAGAGTACGGCGCGTTCGATTACAGGGGGCTGTTACGCGGAGGCACCTGGCTTAAGCAGGAGAACCAGAATAAGTTCTTGCACGAGTAATAACTACTTTCGGCATCACAACAACCTCAAGAAGAAAAGGAAACGTGAATCTTCCAAATATTTAGTTTGTTAGCTGCCACTGACGTTCGTCTGCCACCCCTGCAGCACAGTCGTTTAGCGCGTCGTAATTATAGACGGTTATGCGATGAGGTATAAGGACTCGATTTATGATTGAAAGCAAAGGTCGCGGAGTTCGATCCTCCCCTGAGAAGTTTGCAATTTTGCAGCTCCACACTCCGTTCCGTCGCACATCCGATTATTCGTGACGTGAGTAGGTCCATGTCTGCGCGGCCGCCGCGCGTTGGCTCGATTGGTTAGGAGACGTCGTGCCCAGAAGTCGCGTTTCGTCACAATATGAATCTTATATGGAATGTGAAATAGAAGGAGTACGCGCTGCGCGTTCGATTACCGGGAGGCTTTCACTGTCCGGCCTGGCTGCAGCAGGAGAACCGGAATAAGTTCTGGCATGAGTAATAACTAACTTCGGCTATCACAATAACGTATTCAAGAAATACCGTGTACCTAAATGTACCTAATATAGGTTTGTGTAAGCTGACGACCGTTCGTCTGCATCCATGTCGCACAGTCGGTTTAGCGCGGCGTACTTATAGACAGTTATGGACGAGTTATAATGACCGGGTTCGTAAGAATTGCGAGTCGGGAGTCGATCCTCCCCTGGGGGAAGTTTGCAATTTTTCAGCTCCACCACACTCGTTCGCACATATATCATTGGTGAGTGGAGTGGGTCCATGTCTGTTGTAATTGTACTGTTTTGGTGACAGATAGACAATTCAATGGCAAGAAATGATAGTTCATGTATATATGTTTTGAAAGGATGCATAGATGAGGAAAAAAAAGAAGAAAGAGGAGAGAGAGACAGAACAATAAATGAGGGGAAAGAAAAAAGAAAAACGGTCCCATTGTCTCCCGGCCGCCGCGCGTGTGCTCGATGGTTCAGGAGCGTTAGCGCCAGAAGTCGTTCCGTTCCACCTATTAGCATCTATATGGGAAGAAATAGAAAGAGGACGGCGCTTTCGATACCTGGGGAGGCTGTTACTGCGGCAGGCCTTGCGTCAGCAGGAGAACCAGAATAAGTTCTGGCACGAATAATAATTAACTTTAGGCTATCACAACACCTCCAGAAGCAGCGTGAATCTCACCAATATTAAGTTTTGTTAGCGGTGTCGTTCGCTGGTGCCCTGTAGCACAGCGGTTAGCGCGCGTGTAATATAGACAGTATGGACGAGTTATAATGACTCGTTTCTGTAATGAAAGGCAAAGGTCGGGAGGAGTTCGATCCTCCCTGGGGAAAGTGCAAGTTTGGCAGCTCCACACTCCGTGCACATCCGATTCATCGTGACGTCGAGTAGGTCCATGTCTGCTCGGCCGCTGCGCGTGGCTCGATTGTTCAGGAGGCGTCGCGCCAGAAGTCGTCCGTTCACCATATGAATCTTATGGAATAATAGAAGAGCGGCGTTCGAATTAACCTGGGAGGCTGGGTACTGCGGCAGGCCCTGCCATGCTAATAACTAACTTTCGGGACTCTCACAACAACGCTCCAAGACGAGCGGAATATTACCTCAATATCAAGTTATTGTTAGCTGGCTGACCGTTCGTCGGCCTCCCCTGTAGTACAGTCGGTTAGCGCGTCATACTTATAGACCATATGGGACCTGTATAATGACCGCTTTCTGTTTGATGCCCATGGAACGTCGCGAGTTTCGATCCTCCCATGGGGAAGTTGCGATTTAGCAGCTCCACACTCCGTCCCACATTCGATCATTTGTGACGTGGAGGAAGTCATGTCTAAACTTGGCGGTATGGAGAGATTGAAAGTTGCCGTTTCTTGATTTATGCAGGACTATCCCACAATTATAAGGGGATACGGAGGTTTACTATATTGAATGTCTTCTAAAGATATCCCGTCTTCTATGCGTTTCGGAAAATGGGATGTTGCGGTGAGATAAGGTGGGACAACCCAGAAGAACCTGTCTCAATTGTGCATCTGGGACATGATCTTTATGAAAGTTCTGTGTCGAATGCAAGTGATGTCTTGAACTTGGGCACACAGCGGACAATGCGAGGAAGAGAATGAGGTGAAGTGTACTTCATGTGACAAGTCTGTCACGATTACGAAGGATGTGACATTTCTTTTGCTAACATAATCAAGCCCAAGCCTGGAGTGCGGATTAAGGGTGGTGCAGTTGTTCGTGAAGTGCCACCAACCCGAGCCACCACCCCTCAGCGCATGTGCATCAGATGGTGCGGTGACTTGGACAGTGATGTCCCAGCAGAACGTTTCCTGGAGGAAGATACCTCGTGGATGCCCGGAGTCCCAACCCGAGGTACAAACATTGTCACCCCAGCACCACCCTTCTTCGGACCCGTGTGTCGGTCACCTTCTGATGGACGCCCCAATGAGTTGATACTCCCGTAATCCCGGGATTCCCGACCGGAAGTAGTGATGCTACCATTTCCCCTTCCCCAGTAGAGCAACGACAGAACCAGTGTGTGGAGAAGAAATGGCCATGGACAACGAGGATCTTCCCGTGTGTCACGCTTCTCAGCCCGCGCTCTTCGAGTCTCCGTAGGAGACCAGGAAGGTTAGGTTCCACCCAGCACAGCTCGTGCCAGTCTGTTCAGCTTCTCGAACGGAAAACGGAAGAGCTCGTCGCAGCCAAACCCGGGAAGGGATAGGTTTCGAACGATCCCGTTCCAGGATTTACGATTTTCCGCCAGAAATTCCTACGACAGTATCAAGATGTCTCTGGGGGTATTTGGAGTCGGGCCCATGGAACTCTTGGACCAGCGAGGTTGCCAAGAGGTGTTCTCGGAATGCCAAGTCCTATGGCGAATCTGCAGCCGCCACCCCAAGGCCACGGAAACCGACACTATGGATGTCCTATCAAGTCTTGCAGTGACGTCATGGTGACTGAAGCCCAAACAATGGATGAGCCTTATCGCCGCCAACCCACTGATTTCGTGCACGATAAGGGAATTGAAATATATTTTGACAATTATTTCTGCGAAAATCGCACCAAGGCTCATCGTGACTTAACTCTGGTACACCCCATGTATCCCAACTCATAATCCTATTGTCAGATTTATTCATGGCTTATATTTTATTCCCTCACAACAATGTTTAACCTTTCCCCGATTACTTATAACCTCAATGGCGGTAGATAAGTCTAAATGTTGCTCGAATAATTCATTGGTTTAAATTAGTGAATGCTGATGTTTTTTCAGGAACTTTTCCTCTCATCTGCGACGATTTAAGTTACTGGTTGGATCTCGGGAAAGGCATGTGTATTATTCTGCTAGTCGCCACTAACCACTCGGGGGTGCGCAATTTGATTAAATCCAGCTTAAGGGTGAAGTCACTCAAGTAGACGGACAACGTAGGTCGTTGCATTTCGCTACGGTTGTAGACTAATGATTTCTTTTCCGTCGTTGTAATGTTCATGCTCCTATTATCCCCGCAGAAAGAAAGAAGGCATTCTTCTCTAATCTTGATGAATTTACTCGGGCAGTTGCCCTGTTATTCTTGCGTGAGATTTTAATTGTGTTATAAGTAGAAATGACTCCAATAGTCAGCATAATTCGGCTCTTGTTGGCGTTAACGAAGTGAGGAAGATCACGTCCATGTTTAATTGGACGGATAGCTTCGTGCGTTTTAATCCGTCGGACCCCTTGGTCACACTGGTTCGCCGGGAATAGGATTTTCGTATTGTCGTGATTTATCTCCTAGGAAACGTGATTATTAGTGATGCTATACTGAGGACCTGTCGTATAGCCGTCAGTTACCCATTTTGGTTAGTCAAAGTTTTCCTCTGAGTGGTTTCTCAGGAGGTAAAGGCTACTGGAAATTAATGTTGTCTAATGAAACCAAGACTTTTCAAGAGACTAGAGTTTCATACAATATGTGGTTACTCTTAAATCCTGCCGTATAAGAGTATTGGTGGCTTGGTGGGAAGTCAGAAAAGTTAGTATTAAGAATTTAGCTATTAGGCACAGTGTCCGTTTGGCTAGTGAGAACGCCAAACAAATGCGGACGTTCAGAGTGATTGCCTATATTCTAATTCTAACGTTATCGATCATGTTAAGAAAGGAAGAAATCAAAGGTTCCTACATTAGGTCGAGAGTTGAGAAATTAGAAGATGGCGAAAGTCTAGTCTAATTTCTTTCTTTCTCGGACATTTTCCGTGATGAAATGAAAGGAAAATCTATGATTGATATGTGATAAAGATGTTTAAGCACCTTCGAAGGGTTGAAATTCTGAGTGTTTTCACGATTTTTACAGTTCTCTGTACTCTAGGTTGATTCTGCCAAACACAATTTTCCTTTCAAGAGAATTACTAGTAAATTACATCACACTATTTCCGACGAAGAAAATCAATTGTTAGAACACCCATTGTTCCTCGATGAAATAATTAAGACATGCTTTAATTCTTCTACGCCAAGAATCCTGGTAGTGATGTTCCAGTATGTTTATCTCGTTTATCCATATTGTGGGAAAGATTCTAGTTGTGTTTTCAATTGTATCTCTAACGAAGGGATTCTTTCCCTCTCAGAGGTCTGGTTATTCTCATACTTCCCCGAAGAGCGGAGAAGTACGAGAACCCTGGAAAACTGGCGGCCGATAAGTCAGTCATTAAATTGCGATTACAAGTTGGTTCTTAAAGTTCTGAAAATTGGTTATCTAAGGTGCTCCGTCAAGTTATTAACGATTTACAAGGTTGTTCTGTCAAATGGTCGATCAATCCACATCATATGTTCATTATTAGAGAGATATTTGATTAGGGAAATCTTAAGAGGACTGTGCCGCAGTATTTCGTCGACCGCAGAAAGCTCTTTGACAAGGTTAACTGGAATTTTTGTACAGAGTACTTAATAAGTTTTAAAATTTAGTAAGAATTTATTAGGTGGATCTCCATCTTGTATAATGATATCTAGCCGTTATCGTTATGTCTTATTGATGGGAATTTTTCTGATCCTGTTCGTATCTATCGCGGGGTCAGGCAAGGGTGCCCATTGTCGCCGCGCCTTATGTTCTTCATTGAGCGGATGGTAAGACATGTATCACTTACCCTGAATCGAAGGTGTTCACATCCCTCGCGCTAATAATAAAAGGGGTAAGCTGCTTCAGTATGCAGATGATGCTATGGTATTTGCCCACCAATAGTGAGGGAGATCACAATTATTTGTCGTATTTTATATGTTCCACATGGCCACTGGGGTCACGATTAACGTTAATAAGTCTTATGGCCGTGACGATCGGGGTTCCTTTGAGTGGTCTCCCTCTAATATTGTTGGAGTGATGTCTCAATTTAAAATTATGGGTTGAGTTTTTGGTAGTCATACCGCTGTTTGTTAACTCCTTTTGGAGAGTGATAGAAAAGAGTAAAATTGACAAAGCTCAAAAAGATATAATCGCGGTTTGGCGTCACCCACTCTTCTGGCGAAAGGTGGATTTGTTAATAAGTTTATCTATCCTTTGTTTTATTACATTGCTACTGTCGTTCCCCCTCCCAGACTTTGTGCTTATAGCTTAGCATCTTAATAAAATTGTTTGCCCGTTATTTGGGGAACAAGCCGGATCTGGTTAAATGGAGGTCATGGGTCTTGAGCAGGAATACCGGGGGCCTTCAGTTGCACAAATCAAGGTGAAAAATGGAAGCGTTATTTTCTGTTTAAACCATATGTGGTTTGTTTATAGGTCCTTGCCAACTATTTTTGTTTCATTGCCCGTTATTTTGCGACAAAGCACCTTCGTATCATTTTCCCTGAGATTTGGTCCAATCTTATCCGAATTCTAGTACCTGTTCTGCTATTTTATGAAAGCTTGCAAAGTATTACTGGATTCACTGTACTGATAAGACTTTGTTGTTCGACAGCCCTTCAACTCGTGCATGTCTCCTCCGTCGGAAGGAAATCAGTACTCGTCATTGTTAAAGCAAAATCCGTCTCGTCAGGGGGACAGGATTTGGAGGCGGTTTTAATAGGTTGTTAGATAATAAGTTAATTGATTTTCAGTTGGCGTTATCACAAACGTCTTGCTACACTAATCAGGAGTTCCGAATGGGGCAGGCAATAGTGATGGCATCTGCCCGGTCTCTACTTGCCATGAAGTGGAAACGGTTCCATATTTGTGGCAGTGCTTCAAATAATCGTATTGTATGTCTTGGGGGTAGTGTGTAAAAAACTCATGATTCCTGATGTCATTTTAGATTCGACTTATATCGATGGTATGCTGCAGACTTCTATGAAACTCTTGGCGTTCGATAGAATGGGTTCATTGGTTGCATGTGTAAGGTTATAATTTGGAAGACTAGATGCTTAGTCGTGTTTGAAAGCAACGATTCTCATCTCACTTATTGTCCAACATCCGTAAGGAAATTAGAGCTTAGAGTTTGTATGGATAGGTATCGTTTTTCTCCCGAAAGTTTAACAGATGTGGATTCGTGGGTGACTCTTTTGTTACGATCAGTAACGATAAACTGAAGTTCTTATCTAGGTCGACCACGTAGGCATCATTTGTATGTTATATGAGTTACTGTTGGATTGAGTACATATATCCCCCCACTCTTTATCATAATTTAATTGCATTGAATAATAGTTAATGTATCTATAGGTTTCAAATGATGCAATAAATGCAGGAAAAAAAAGTACCAGTGTCTATTTTTAATTGTATTGCTTTGTGACAGATTAGAGTGAGAGGAGAGAGAGCATAAATAAGGGGCGGGGGGGAAAGGTCCATGTCTGCCCGGCCCGCCGCGCGGTGGCGCGAATGGGCAGGAGGCGCCGCGCCAGAAGTCGTTCCGTTCACCATATGCATCTATACGGGAATGAAATAGAGGAGTACGGCGCGTTCGATTACCTGGGAGCTGTTCCATGCCCAGGCCTTGCGTAAGCAGGAGAACCAGAATAAGTTCTTGCACGAGTAATAATTAACTTTCGGGCTATCACAGCAACGTATCCAAGAAGAAGCGTGAATCTTACCTAATATTAGTTTTTGTTAGCTGGCTGTCGGTTCGTCTGCCTCCCCTGCCAGCACAGTCGATTAGCAGCGTCGTTAATTTGGAGGACGAGTTATAATGACTCGCTTACTGTATGAAATGCGAAGGTCGGGAGTTTGATCCTCCCCTGGGGAAGTTTGCGATTTAGCAGCTCCACACTCCGTCGCACATCCGGACGTTCGAGTAGGTCCATGTCGCCCGCCGCCCGTCAGCGTGGGCTCGATGGTCAGGAGGCCGTCGTGTCAGAAGTCGTTCGTTCACCATAGGCATCTATATGGGCATGCGAATAGAAGAGTACGGCGCGTTCTCGAGTCCATGGGAGGCAGTTCCTGCAGCAGGCCCTGCTCAGCAGGAGAACCAGAATAAGTTCTTGCAAGAGTAATAACTAACGTACGGCTATCACAAAACAACTTCTCCAAGAAGAAACGTGAATCCTTTACTAATTATTAAGTTTTGTTAGCTGCCTGACCGTTTTCTCTGCCACCCTGTAGCACGGTCGGTAGCGCGTCGTACTATAGACGCGTATCGGATGAGTTTAATGACTTCGTTGGATGTACTGAAAGCAAAGGGCGGGAGTTCGATCCTCCCTGGGGAAATTTGCAAGTTGCAGCTCCACCACTCCGTCGCACATCCGATCATTTCGTGAGTGGAGTAGGTCCATGTCTGCCCGTCCGCGCGAGTGGGCGTGCTTGTTCAGGGAGGCGTCGCAGCCAGAAGTCGTTCCGTTCACCATATGATCTTATATGGGAAGTGAAATAGAAGAGAACGGCGAGTTCGATACCTGGGCGGAGTTTACTGTGGCAGGACGGCCTGCTAATAACTAACTTCGCCTCACAACAACTCTCCAAGAAGAAGAGCGTGTTCTCACCTATTATAAGTTTTGTTAGCTGGCTGACTGTTCGTATGCTACCCGTAGCACAGTCGTTTAGGCGTCGTACTTATAGACAGTATGACGATTATAATGACTCGCTATCGTAATGAAATGCGAAGGTCGGGAGTTCGATCCTCTCCCGTAGGGAAGTTGCGATTTAGCAGCTCCACACTCCGTCGCATCCGATTATTCGTGACCGTTGGTAGTCCACGTCTGCCCGGCCGCCGAGCGTGGCGCGATTGGTTCAGGAGACGTCGCTTGCAGAAGTCGTTTCGTTCAACAGAGCATCTTATATGGAATGAAATAGAAAGAGACGGCTATCACCCATATGCATTCTTATAGGGATGAAATAGAAGAGTGCGGTATCACAACAACGTCTTCAGAAAAAAACGTGTAACATAATCTACCTAATATTAGGTTTTTGTTAGCTGACTGACAGTTCTTCTGCATCCCCTGTAGCACAGTCGTTTAGCGCGGTCGGACTATAGACAGTATGGACGAGTAAAACCCCACTCTCTTCCGTGGCTGAAATTGTGGGGGGCGGTATCTAATATATGTAGATAAAAGTAGTGCGATTTTCAATGGCGTCTCACTCAATCATATGTGGTAGTACTGGTCAAGGATTGCCAAGGGAATATGGGGAATGGTGTTGGTCCCTTCGCAACGTAAAGTTATTGAAAAACTTGATTCAATCTTCTGTGAATGTCCAAAGATCTATTCTGTCATCATTTGGATCAAGAAAAGTTTATCAAAAGCTGCCTAATAATAACACGGTCCTCGATTAAACCATGTATTTATTGGTCTTCCAGTGAAAACTCTATCGATGACAAGTTTTAAAGGCGACTTTGGTTTTTATCTGGACTTGCCAAAGTATTATTTGGAAATCCAGATGCCTCCATGTTTTTGAGAGCCAAATCACACTGACTAGTAACATTATGTCGTGATTGTTAAAGATATCAGGACTGCGTATAAATGCGGGACTTCAAACCGTTTCCTCTAAGCCAAAATTTATCATGTCGGATCGAAGGAAATTCGTATGTAGAATTGAATGGCAATGAACCTAAGGGTACATTGTATGTAAGAGGGGACAAGTGATTGAGCACTTACTTGCAATAATTTCATGAGGTTTTCTTTGGTTTAGATTACAGCATTCTGTTTTTCGTTTTTCAAATTATCTTAGCCTCACGTCGAGTAATCAAATGTGGTATTGGTAAGAGATAGTGAGAGCAATAAGATGAAAAAAAAAGTATGGACGAGTTATAATGACTCGCTTTCTGTAATGAAATGGGAAGGTCGGGGAGTTCGTTCGATCCTCCCCTGAGGAAGTTTGCAATTTTCAGATCCACCACTCCGTCGCACATTCTATGCATTTGTGACGTGGAGTAGGTCCATGTCTGTTTGTAATTGTACTGCTTTTGTGACAGATAGATAATTCAATGCATGAAATGATAGTTCATTGTTAATGTTTGAATTTGATGCAATAGATGAGAAAAAAAAAGGAGAAAGAAAGAAAGAGAGAGAGAGAAACAATAAATGATGGAAAAAAAAGAAAAAGGTCCATTCGCCCGGCTGCCGCGCGCGTGCTCGATTGGTTCAGGAGCGTCGCGACCAGACAGAAGTCGTTTCGTTCACCATATGCATCGTATATGGGAATGAAATAGAGACGTACGGCGCGTTCGAGTACCTTGGAGGCTGTTTACTGCGGCGGGCCTGGCTTCAGCAGGAGAAACCAGTATAAGTTCTTGCACGAGTAAGTAATTAAATTTCCGGCTTATAACAACAAGTCTCCAAGAAGAAGCGGTGAATCTTAACCTACTATTAAGTTTTGTTAGCTGGACTGTCCGTTCGTCTGCCTCACCTGTAGCACAGTCGGTTAGCGCGTCGTACCTATGGACATATGGACGAGTTATAAGATCCTTCGTATGAAATGGAAAGCGTCGGGAGTGCGTCATCCCCTACGGAAATTTGCGATTTAGCAGCTCCACACTCCGTCGCACATCCGATCATCGGGAAGTCGAGTAGTCCATGTCTCACCGGCCGCCGCGCGTGGCTCGATGGGTGTCAGGAGCGTCGACGCCAGAAGTCGTCCGTTCACCTTATGCATCTTTATGGAATGAAATAGAAGAGTACGGGGGTGCGATTACCTGGGCGGCTGTTTACTGCGGCATGCCCTCCCTCGCTATAAACTAACTTCGGATCTCACGCACAGCGTTCTCCAAGAAGAGCGTGAATCCTTACTAATATCAAGCGACATGTAGCTGGCTAACCGTTCGTCTGCCTCCCCTGTAGCACAGTCGGTTAGCGCGTCGTACACACTTATAGGTCAGATGGGCGAGTTATAATGACTCGACTTCTGGTATGCAATGCGAAGGTCGGGAGTTCGATCATCACCTGGAAGTTGGGATTTAAGCAGCTCCACACTCCGTTGCGCCAAATCCGATCATTCGTGACGTGGAGTAATCCATGTCTGCCCGGCCGCCGCGCGTGGCTAGATGGGTTCAGGAGGCGTCGTGCCAGAAGTCGTCCGTTCACCATATGCATCTTATATGGGATGAAACAGAAAGAGTAGGATCGTTCGATGACCTGGGAGTGGGTTGTTTTTTTTTTTTTTTTTTTTTTTTTTACTGTCCGGCCGGCTCATCACGAGAACGGAATAAGTTCTGGTGAGTAATAACAAATGTTCGGCTATAACAAACCAACACGCCACTCCAAGAAGCCAAATGTGTACATAATGCTACGTACCTAATATTAAGTTGAATTTGACCGATAGCTTCCGTGCTTCAATCCGTCGACTCCTGTCAAACTTGGTCTCGACTGAATAGGAGTTATCGTATCGATCGTATTTATCCCCTAAACGTGGTTATAGTACAACGCCACTACTGTAGTCTGGTTATAGCGTCATTTCCCCATCTTTTTGTCCGTGTTAGTTTCCCTGAGTATTTTCTTGTCAGGGGGTAAAGGTACTGGAAATTTAATGTTTTTCTCAATGATAATCCCGTTTTTTTCAAACGATTTTAGCTTTCATTATATATGTTGGTGTATGTACTAAAGCCTTGCGTATAAGAGTATGGGGATTGGTGGGATGTGCTTTAAGTTCGTTATTAGGGAATTTAGCTATAAGCACAGGTTCGTTTGCTCGTGAGAGACGCCAAACGAAAAGACTTCTGACGTTCAGAGTGATTGTCTTTATTCTGATTCTGTCGAATTGATCGGTTGTTAATAAAGAAATCAGAGGAGCCTAATTAGGTCTAGAGAGTTGAGAATAGAAGATGCCTGAAAATTCGTCGAATTTTTTCTTTCTAGTGAAATTTTCCGGGGCTAAGGCTAAGCAAAGATCTATAAATGCTATTGTCGATATAAAGATGGTTGTTGTTAAAGCGCACCTCGAAGGGCGAAATTCTGGGAGTGTCCACGATTTTTACAGTTCTCTGATAAAAATTCTTGTTTTGATATTCCGATAATTTCTCCCTACAGGAAGAGTTAGTCAGTAAATTTAAATATACTCTTTCCGATGAGGACGGACAACAAGTTTGTTAGGACCACCCAATTACTTTAGATGAAGTTAAGCATGCTCTTAATTTACTGCCAAGAAACAAATCCCCGGTAGTGATGGGATCTCGTATGATTTTTATTCTCGTTTTATTGGTATTGTCGGGAAAGATATCGTTGATGTTTTCAATTGTATCTTTAATGATGGGGTTCTTCCCCTTCTCAGAGGTCTGGTATTCTCATCCCTCTCCCAAAGACTGGAGATATTGTGAACCCTGGGAACTGGCGGCCGATAAGTTTATTAAACGCTGATTACAAGTTGCTTGCTAATGTTTTACAGCTCAGGTTATCCAAGGCGCTTCCTCGAGTTATTAATGAGTATCAAGGTTGTCTATCAAGGGCCGAAACAATTCATCACAATATGTTTATCATCAGACATCTTATGATTATGTGAACCTTAAAAAGGAGTTTGCGCTTTTATATGTTGACCAGCAGAAAGCCTTTGACAAGGTGAATGGGATTTTGTACAGAGTTCTTCTGAACAAGTTAAAAGTTTCAGTAAGAATTGTTATAGGTGGCTCTCCATCTTGTATAATGACTATTTCTAGCCGTAATCTCATTGATGGAAACTTTCTGAACCTGGTTCAGTATTTTCGTGGTTGTCAGACAAGGATGCCCCTTGGCACGCTCCTTTACGTTCTTTCATGAGCCAGGTTGTTGCAATACATTTATTATCCCCTGACATCGCGGTTTTCACATCCCTGGCGCTAATAATAAAAGGTTAAGCTGCTTCAGGATGCTGATGATCTACTGGTATTGCCACCAAAGTGGGATGTTCAAAACTATTTCAGTATTTTTTGAAGTTCAACCATGGCCATGGGGAAACAATTAACACTAATAGTCGTTATGGCATCGTGATTGGGGGTCCTTTGGGGTCCCCCATAATATTTGTTGGAGTAATGATTCTGTAAAAATTACAGGTTGCGTTTTTGGGTAGTCATACTTCCGTCATTTCACTATGGAGAAGTAAAATGGATAAAGCTCGCAAAGATCATAATCGTGTATTGGGCGACACTTAATTCTGGGGAAAGCAGGTTGTTAAATGTTTATGACCCTGTTGTTTTATGTAGATTGCTCCTGTGTACACCCTCCCGGATTTTGTACTTAACGATCTGAACAAAATTGTTTTCCCTTCATTTGGGGGGAACAAGCCGACCATGGTAAGAGGGAGGCAGGTTCTCGAGCAGGTCTACGGGTGCCTTCAGTGTGCATAACTGCAAGTTGAACATGGAAAAGCTTATTTGTCAAAACCATTAGGTGTTTGATTTGTTCATAGTTCTTGCCTAATATTTGTTCCTTGATCGTATTTCAGCAAAGCACATTCGACTATATTCCCGGAGATTTGGTCTAACCTTCTCCGAATTTCTAGTACTTGTTCTACCACTCTTTTTAAAGCTTGTAAAGTTTTACTTGATATTAACGTTACTGATAAGACCAATTATGTTCGGCAACCCTGCTACTAGTACTATTGTGTCTTCCCGTCGGAAGGCGGTTGTCCGTGCGTTGTTAACAAAAACCCGTTCATGGAGTGGGACAGGATTTGGGCGGCTCTGTTTTCAATAGGTGGTTAGATAATAGGTCGACTGATTTTCAGTGGCGTTTAATCCATATGTATTGTTATACAACATAAAGGTCTAAGTGGGGCAAATTGATGCTCTGACCAGTGACCGTGCCGCGAAGTGGAACGGTCTGTTTGTTCCCATATCTTGTGGACAGGTACTAATAATAATAGGTTATTCGTGGTTAGGTAGGGTATGAAACTCATGGTCTGAATTTAATTTAGATTCGAATTATGACATCTATGATTGCTGCAAATTCTCCCTTGAAGTCTATTGCTTATGACAGAAATGTGGTTATTTGTTGCATGTGTAAAGTTTATCATTGGAAGTCAAGATCTTTGTTCGTGTTTGAGAGTCAACGGTAGTCCTCCATCGCAAAAATTATCTTCCAACTCGTAAGGAAATAAGACTAGGGTTAATATGGATAGATATCGTTTCTCTCCGGAAGTAATAAGTTTGTGATTGAGGGGAAACTCGTTGTTACATCCGTAATGTATAAACTGAAATTTACATTTTAGGTTTGACTAGTTAGCGTCCTTCTGTTGCTTGTAAATGGCAGTATTAGTATAACATTTGAGTAATACGATTCCTCTCTCTTTTATCATAATTTCATTGCATGAAATGATAGGTCATTGTATATATGTTTTGAAATGATGCAAGTAAATCGAGGGGAAAAAAGAAAAAAAAATATTAAGTTTCCGTAGGCGGGTGCGTTCGCGGCATAGTACTTATAGACAAGTATGGACGAGTATTTATTGACTCGCTTTCGGTAATGAAAAATCGAAGGTCGGGAGTTCATTGTCCCGACTCCCTCGCTGATAGGAAGTCTTTCTTGAATAATCGCTCTTTTACCCGTGGCTGTGAACCCACGGGGTAATTTTGGGAGGTGACTTTAATGTTGTGATTTCAGATATAGATAGACTTAGTTCTGCTCCCACAGTCTGCCTTTGTTCGTCGTGAATAGAGGGATGAGACTGGTGTACAATGTATAATCTAAACCTGATAGCTGAGGTCTTTTAATCCGTCCACCGCAGGGTATGCCTGGTCTCGTCTTAACAAGAGTCTAGAATCGATCGAGGATTTATCTCCCTTCAAACTGTGTAACGCTAAAGCTGCGACCTGCGCTTTTCCCTGTTAGTGCCCATAAATGCCGTCTTCTTCCACTTCCATATACCCCCAGTCCAGTCCCACTCGTGGGAAAGGGTACTGGAGTTTGATTACTTCTTTGTGCTATGACAATCCGTTTGGTAACGAACGTCGCTATACTAAAAGTTTGGGTCTACTTTGAAAAGGGTTTTCTTTTATTAATCATTGTGGGATAATGTTAAAACATAAAATTAAGATTTAGCCATCAGACACACTGTCCGTATTGCATAGAGAAAACAGAGATTACCGGAGCAAGAAAGAATTCGTCCCGTTGTCTGAGTCCTGATCCTGATGAAATAGGACAGTTTTTTTTCTTTGATTGAGAGATGGGCCCACGGCCCACCTATTGCGAAAGCACAAACGGTATTTAATGGAATAGTTGAAATTATACAAGTAAATGATGCTTTAGAAATAAATATATCAGTCCTGCCATTGTTACTTGATGACGACTTACTTCCAACATGACCACATAATCTACCCTGATTATCAAAAACTTAACGAAAACGATTTAATTATTTTATTGTATTATTTGTTATATTAGTATTATTTAAAATTTATTTATATATATTTAGGTATTATTAATTAGTATTTTTATTTTTTAAATTTTATATTTTATTTTATTAATTTATTACTATATTTTTTATATCATTTTTATTTATTATATCCATATTTTAAATTCTTATTCTTGTTTGAAGTCAACGTATTTCCTGCCTTCTCAATTTATTGTCAAACATCGTAAAGGAAAGTAGAGCTAGAGTTGGTATGGATGGTATCGTTTTTCTCCAGAAAAGTTTAACAGATTGTGGATTGGGTCTCCTTTTGTTTACAATCAGTAAACGATAAACTGACGTTCTTATTCTAGTCGACCAGTAAGGCATCATTGTCTGTTTATATGAGTACTTGTTGTTTGGATTGAGTATCATTATATCCCCACGTTCTTTTATCCATACTTTAATTGCATGAATAATAGTTATGTATATATGTTTTGGGAAATGATGCAACTAATGGCAGAAAAAAAGTCTGTCTATTTTTATTGTATTGCTTTTGGACAATAGATGAGAGAGAGAGAGACAATAAATAAGGGGGGGGGGGAAAAGGTCCATGTCTGCCCGCCGCCGCGCGTGGCTCGATTGGTTCATGGAAGGCGCCGCGCCAAGAAGTCCGTTCCGTTCACCATATGCATCTTATACGGAGGAAATAGAGGAGTAAGGGCGCGTTCGATTACCTGGGATGCTGTTCCATGCCCCAGGCCTTGCTTCTCAGCAGAGAACCAGTATAAGTTCTTGCACGAGTAATATTAACTTTACTTCGCTATCACAGCAACGTCCTCCAAGAAGAAGCGTTGAATCTTACCTAATTTAGGATTTTGTTAGCTGGCTGTCGGTTCGTCTGCCTCCCCTGCAGCACAGTCCGATTAGCGGCGTCGTACCTATGGACGAGTTATAATGACTCGCTTCCTGTAAATGAATGCTGAAGGTCGGATTTTGATCCTCCCCTGTGGAAGTTGCAATGTCTGCAAGCTCACACTCTCGTCGCACATCCGAGACGTCGAGTAGGTCAAATGTCTCCCGCCCCGCGCGGGGCTCGATTGGTTCAGGAGGCGTCGTGTCAGAAGTCGTTCCGTTCACCATAAATGCACTATATGGGAAGGAATACAAGAGTACGGCGCGTTCCGATTACATGGGAGGCCTGTTTACTGCAGCAGGCCCTGCTTTCAGCAGGAGAACCATAATAAGTTCTTGCACGATAAAATAACTAACATTCGGCTACACAACAACGGTCTCCAAGAAGACAAACGTGAATCTTTCCTAATATTAAGTTTTTGTTAGCTGGCTGTCGGTTCGTCTGCCTCCCCTGCCAGCACAGTCGATTAGCAGCGTCGTTAATTTGGAGGACGAGTTATAATGACTCGCTTACTGTATGAAATGCGAAGGTCGGGAGTTTGATCCTCCCCTGGGGAAGTTTGCGATTTAGCAGCTCCACACTCCGTCGCACATCCGGACGTTCGAGTAGGTCCATGTCGCCCGCCGCCCGTCAGCGTGGGCTCGATGGTCAGGAGGCCGTCGTGTCAGAAGTCGTTCGTTCACCATAGGCATCTATATGGGCATGCGAATAGAAGAGTACGGCGCGTTCTCGAGTCCATGGGAGGCAGTTCCTGCAGCAGGCCCTGCTCAGCAGGAGAACCAGAATAAGTTCTTGCAAGAGTAATAACTAACGTACGGCTATCACAAAACAACTTCTCCAAGAAGAAACGTGAATCCTTTACTAATTATTAAGTTTTTGTTAGCTGCCTGACCGTTTTCTCTGCCACCCTGTAGCACGGTCGGTAGCGCGTCGTACTATAGACGCGTATCGGATGAGTTTAATGACTTCGTTGGATGTACTGAAAGCAAAGGGCGGGAGTTCGATCCTCCCCTGGGGAAATTTGCAAGTTGCAGCTCCACCACTCCGTCGCACATCCGATCATTTCGTGAGTGGAGTAGGTCCATGTCTGCCCGTCCGCGCGAGTGGGCGTGCTTGTTCAGGGAGGCGTCGCAGCCAGAAGTCGTTCCGTTCACCATATGATCTTATATGGGAAGTGAAATAGAAGAGAACGGCGAGTTCGATACCTGGGCGGAGTTTACTGTGGCAGGACGGCCTGCTAATAACTAACTTCGCCTCACAACAACTCTCCAAGAAGAAGAGCGTGTTCTCACCTATTATAAGTTTTTGTTAGCTGGCTGACTGTTCGTATGCTACCCGTAGCACAGTCGTTTAGGCGTCGTACTTATAGACAGTATGACGATTATAATGACTCGCTATCGTAATGAAATGCGAAGGTCGGGAGTTCGATCCTCTCCCGTAGGGAAGTTGCGATTTAGCAGCTCCACACTCCGTCGCATCCGATTATTCGTGACCGTTGGTAGTCCACGTCTGCCCGGCCGCCGAGCGTGGCGCGATTGGTTCAGGAGACGTCGCTTGCAGAAGTCGTTTCGTTCAACAGAGCATCTTATATGGAATGAAATAGAAAGAGACGGCTATCACCATATGCATTCTTATAGGGATGAAATAGAAGAGTGCGGTATCACAACAACGTCTTCAGAAAAAAACGTGTAACATAATCTACCTAATATTAGGTTTTGTTAGCTGACTGACAGTTCTTCTGCATCCCCTGTAGCACAGTCGTTTAGCGCGGTCGGACTATAGACAGTATGGACGAGTAAAACCCCACTCTCTTCCGTGGCTGAAATTGTGGGGGGCGGTATCTAATATATGTAGATAAAAGTAGTGCGATTTTCAATGGCGTCTCACTCAATCATATGTGGTAGTACTGGTCAAGGATTGCCAAGGGAATATGGGGAATGGTGTTGGTCCCTTCGCAACGTAAAGTTATTGAAAAACTTGATTCAATCTTCTGTGAATGTCCAAAGATCTATTCTGTCATCATTTGGATCAAGAAATTTTAGTCAAAAGCTGGCTTAATAATAACACGGTCCTCGATTTAACATGTATTTATTTGGTCTTCCAGTAACTCTCTCGCTGACAATTTTTAAAGCGACTTTGGGTTTTTTCTCTTACTTGCAAGTTTATTATATGGAAATCCATGCCTCCGTATTTTGAGAGCCAATTCACACGCTAGTAACAGATGTCGTTGATGTTAAGATTATCAACTTGTGCGTATCAAGGCTGCTTTTCACACCGTTTCCTCTAAGAAAATTTATTCATGGTCCGGATCGAAGGAAAGATTCTTATGTAGATTGAATGGCAATGACCTAAGGTTACATTGTACAGGGACAGTGTTGAGCCCCTTACTTGCCAATTATTTCAAGAGTTTTTTCTTTTGTTTAGATTACCACATTTTCTTTTTTAGTTTGGAAATATCTTGAGCTCAACCGTCGTAATCAAATGTGTATTTGGTACAGAGATAGAAGAGCAATAAAGATGAAAAAAAATTATGGACAGTTTAATGACTCGCTTTCTTGTTAATGAACAATGGAAGGTCGGGAGTTCGATCCTCCCTGAGATTTTGCATGTTTTCAGCTCCACACTGCCGTCGCACATTCTTCATTTGTGACTGGAGTAGGTCCATGTCTGTTTGTAATTGTACTGCTTTTGTGACAGCTGTAATTTAATTTCATGAAATGATAGTTCATTTATATATGTTTGTTGAATGATGCAATAATGAGAAAAAAAAGGAAGAAAGATGAGAGAGCAACAATAAATGCGAAAAAAAAGAAAAGAGGTCCATGTCGGCGGCCGGCTGCCGCGCGTGGCTCGATGTTCAGGAGGCGGCCGCCAGAATCCGTTCCGTTCACATATGCAATCTTAATGGGATTTGAAATAGAAGGAGTAACGGGCGCTGTTCGATTCCCTTGGATGCTGTTTACTCGGCAGCCTTGCTTCAGCAGGAGAAACCAGTATAAGTTCTTGCACGAGTAAGTAATTAAATTTCCGGCTTATAACAACAAGTCTCCAAGAAGAAGCGGTGAATCTTAACCTACTATTAAGTTTTTGTTAGCTGGACTGTCCGTTCGTCTGCCTCACCTGTAGCACAGTCGGTTAGCGCGTCGTACCTATGGACATATGGACGAGTTATAAGATCCTTCGTATGAAATGGAAAGCGTCGGGAGTGCGTCATCCCCTACGGAAATTTGCAATTTTGCAGCTCCACACTCCGTCGCACATACGATCATTCGTGACGTGAGTGGTCCCCATGTCTCCCCGGCCGCCGCGCGGGGCTCGATTGGTTCAGGAGGCGTCGCGCCAGCAGAGGCGTTCCGGTCACTATGATCTTTATATGGGAATGAAATAGAAGAGTACGGCGCGTTCGTTACCTTGGAGGATGTTTACGGCGGCGGCATTGCTCAGCAGGAGAACCAGAATTAAGTTCTTGCACGAGTAATAATTAACTTTCGGTATCACAACAACGTCTCAAGGAGATAGCGTGATATCTTACTAATATTAAGTTTTTGTTAGCAGGCTGGCAGTTCGTCTGCCTCGCATGAGCACAGTAGGTTAGCGAGTGTAATTATGGAGTATGACGGTTATATGACTCGACTTCTGTAATGAATGGGAGGTCGGGAGTTCGATCCTCCCTGGGGAGTTTGGGATTTAGCAGCTCAACACTCCGTGCGCACATCCGATCATTCGGAAGTGGAGTAGGATCCATGATGCCCGGCCGCCGCGCGTGGCTCGATTGTGAGGAGGCGTGTGCCAGAAGTCGTTCCGTCACCATAGGCATCTTATATGGGATGAACAGAAGAGTACGGCTCGTTCGATTACTGGGAGGCTGTAGGTAATGTTCCGGCCTGGCTTCAGAAAGGAGAACCGGAATAAGTTCTGGCATGAGTAATAACAATTTCGGCTATCACAACCAGTCTCCAAAAGAAACAGAAACGGTGGCATAAATTTACGAATATTAAGTTTAATTTGACCGATAGCTTCCGTGCGTTCAATCCGTCGACTCCTGGTCACACTTGGACTCGACTGAATAGGAGTTTTCGTATTGATCGTATTTACCTCCCTAGAAACGTGTGGTTATTAGTAAACGCCACTATGCTAGTCTGTAGTATAGCGGTCATTTCCCCATCTTTGTCAGTGTTAAGTTCACCTGAGTATTATTGTCAGGGTAAAGGTTATTGGAAATGTAAATGTTTCTCTCAATGATCAGCCCGTTTTTAAACGATTTAGAATTCATTATAAATGTGGTGTACTTTTAAAGCCGCGTATAAGAGTATGGTGGATTGGTGGATGTGATAAAGTTCGTATTAGGAAATTAGCATTAGCACAGTGTCGTTTGGCTCGGAGAGACGGAAACGAACTTCTGACGTTCAGTGTGATTGTCTTTTATTGATTCTGTCGAAATTGATCGTGTGTTAATATAAAGAAAATCAGGGACCTATATTGGTCGAGAGGAGGCAACTAGAAGAGATGAAAATTCTTCGAATTTTTTTTCTTTCTCGTGAAATTCCGGGCTAGAAAAAATCATAACATGCTATGTCGATAAAGATGGTGTTAAGGCCTCAAGGGCGAAATTTGGAGTGTTCCCCGAATTGTCCAGTTCTGGTATTTTGTTTGATTTCCTTAATTTCTCCCTCGGAAGAGGTAGTCAGTAAATTACTCTACTCTCCGATGAGGACAACAATTGTGAGACAAACCTAGTACTAGATGACGGTTAAGCATGACTCTCAATGTTACTGCCAAGAACAAATCTCCCGGTCGTGATGGGCTCTCGTATATGATTTTATTCTCGTTATTGATATGTCGGGAAAAAGATCTCGTGATGTTTTCAATTGTATCTTTAAGATGGGGTTCTTTACCCTTCTCAGAGGTTGTATTATCATCCTTCTACCAAAAGACTGGAGAGTTGAGAAACCCTGGGAATGGCGGCCGATAGTTTATTTAAACGCTGACTACAACAGTTGCTTGCTAACGTTTTACAGGCTCAGGTTATCCAAGGTGCTTCCTCGAGATATTAATGATTACCAAGGTGTCTATCAAGGGACGAACACTTCATAACAATATGTTTATCATCAGATATATTATGATTATGGAACCTTATAAAGGGTTCTTGCGCTTTTATTTCGTTGCCAGCCAGAAGCCTTTGACAAGGTTAAATTGGGATTTTTTGTGCAGAGTTCTTAACAAGTATTCAGTAATAATTGTATTAGGTGGATCTCCACTTGTATAAGGATAGTTTAGTAGTATTCTCAATTGATGGAAAACTTTCGAACCGGTTGTATTTTTCGTGGTGTCGAAGGATTCAGCCCTTGTCACCGCTCCTTTACGTTCTTTTAATTGAGCCGGTTGCTAATACCTTTATTACTCCCCTGACACGAGTGGTTTTCAACCCTGGCGACTAATAATAAAAAGGGTTTAGCTTGCTCAGTATGCTGATGATGTATGGTATTGCCACCAATAGTGAGGAGATTCACCAACTATTTCCGTATGGTTGAATGTTCCCATGGCCACTGGGGGCAACAATAACACTACATAAGTCGATGGCCTCTGATTGGGGGTCCTTTTGGTGTCTCCCACATAAGATGTTGGAGTAATGATTTGTTAAAATTACAGGTTTGCCGTTTTGGGTCGTCATACTCCGTCATTTCAATATGGAGAAAGTAAAATGATTGAAAGCCGAAGACATAATTCGTGTATTGGGGCGACACCTTACTCTTTGGGGGAAAGTAAGTTTTTGTTAAATGTTTATTACCCTTGTTTTATTATAGCCCTGTGACCCCCTCCCGGAGTTGTACTTAAGGATGAATTTAAAATTGTTTAACCTCATTTGGGGGGGGGAAAAGCCTGACTGGTAAGAGGGAGGTTCATGTTATCGAGCAAAGTACGGTGGCATTCAGTTGCTAACTTCAAGTTGAACAATGGAAGCTTATGTGTCAAAATTATGTGGTTTGTCAGTAGTTCTTTGCTTAACTTTGTTTCCTGCTCGTTATTTTACAGCAAAGCACCTTAGTACTAATTCCCGGAGATTTGTCTAAACCTTTCTCCGAATTTCTTTAGTACTTGTTCTGGCACTCTTTTTAAAGCTTGCAAGTTTTACTAGATATTCACGTTTCTGTAGACAATTATGTTCGGCAACCCTGCTACTAGTACTATTGTGTCTTCCCGCCGGAAGGCAGGTTGTCCCGTGCGTTGTAACAATAAACCGTCATGGCAGTGGGACAGGATTTGGGCGGCTGTTTTCCATAGGTTGTTAGATAATAAGGGACTGATTTTCAGTGGCGTTAATCCATAAGTATTGTATACTAACATAAAGGTTTCTAAGTGGGGCAAAAGTGATGGCTCTTGCCCCGTTTTATCTTGCCGCGAGGGGAAACGGTGTTCATTCTTGTGCAGTTGTTACTACATAATAATGAGGGTTATTTCTTTGTAGGTCGGGTTATGAAATCATGGTTCTGATTTTAATAGATTCGAATTAGTACATCTATGGTTTGCTGCAAATTCTCCCTTGAAGTCTATTACGTATGACAGAATGTGGTTTATTTGTTGATGTGTAAGTGAGCATTGGAAGTCAAGATGTTGTTAGGTTGAGAGTCACGTATTCCTCATCTCAAATTATCTCAAACATCGTTAAGGAAATTAAGACTAGAGTTCATATGGATAGATATCGTGTTTCTCCCGGAAAGTTCAAAAGTTTGTGGATTGAGGGGAACTTCGTTTGTTACAATCCGTCATGATAAACTGAAAATTTACATGTTAGTTTGACTAGTTAGCGTCCTTCTGTGGCTCTTATAATGGCAGTATAGTATAAAACATTTGAAGTACTACTATTTTCATCTTCTTTTTATCTCTAAGTAAGTGCAGGAAATGATAGTTCATTGTATATAGGTTGAAATGATGCAATAAATGAGGAAAAGAAAAAACAATATAATTCCCCTAGCTGGCTGACTGTTGCGCACGTACTTATAGACAGTAGGGACGAGTGTTATTGACTCCTTTCTGCTAATGAATGCGAAAGGTCGGGAGTTCATTGTCCCGACTCCCTCGCTGATAGGAAGTCTTTCTTGGGAATAAGATCTTCTTGTTACCGTGGCTTGTGACCGGTTATTTTGGGATTTGGTGATGTATGTTGTGATTTAAGAATAGATAGACTTTAGTTCTGTCCTAACAAGCTCTGCCGTGGTTCGTCGTTGAGAGATAGAGACTTGTGTACAATGTATAATCTAACCGATAGCTGTAGGTCTTTTAATCCGTCACCCAGGGTATACATGGTCTGTCCTTAACAAGGAGTTCTAGAATCGATCGGATTATCTCCCTTCAAACTTTGTAATCGTAAAGCTGCTACCTGCGCTTTCCTTTTAGTGACCAGAATCCTGTCTTCGTCCACTCCCATATCCCCCAGTCCAGTCCCACTCGTGGGAAAGGGTACTGGAAGTTGATACTTCTTTGTGCTATGACAATCCGTTGGTAACGAACTTCGCTATTACTACAAGTTTTTGGTTACTTTGAATATGGTTTTCTTTCATATCAGTGGTGGGATAATGTTAAACTAAAATTAAGGAGGTAGCCATCAGACCACTGGCCCGTATTATTGATAGAGAAAAAAAAGAGATTACGGAGCAGAATTCAGTCCCGCTGTCTGAGTCCTGATTCGTGATAGAGACCATGTTTTTTTTCTCTTTTAATGAGAGATGGGCCCACGGCCCACCTAGTGGAAAGCAAAACTGTATTTACAGAATAGTGAATATACAAGTGAAAATGATGCTTACAAATAAATAGACAGTCATGCATTGTTATTGTGACGACGCTTAATTCCCACATGACCACATAATCTCTCCCTGATTCTCAAAAAACTTTAACGAAATAGATTAATAACTGATTATATGATATGTTATGAATGAAGTAATCTATGGTGTAACAATAAAGTAGTGGGGAATGAAGTCATGATCATCAAATTGCTACACAACATCGAGTTATATTCGAAAGGTTCACCAGTGTCGAGGTTGTACTGTATGTATGTCTCCCAAGGCTGAAAGAGATACTTGTTGCGATAATGTAAAAATCTTATCCAGCTCGTTTCTATTCTTAAAAACTCCATAGAGGAGGTCTAGCTCTTCTTCAACGAAGTATGAAAAGAAAATTCTTAAAATAATTGTAACTCCAGTTGAGAATCCTAATTCTAAGTCTCCAGACTACGCATTGTAGGTATTCATAACCTGTAACCTACAAAGACCATGTTGTTGAGAGTGAAATGAGGGGGGCTTAACATTCGCTCTGGGGTTTAAGTGGATTGAGGAAGGGGGGGGAAAACACATTCCTCCCTTTTTACGCACAAGAAAGGTCACGTGCGAAACAGAAGATACTTACTTTCATCACT
>JAODTK010000591.1:0-14070 GCA_026419785.1 Sclerodactyla briareus | reverse complement strand
ACATTGTGTCACCCCACATAATGAAAATTGTCTTGCCCCACTTGTGTTCAGTCTAAAGAATTCCCTGCGTCCTAGATTATCCAGGAACCCTTTGCAGTAATCGCACTTTTAAAAATGCAAGGCAAAAAAGCACACAGCACATGCAAGGCATGGCTACATGGTATAATAATCGGTCCCCATGTTCCTTCTACTTGACGTAACAACACTGGCAGAGACGCAATCTCACTTAGCGACTCCTATACTTATCTTGATGTGCAATCTCACTAGCGACGTTTACTAATACTTATATTGATGTGCTAGCGTTACCGTACTCAGATCGTAAATGACAACAAATCATTGCAAAACTTCCATTTTTAATTGTTATTCAACCAATTCCCCATTCGTCAAGTTATTCACTTGCAAATCATATCGCTGTAATGTTTATCGAGGATCGCGAGCGCGAATATCGAGTCTGTAACCGACCCAGTCGATAGAAAATCCACCATTTGACGTTAATGTATCGGTCGAAACGTCCCTATTTGGTGTATCTCTGTGGCCGCTTGGTATTGTTGCTTGTGCGCTCAACCTCAGTACGATGTATGCGAACCCTGAATCTTGTGCATCCACGTGCACTGCATGCATTCATGCATAGAATACTGTACATAACACACTACACTAACAGCATACATAATTCACTAGCCGTGTAACCCGTCTTGTCTTGTATGATGCAGGCTGTAGGATCTCATTACCAACGTGTAGAGGCTACTTTGTAAATGTTTTCCGCGCAGAACAAATGGAGATCGTAATACTACTTCTCCGGACTATACTATTGAAAACCCATATTTCCGTTCAATTTCACTCGCATTACAAACATACCAGTGGCGGTAACACCCCACACAGTTGCTGCATGATTCGCCTGTTTACTTCGTGCGGAATCGACGATTAATTCAGAATCCGAATGGTCGCTATCCGTGTAAACGTTAAACGGTTGAGATACACGACCGTTGACGTTTTTTCTTATAAACGAACCGACAAGACTACTTTGTTTGCGTGGGATTCACGGGTCTACCGAACGGTCCCTCCTGGATTGCAAAGGAAAAAGCCCATGGGCGTACGTGACCATATCCAATTTGGGGGCCGAAAAATTTTGCCTGTTTTTCACAATGTCAGTTATCAAAAACACTCTTTTTGCAAAAACACTACTCCCCAAATATCAACATGCCCCAGGCCCCCACATGCTGAATCGCCCTGCCTGCACAGACGCGACATATCATGGCTGGCAGAATGTGTGTTTAGCCTATCCGCACATGGATCTTGTAATAGAAATTACAACATGGTTAATCTTGCTCAAATATGAATATGTTTCTAGAGTGAACATTCCCATCTCAACACCATGTTCTCATCTGGAACAAATTCCCCTTCATATATTCTTGTCGTGCCACATATATGCAAAGCAAACTTGCAATAACTCTATTGGGTAGTGCATAAGTGGTCACTCAAACATACTTTCACCAATTGTCCTTTCTTCAGAATGTATATAAAAAAAACATAGTTACGTTAATAAAACTGTTGCAAAAAGTTTTCTTTGCACCCCTAATGAATCCTTTCCTCTTTGTTGTAACCACTCCGTAGCCATTGTGATTTGTACCATGTATTTTCATATGCCTATTATAAATACCTGAACAAATGCCTTTGGAGTCAACTATTTTTTTTTTGAAGGATGGGGGAAAGTCCGGAAACTAGGGGTTTAGGGGGAGGGCTGTATTAGAGTACTAACACTTTTTCAAAATGTTTTTGGGGCTGGCTCCTTCCCTAATTCCATAGCATATCCCGTATGCCCAGAACTGATTTGGTCACTGCTAATATATGCCAGAAGAAGGTGCCGGTGGTTTGTATATCTGTTCCTTGAAGGAGTTGACAGTAGGGGAATTAGGAGGCATATTGTGATACCACAGTGTTTTCCGCTAAGCGCATACGCGATTTTGATGCGCAGTTGCTCTGCTATTTGACGCACTGAAAAATAAAAAAAGGGGGTCTCATTTTGAACTTGAATCTACGCCCACCGGAGCGGAGAGAGAGAATAAAAAAAAGTGACGAAGGTGTCTCATTTTGACTTGAATCTTTGCCCACCGAAATCAGAAAAATCACAGTCAATTTGTAGCAAAAGCTTCATAAAATTCACGGAAAAAAGGCTGTCGGAAAATAACACTGCAGAAAAAACACTCATTATTCAGCCAATGTTGCCACGTTCTGTGATGGTAATAAGCCACGAAACACAGCACCCGTTAGTACACGTTCCGTTGTGATCGACGAGAAAATAAAGCATGTTTTCAACTTACGATGAAATGTTCTGACGAATGATTTACCAGGCAAAATTTATATTCCCTGAAAGAGAACTTTTCTGGCTTAGTACAATGTTATTCCCGTGTGTACCCCCGAGGATATGGAATGATCGTGAATTGGAAATCGGGAGAAAAAAGTTTCGCAGCTGGCTATGGCGCGAGAAAAGGAATATATTATCAGGAAGAAATATATATTATCTATTTTAAAATCTATGCGATGGAGAAATTTTATCCCTATTCAAGAGATATTCATTTGCCAAATCAAGATATAGTTTTGATTGTTGGACATATTTGTTCAAAAGGGAAAATACTGTTCCCCTCAAAAATATTTCAGAAGCACATAAAATGTTTCGATGGAGAAATTATTCATAAAATAAATACGTTTCCCAATGATAGAAAATGTAGATACATTTCATTTGCAAAAATAAATTGTTGCAACCACCAAATGTTTGACAAAATTTTTTTTTTTTTGCAATGAAATTTTTTGCTCTTCACAATTATATTATCAACGTAAAAAAAAAAAATAACGTAGTCTTGCAACCCTGATATGTTTGCGAAAAAATATATGTTGGCAACGGCAATTTGTTTGATCTGCCATAATTATAGGTCATTAACGAAAAAAAAAACAATTATTATCAACGTTAGTCTCAGTTCAGTCGTTTCAGTGATTCATCGTTTCCAATGGCGGTAGCATCACGCCATGCTGCCTTGACCACGCTACGCGGAACTACGACAAGACAACCTTCAACTTAACTGCAGTGATGTGTGCGGCATCTACTACTATAGCCTTGCAGTAGCTGGCC
Source organism: Sclerodactyla briareus (assembly GCA_026419785.1). Lineage (NCBI taxonomy): Eukaryota > Metazoa > Echinodermata > Holothuroidea > Dendrochirotida > Sclerodactylidae > Sclerodactyla > Sclerodactyla briareus. Next base: position 10,946 of record JAODTK010000591.1, on the reverse strand, counting down.
TGAACTGGGACCCAGAGCCCCGGAGTGACAAAATAGTAGTTCATATTCCCCCGCTCTATCGACGGCCGGAAAGGGATGCAAGCTCCTGCTGAATCTCACTTGGCCTATATTATAGTAACAATAAAAAGTTGAGTTGGGACCACGTTTCGGGAGTGTTAGGTGGAGCATTCAGCCTAGGTGCCGGTGCAGACGAGGTGTGCATCCCTCGGTACTGGCAATGGCCGACTCAATCAAGTTGGACAGCCTCTCCAACTGATTGCGTAATGCCGCCTCATATCCGAGATCTTAATTAATCGAAAACCGACGGATAAATATTAGTAGTGAAGTGGTCCTTGTATTTGTAAACCACTCAGCATGTACACAGAAAAACTCGCCGACGAGCCGGGCCAGCAGGGTATTTTTTTTTTATGAGGAAGTTGAATGCAAAATGGATGTTCCAGGAATTGCACATGTGCTCGAAAGTTCAAGGTTAGGATTGAGTATCATGGCTTAAAGTTCTTGCGACGTTGCCGCGGTTTAGTTGCCGTGAACGCATGGTGTGTGGAAATAGTGAATAATGTCGGAAATATCAAGTTTCATTAAGATCCCCTAAACAGTGACATTCTATAGCCCGGGTGCTGATTATCCAGAGAAAACAATTGCGCGGAGCATTGGCCTCCGGTCATCGATGAACAACTTCCACAATTTCGACGACAAACCCCAGGAATGGAATCAATGCGATGCATGTAATTGTTTATTCTGGACCCCTCGGATTTCTACCAAGCATGCTCATAATTATGATAAACCCTTAAAGAAAATAGTCCCGTTGGTGTATTGGCTTATTCCTCATAATCAGTTTCTTCCTATATCAGCCTTGAAATCGGTATCAATTATAGTACGAAAAGTGGACAGCCGCGGTTGCAGGTTGACGGAGTGCCACGCAGGTACCCTCATTACAGTAACAGTAGATTCACGTGTCTTTCACGGCTAACGGTACTCTGACGATTAGAAGCAACGTCTGTCCATGAGGCTACGTGGTTGATAATATATTTTTTTTTCGTTGCAAAACGTATTTTTGACAGCAAATGTATTTTCTGTTGCCAACAAATAATTGTAGCCAAATATATTTTTTGGTTTTTAACATTTTTTCGCCCTATATCTGCAATATCTTGTTCCGGAAAAGTGTTTCTTGTCATGGCTATCTGCAATGGCAATATATTTTTAGTTACAAACAAACACATTTTGTAGAACAATAAAATTATTTGCCTTGCACATATAATTTTCATTCCACTGGGAAGCATAAATAACTCTTGCCAGCATAATTTTTTTCTAGGATACATAATTTTTAAAGCAAACCAATTTTCGTGCTAACGTATATTTTGTTGGCAAAACAATTAATTGTTATAAATGAAATAATCTTCATATATTTTTTCATCAAGGAAACTTATTTTCTTTTTACGAACACTTTTTCCCATCCCCCCCCGAAACATATTTTGTGCTTCGTAACCTATTTTTGAGGAAAATATTTTCCATGCTGAATACATATGTTCCACAATCAGAAAAAGATTTCTTGAATTGGCATATCTATTTCTACCTGAATAATATATTCCCTTTTCTCGCGCCATAGCTGGCCGCGTGCACGGATAGCGGAGCTTATTAAATTGTTCTAAAATACTGCACTCTGAAGCCCAGTGTAGAGAAGCGGAGGTGCTGATTGGTCAAGCAGGGTTCTGATCAACGAATTGCACTGAAGAAACCCAAGCCGCTGTAGCAAGGTCGGCTCGCGTTGCGTCTGCAATCATGCCCATGTAAGACAAACCTCGCGCGAGTTTTGTCACGTGAATGTCATGCCCGGTTACGTTCGTGCGGTCAGTGATATGCTAGTAATTTATGAATGAATATGAAGGACCCAGCTAAGGCTATCAATCGAATCTCACTTTCGCGTGTTTGAGTAAACCCTTACTAGTGAACATGGCTGAGCCTGGGAACAGTAAAAAACGTAACCAAACAATAAGGGGCCAGAAAAAAAACAAAGAAAGCTGTTCAACTTTGGGTTCCGAGGATCAGAGGGGCATGACTCAAATGATAAAGAGAAAAATACGCCTTACATTGCCAAATGCTTGGGTCAGTAGTGACATCCGTGGACGCAGTCCACGCCGATTAGTCACGATGACCAAGCATTTGGCAATGTATGCCAGATACAGAGTTGATGTGAGTATTTTCCCTAGAAGCTGAAATGTGTGGTGACATACTTTCCTCTAGGCCTGTACCCCATCCTCACATTCTGTGGGAATTACTCTGGAACAGAAACATATATAGCAATGATCTTTCATTCACAGAATGAAATGAAGACATCCTTCCTGAAGCTACTTCCAGTGAGTGACACAACAGCTTCGGGGCTGTTCGGAGCCATTGAAGTCTACCTAACAAGAACATATTTCAGGCCATTATTCAGCCAATGTTTCAACGGTCTGTGAGGTACTAAGCCCACGAACACAGCACACAGTATAAGACACGTTTCAGTTGTGATCGACGAGAAAATAACAAGCATGTTTTAAACTTACGATGAATGTTCTGACGAATGATTTCCCAGGCAAAATGTATATTCCCTGTGAAAAGAGAAGCTTTTTCTGGATTAGTAAACAATGTTATTCCATTCGTGTACTCCCGAGGAATGGAATGATCATTCTGTGGGAATTACTCTGGAACAGAAACATATATAGCAATGATCTTTCATTCACAGAATGAAATGAAGACATCCTTCCTGAAGCTACTTCCAGTGAGTGACACAACAGCTTCGGGGCTGTTCGGAGCCATTGAAGTCTACCTAACAAAGAAACAATGTACCATTGAGAAAAATGGTAATGTTCACGTCAGATGGAGCTGAGGTGATGATGGGGAAGTACAATGGAGTGCAGGCAAAAAATAAAAATGGGATGATTCCATAAGTAGGCTACGCGTCCCCACAACACAATACGTTCGAAGAACATTTTAATGTTTCCCCAAACGTTTTTCGGAGGAGTAATTAACACCAGTAGTGGGGAAATGTTTCTATAACCTTTCACAAAATATTCTCACGAAACGTTCTGTAAACTTTTGGATAACCTTGGAGTGATCCGAGCACGTTATGGAGGTATGGGAATGGATTTACACCAAAACGGTCATATGTGATGTTAGTGATTTTTGGTATATTTTCATTGTTTTCCTAGGCCAACAATTACTTTTAAATTTGATGTTTCTAAAATAATTTTCTAAACATTTTCAAATTGTGATGGAAACGTTTTCGTACTATTTGTGTTAATACTCCACATAAACATTTTTCTGTAATTGTAGAACATTTATGAAATGTTTCGAAAACGTTTCAGGTTTGTGTGTTCAAGGCCAGGGGGGGGGGCATAGGAGAGGGGCTGGGTGCATCGAAGTTATGTAAGGAAAGAATGAACTAAGTGTGGGGCGCCCATGGGGAGAGGAGGGTACCGGTTCGGACAGTGATATAGGCTAGGCAAATTCTCGGACCAATGGGTTATGTGTTGCGAGTACAAAAGTGCTGACATTGTGGCCATCTTGGACGGTAGTTTAATTACGGTATACTATTATGTACACACCTATGCACTGATTTCGATATACCCCAGTGTGTTAGGCTATTTCCATGATTTTCCAAGGATTTGTTTAGCTAGGCTATCTACACCTCCTGTGTTTTTTGGGTTTCTTCTAGCTATCTGATTCTGAATATTGTTACCTAATTTCATGTTAGTGTCTGCAAAGATAGTGGTAGCAGTCTGATATGCTCTCGGTAAAGAGCGAAGCCAGTCTGGATGGCGGAAGGAATATCTGATGAGGCACAATGCAACGGAAGCTCATAAGAACGCGACTGCCGTTCCTCTCCAGAGAGAAGCGGCAGCACAGTACATTCTTCTGCAGGGGTCGTCAAAAGAGGGGATTATTCACCTAATGAAGGATGTGTACTTCTTATGTCGTGAGCAGCTAGCGATACTGAAGACAGAACACTGCATAGGTGAGACAATAGTCTATCACTTATATGAGTCTTGAACGAAATTTGTTGTTTTATTCACAAAGTAATTTAGTCTGGAATCTCAATTCTCGAACGAATATATCGATCAGGAATGGATGAAAGAATGGAACAGTCACAACATACATACATTTCTTTCATGAACATTACAGCTTAAGAGAGTCATCGGATACCAATAGAATGGATAGGTCAATTAGAAAAAAGACCAGGTTTTGTTGAATGCCATGTTGTCTCGTCATCGGTTGCAGATTGGTTGAGAGCCATGGTGTAGAACTCCCCAGGCACCACAGAGGACGACATTAGGATGGGACATTTGTGAATCTCCTGAACGATGTGGTGGAGATGGGGATACGGGAGGAGTTGCGGAGGGCAAAGGTACACTGTCTTTGCAGTGGACGAGTCCAACGGATGTCACGAGGACCAAGCATTTTGGCAAGTATGCCAAAAAAATAAAAATGGGATGATCATAAGTAGGCTACGAGTCCCCCAAACACAATAGTTCGAGAACATTTTTAATTGTTTCCCCAAAAGTTGTTGGAGGAGTAAGTAACACCAGTAGTGGGGAGGGGGGGGGAAAGGTTTCATACACCTTTCACAAAATATTCTCACGAAACGTTCTGTAAACTTTTTGGAGAACCTTGGAGTGATCCGAGCACGTTAGGGAGGTATGGGACATGGATTTGACAACAACGGTTATATGTGATGTTAGTGATTTTTGGTATATTTTCATTGTTTTTCCTAGGCCAACATACTTTTAAAATTTGATGTTTCTAAAATTTTATAACATTTTAAAAATTGGTGAGGAACCAGTTTTCGTACTATTTGTGTTAATACTCACTCCACATTAAAAACATTTTTCTGTAAATGGCCCATTATGAAATGTTTCGCAAAAGTTTCAGGTTTGTGTTCAAGGCCAGGGGGGGGGCATAGGAGAGGGGCTGGGTGATCGAAGTTAGGTACGAAGAACTGACATAAGTGTGGTTGCGCCCCTGGGGAGAGGAGGTACCGGTTCTGACAGTGATATAGGCTAGGCAAATTCCGGACACCAACGGGTTTATGATGTTGCGAGTACAAAAGTGCGACATTGTGGAAGATTCTTCGGACGGTTATAGTTAGTTTAATACGGTATACTATTATGTTACACACCTATGAACTGATTTCGAATACACCAGTGTGTTAGGCTATTTCCATGATTTGCCAAGGATTTGTTTAGTCTAGGCCTATCTACACATCCGGTGTTTTTGTGTTTCTTCAGCTATATGATTCTGAATATGTTACCTAATTTTCATTGTTAGTGTATTGCAACGATATTGGTAGCAAGTCTGGACTATGCTCTCGGTAAAAGGTAAAGAGCGAATCCAGTCTGGGTGGGATGGCGGAAGGAATATCTGAGTGAGGACAATGCCACGGAAGCTCATAAGAACGCGACTGCCGTTCCTCTCCAGAGAGAAGCGGCAGCACAGTACATTCTTCTGCAGGGGTCGTCAAAAGAGGGGATGAATTCACCTAAGAAGGATGGTACTCTTAGGTCGTGAGCAGCTAGCGATACTGAAGACAGAAACCTTGCATAGTTGAGACAATTAGTCTTATCACTTATATGAGTTCTTGAACGAAATTTGTTGGTGTTATAACAAATAATTTATCTGGAATCTCAATTCTCGAACGAATATATCGATCAGGAATGGATTGAAAAGAAGGGAACAGTCACAACATACATACATTTCTTTCATTGAACATTACAGCTTAAGATTGAGTCAGATACAATAAATTGCTAGGTCAAGTGAACAAGAAAAGACCAGGTTTTGTTGAATGCCATGCTTGTCTCTTCATCGGTTGCAGATTGGTTGAGAGCCATGGTGTAGAACTCCCCAGGCACCACAGAGGCCGACATTTATGGATGGGAATTGTGAAATCCATGAACGATGGTGGTGGAGTGGGGATGGATACTGGAGGAGTGCGGGAGTGCAAGGTACTACTGTCTTGCAGGTGGACGGGTCCACGGATGTCACGAGAATCAAGCATTTCGGAACAATGTATGCCAGTACAGAGTTGTGGCGTAGGCAGGCTACCACATCTGTACCATTCTGCAACGTGGCGAGCAGCGCTGAAAGTCATCTATGGTTACATGGCCAGGTAGATACTACTGCAAAATTCTTTCATCCATTTTGCCCAAGTTTAATTTTTTTGCCGTCTCCAATATGAAGTGTAAGTATAAACATGACGTTTACATTCTTCAAACTTTATTCGAAGGTTCTGCTAACCAAACTGGGATCGACTGGAAAAAGTGTTGCTTGGTTCGGAGATGAAGAGCATCGGATGTTTTTGAAACGGGATCCATGAGGTGCGACTGGCTAAGAGGTACCAAGCAGTGAAGGCAGTGGCTGATTCCTACAAGTCCTTCAAGGACATATTTGAGAGTGAGGCCGGCTGCTGACAACGGAGGACCCCACCGCTACGGCATCCTGAGGACTTCTCAAGAAGACAGGTAGGGATACATATACATACTGAACATGTTCCACAGTTAACAGTAAAACCCACTGGCTACACACAAATTCAATTCTCAAAAGTATTATGAGCATGCTCGATCTTGTATTTTTTTTCATCTTCAGAGTACTTCTTGCTGATCATTTTCCTGAGGGAGATTCTAGCATCATTGAGTGCCCTCCCAAACCAGACCTTCCAAGATGTGAACTGAACCTCCCCAAGAGGCTTCATTCCAAGGTGGCGTCAGCAAAGTGAAGTGGCCTTGGCTGAGTTTACGATATCCTACATCAGGGGAAGTGTTGATGGAGAAAGGAAATGAGGACGCCATGAACAGTGTGGAGGGGGGGCGGACCGCAGCAGTGAAAGAGCGTTTTGCACTGATGTGAAAAGTTGGTGAGGAAGTTTCTGTGGTCACAAGGCCCTGTCATTGCAACTGACCAGAATTATTTGCCCACTTCCACTGATGAGGACTTAACATTAGGAGTGGTGAAATGTCAGGTCTCTTTAGAATATATTATGTTTGCATACAGAGAATTTGCATCATGATTTTCATTAATTATGTAATAGGTGAGTAAGCTGATACAGAATCTGGAGGCCCGTTTACCAGAGAGAGCAACCATCAAGGCATTTTCCATTATCGATGGGGGGAAAATCGTGCAAGAGGACGAAGGAGCTGGCAACATGGGAAATGAGGAGTGCGGGACCTTATGGGAAGAGGTCAACCCTAAGGACTGTACACGGAGGAACTGGAAGATGAGTGGGACTCACTGACAAATGAGTTTATGGAATCCATGAAAGGACCCGTATGGAGAAGGTATAAGAGAAAGAGTTTATCCCATTTTTTAAATGAGTCAATACTCTCAAGCCAAATTTGTACAAACCAGCATTAGCTTAATTAGATGCTTACATTGTTTCTGATTTTTTCCAGGTGTGCGTGGAAATGCTGAGCACGCTCAGCATACTCAACCTATCATGGAATGGCAGGCCAGAGCTGACATCAGTCTGACTTTCATGTATAAAAAAAACAAACAGCAGAAGTGGAGCGCTGCTTCAGCAAGCAGAACCGAATCAAGAAACTATCGAACCCGGATGAAGTCCCTCCCATTTAGACATGTTGCACGCCTGGATCGTGATCTTGATAAAACTCCAACCCAACCTCGAGGGATGAAGCTCATACTTGGTATGTGGGTTCCACATAATGAGTACATGAAGTTCAAAAAAAATTTCATTTTGAGAATTAGCTAAGTAATATGAGTGAAAGTGGTCCTAGTGTTCCCCCCACAAGGTGCTAAATACAGCTCATCTGGTCACAGAGAGCACCGAAAAAACCCAGAGCTGGACCCCGTCTAAGAGTGAACTTTCGCGTTGCGCTCTCGCCATCTCGGTGGTCAACTGATCCAGTAATTCCAACATTTGACCTTGAACTTTTTCTTGTCTTAGAGGAAACAAACTGGATACCAATCTCTCAAGAGCTTTACTGGTAAGCTAAAAATACAAACCATTGAAAAGAAGCAAAAGAAGTGAATGATTTATAAAATAAAAACCTTGAGGCCAGTATACTCAGAAGGTGTCCACAGAACAAACAGTATGGACCATTTGCCAGATTGTGCAGATCAGCCGAGAAGGGTCTATAGCGCTTACGGAGAGTCAAACCCGAGTCCAAAATGCCATTGACTTTGTGTGTGAAAAATTTCTCCAATTGACTTATTAGTGTGTAATTACCTGTGGGGTGCTTTGTTTTTGGCTCCTTCCGGTCACAGGATGACTCAAGCCAACAGTTTCTCTCAGAGCCGAAAGGGCCTACTTAGCTTCACATCATTGTACCATCCTCCCGACGTGCTGTTGAGCCAAGATGGCGCCGGGAGATGAGATTGCCCTAAATAGTGCTATTTGTGCAAACAAAAATGCTTCCATGTACTTTGTTGTAGGAAAAATCCCATGGCTTTGTGGTGGGAATTCGCAGTTTACTGTGAGGTTGCTTTTTGGTTCTGGGCCCCCTCTCGGTGAAGGAATGGCTAAGCTCAAGATTTTAAAGGAGGGAGGAATACACCTTAGCGTTATACCCAGTAAACATTCCCACTTGGGCACCCACGCCAAAATGGCGCGAGGAGGGTGCTCCGAAAAGTGTAGGTGTGCAAAACTTCTCCCATTGACTTTGTTTGTAAATTACCTGGAGGTCTTTTCGTTTTTTTGGCCCCCTTCCCGCACAAAACACTGCAGCTCCAGCCCACTGACTCGCGTCGAATACAAAAGAAGACCTACTTAGCTTTATACCATGGTACCCAGCCCCACATGCTTGGACGCCACGGTGGCACCGGGGAGAGCGCCCAAAAATGCCATTCGTGCAAAATTCTCCCCATTGACTCAGTGTGTAAATTACCTGTTAGGTGCTTTTCGTTTTTTGCCCCCTCCCCTCACAAAAGGCCCAGCCCACTGATTCTTTCTTCCAGAGACGGCATAACGCTACTAGACTTTATCCCCTGTAACCAATCCCCACGTCCTTGACACCAACCACGGTGGCACCGGGCGAGTGCCCTAAAAAGTGCTATTGTGCAAAGATTCTCCCATTGACTTTGTGTAGGAAAAATCCCATTGACTTTAGTGTGTGGCTTTTGGCATTTTACCTGTGAGGTGCTTTTTGTTTTTTTGGACCCCTCTGGGTGACGGAAGGGCTAACCCCCCGAAAAAATTTTAGGGGATGGGGAAGACACCTTAGCTCTATACCCCATACTATCGACCTCCTCTTTACAACACGCCAGGATGCGGCAAGGATGACCCGCAAAAGTGCCTGTTGTGCGCACTCGGGCCAAAATTTCTCCCATTGACTTTGTGTGTTGTAATGTGAGGTGCTTTTTTTTTTTGGCCTCCTCCCGTCATGGAATGGCTCAGCCCACTGATTCCTCATCGACAGTTGAATGAAGCTCCTTAGCTTTATAGCAGGTACCGGTCCTCAATGTTTCCATGCCACGATGCGTGGCGCCCACAGCGCAGAATGCCCAAAATGCCCTTTGTGGCAAAAATGCTCCTATTGACATTCCACACACGAAGTCTATGGGAGCATTTTTGCACAAATAGCACTTTTTAGGCACTCTTCCGGTGGCCACTATGGCATCCAAGGACGTGGGGATGGTACCATGGTATTAAGCTAAGTAGTGTCTTTGTCTCTGGGAGAATCAGTGGGCGGGGCGTTTTGTGACGGTAGGGTCAAAAACGAAAGCACCTCACAGTATCAACACAACAAAGTCATAGGAGAAATTTGCTGCACACAGGCACTTTTTCAGATCGCACTCTTTTTCCGCCATCTGGTGTTGTGCATGAGTATATGGTACTGGGGTATAGAGCTTAGGTGTCTTCCCCCTCCCGCTAAAATATTGAGGCTGAGCCCTTCTGTCACCGAGAGGGCCCCAAAACAAAAATCACCTCACGGTAAAATGCCAAATTCCACGCACTAAGTCATGGGATTTTTCCTATCACAAAGTCCAGTGGAAGCAGCTTGCACAAATAGCACTTTTTTTAGGGCACTCTCCTCCCGGTGCCACCGTGGCGTTCACGGACGTGGGGGGTACCATGGTATGAGCCTAAGTAGCGTATTCCCCGTCTCTGAGAATCATCGTGGCTGCGGCCTTGTGTGACGGGGAGGGGGCAAAAAACGAAAAGCACCTCCCAGGGTAACTTACATACACATAAGTGCATGGGAGAATTTTTGGCACACAGGGCACTTCTTTGGTGTCTCCCTCCCCCCCCCTCCAAAAATTGAGGCTAAGCCTTTCCTCCACCGGAGGGGCCCAAAAACAAAAAGCTCCTCAGCAGGTAAAAACACTAAAATTTCCCCACACAAATTCAATGGATTTTTCCTACCCAAGTCACACTAGCTGGCGTCCTGACTGTGGAAAGTTTCGGGTTTAGCATTGGTTGCGGCTCTCGACCCTTACCTGGATCAGCCTGGGTATATTTCCTCCTGCAATTCATGCTGTATAATAACGTATATTACAGTAACTGATTAGGTAAATTAAACATTGGCGTCCGTCAAACTCATGACCCATGGTAAAATCACTCTAATCTATAATATTTTCTAATTTCAACACAAAGCATTGACTCTGGATTTCATTTCACGGATTTGCACCGCCTGTATATAGCCTACATGAGGCCCTACATTTCTGGCTCAACATTACATATTATTCACCACAAGTTTTTGTGGTTGGTACCCTCCAGTATGTTCCTAATTGAGACCTGGTTAAAGCAGCAATGGCTTGAATCTATTATCCAGCAAATTCAGATATCCGGCCGGTGCAACCCCTCATAAATCTTGGCCTGTTTTCTCATTTGATCCTCAATTTTTCTGGTCTTCACTGTGTGATGCATCCAAAAGTAGGTTACTTTAACTTATCGGTCCATAAGTACTACCTGTACAGCTAAAGAGAGCAGACTTGATGAAAACTTGCTGTGCAATATG
>JAODTK010000590.1:0-26666 GCA_026419785.1 Sclerodactyla briareus | reverse complement strand
AGTGGATGATGTTAAAAAACTGATAGAAGCGGAAAGAGATAACGAGTTTCTGTAGAAAAGCCTCCCGTTAGTATAACGAAATGATATACTATAATAACTAGAAAACATTTCAGGGGTGGTGGGTTGTTGCGGGCATCAGGTATTGCAGTTATTGGTGGAGTGTTACTTAACCATTGGTTTGCTAGGGAGGTGTTGCTATTGCTTGTGGTGTATTGTGTTGGCAACAAAGTTTCAATAAAAAAGAGTCAGAACTAAAATACTATTTGTGATATATGTCACAGCTTGGATGATGGTGCTATGTCCAGAAGAATTTCTACTTACACCAAGACCTGGACAAGTTCCATGAAATGAAAGAAGTATCAAGCAAGAATATGAGAAAACCTCGTACAAGCAGCTCTAGATTAACACACGAGGCTTATTCAAAATATGAAGTCAGCGCAGGTTAAAATAGATTATAGAGGTCATTAATGAAAGACCCCCGCCTTATAATCAGTTTCATATAATCTTTAGTCAAAACATGTAAACACAAGAGGTGCATACACGAGAATGGGTGCAACGAGTGCTTCTGGATTAGACATGAGGCCCCATAGTCATTTTCAGAGAGACCTTGGTGATTTGGGGTGAATGGGCCAGAACCCCCATTTACATACTACTCAACCTATTTTTATCAACCTAATTGTTTAACCCCAACCATGATGAAAAATGAACGAATGAAAAGGAACTCGGGCCTATAAACATGGAAACCATTACGTATGCTACCAATCCAAAACTCTCAGTGAGCAATGATCTGTGACTGTGGAAGAAGAGCAGGAGAGGTGAAAATTGCGATTTCAATTACTATTCCTTGGGGAGGAGGGAGCGTATTATTGGTATTAAATTATGCTGTACTGCAGTAGCCTAACGCACTATCAATTATCAATGTTATGAGCTGTGAACATTGAATTTGTTTCGATTTTCCAGATGGGTTAAACCTTTATGACATTGGTACAGTTTCGCGAAAGTTGATCTGCCATTGGCTGCACAAGTCCCTGAATGAGAAATTGTTCTCAAGGCACTATTACATGTACCTTGGAAGCTTTATTGGCTACTTTGTCATGGTAGCTATGCCTATGTCAATCAATGAAGTATTTTGAGAACGTTATAGCAATACAGGCCTACGAAAGTAATAGTAGTAATCAGCCTAGTCCAGTGGTGCATGGTTTGTCGGGGTGGGTATTTGCTAGCTGTTGATTAGTTGAAAAATGACCACCTTGATCTGTACTGGTATTTGTGAAAAAGTCCACAAGTAGAAACATGGCCTAAACAAGGAATCCCTTTTACATACAGTGAGGCGATGTTCAGTACAGGTATATGAAATTGGGCATCCAATCATAGGACAAAGGCTAATGGTATGCATTGAAGGGGACAAAGTTCTTGGTATGATTTGGATCCAAGGGATGGGGTTATGGATGGAGACACAATTGTACCCCACCTGGCCAAATGAGGGAGCGGGGGTCCCAGGGGGGTATACGACATAAGAAGTAATTGATAACAGAGGATGGAGAGATGATCAATAATTCCTGGTTTAGGGAACGTAGTAGTCTGGAATGTTACATGAAGGATGCAGAGAAAGAGTCTCAGGCCAGAGAAGAGGTATTAACCAAGTGAAGAGGTGGGGGAGGGGGGGGGGGGGGTATAATCCATGGCAGCACAGTGGCAATTGTTACTGCATCGATGCCATATTCAGTAGTGGTTGAATGACATAGAGGTCAGGCTGATCCTGGCGGGGGGGGGGAAAGGGGGGTCTTCACAATTGTTTTACATTTTATTTAATTGATGAGGGGTGTGCTATTTTGGGTCATGGCTTCCCGATAAATTGGCGAAACGGAGGGGGGGGGGGGGGGGCTGGACGGGAATGGGCGGGGCGGGGCATTGCTCACATGGCACCACTCTTGATTTATGCTCAGGGATTAGGACCTATTCCTCGTCGGACGTGGAGAATGATCGGGAAGAAGACGGGTTGACTGTTTTGCAGATTGTAGAAAAAAGCAAATATTATCATGAGCAGAGGTTGTCGACAGTCAAAATAGAGGCATGTGGGTGTAATAGGCCTACAATACAATTCGGACTTCAATTGTCCCTATACACGACTATATACATTCGGTCACGGTCTCGATCTCGGCTCGGTTTTTCTGCGGACCCCTTGCTGGTCTCCGGTTCTCGGTCTCGAAGTTGTGCTCCCTGGTCCGGTCTCGACCCCCTCTGTCTCTGTCTCGGTCTCGAAGTGCCGTCTCGACTACAACACTGATTTCATAGGTGACACCACTGGATAATAGGAGAGAACACAGGGTTGTTCCTTCTAGCTTGGTATCAAATAAATAGGTTCCATCCGTCTTTACCTAGGGATAGTCCCACCTGAACCTCTCATACTGCAAGCTGTAGAGAGTTTTGGTTGACGGGTGATAGAATTTTGTAGATGGTCATTGTCGTGTTTAACATTCCGATGGACGACCTTGCCGCTTTATGCGGAGCTGATGCACACGTCTCTTTGACTTGATCGACTGATATAGGCTCTGAGCAATGGATAAGAAGAATAAATTTATATACTTAGGAAGAGAAGATAAAGCCGTACGCAGACAGTTTTGGAACATATGGGTTGAGTTGATGCGATTAAATTATGGAACAATACGTTTCGATAACGCATTTGTTTTGAAGGCATCAATGCTAACTGGGGGCCGAAATAGTTAGTAGACTCTTTATTTAGATAATTCCAAACAGGTTTTTGGCTTAAAGGAAAGTAACTATTTTCCATATAGGGACCATTACACCACTTCCGGAGGAATCAAAAAGCAGTTTGGTCTTCGAGTTTCAGACTAAGAAAATGAGGGCATATAGTAAAACCTGCCTCAAACTGTATATACATAGGTCAAGGCGCGATGCACCGTATTCAGGAATTGTTTGGGATCCTGCCTCCGAACATCGGACGCGGAGTCTTGTGACCGGTTGCGATAGTTTGCGGACGATAGCGCAACCGGGTTGACCGTTCCTTTTTTGCCCCTACAGAGAAACGATAGAGCAAGTCACCTCACAAGACGAAGGGGGTATGTTTCATTTCGGTGGGTCTCCTCCGGATGATCCTGAGAATTACTGATAGAATTTGGGCACTTTGATTAAAAACGATTACTACTTTTTTCGAAGCTATTCCTCAATTCCATCTGCGTTTGTTTCCTTGAATATTTGCTTTTTTTCAGAACTCTTCTTCCGTCGCCCATGCAGAATCCCCAAAAAGTTGAATTCATTCAAAACCTCCCAGTCGTAATTTGCAAGGACTGTGTTCATGTAGAGACCCTAGCGTGGGCCTGATTGCAAGCTTTCGCAAGTGAATTCCGTACAGTGTGAGGCTAACCCAATGCAAAATAGTATTTCCACGGTTTCTATTCCATATTCACTGCGGAATATGTCCTATGTCTGACAATTTCGATTTGAATTATTCAAGTCGTGAACTCATTGTTTGGCTACAATAAAAAATATCGTACACTACGGAAACGAATCGGTTTAGTGTACCTGACATTCTTAGTGCGGCGCGCTATGTCCGAAAATGGCTCCCGTAGGCTACGAGTGCTAATAGTAGTTGAGTCCACGTCTTGGTAGGCCAAAGTAGCGGAATATAGAGGTTCTGATAGGGTGGGAACTTGATTATGCTCATACACCTGTTGTTCATAATAGAGAGCGAAGCGAACAACATAAGCGTCACCTGATGTCCCAGTCGAGGGTGAGACCCCAACCTTCTTGAATGCGAACCAAAACGCAGAAACGGCGGAGCTTGACGTTGTTAGGCGGGGCTGGCGGGGAAAAGGAGTTCCACGTGCCAAAATAAATCGAGTGGTCCACAACATACCATTTGTTAGGAAAGAAAACAGAACCTGCTGCAATCAAGTTGTGAGGCGAGTTCGAGGTGATTTGATTAGGTTTGAGGTACGAATTCGAGGTGATTTGATTCAGGTTTTTAAAATTGTTCATGGATTCGGAGGTCTGTCCTTCCGCTATTTCTTTGAGTTTTCCAAAGTTACCACCAATGGGGTCAATGCCTCAAGCTTCGTGGTAGGTAACGCTGTAGATTGTAGAGTGGACACTCTGACAAATAATCTTCTCGCAGAGAGTCATTATAATGAGTGGAAGCCTTCCTGACGATGTTGGTCTGTCTTAAGAGTCGTGAATGAGTTCAAGAACAGTCTTGATTATTTTTCAAGAATTGTGGCGAATTCTTCAAGCATCCGGGTTGCTCTTCTCGTTTGGGATGTTGTGGCGCTTCCGGGTCTCTGTGAGGATTCCTTCCTGACTCTTTTTCACTGAAACTAACAAGACTAAACTAAGTTCAAAAGAGATCGGCTTCGAAAAGCCCGCAAACTCCACAAAATTACTCCGGGGTGCCCTGTGCTCTTAACGCCACTGGAACAGATCCCAGGAGACCAACAACATGACCATGTCTCAGAGACAAGCGAGTAGCTACAAAAGCTGGAAGACTGTCAGATGTTCGGAAACGCCCATGTCATGCGGCCAACATGAAATGAATTTTGGAAATTCAGCCAACTCGCCGAATTGGCAATGCAAAGGACGTCTGGTTACTCTATCAAAAATTCTCTGTGATCACATGGTTGTCCTTCCATCACACATGGTCGGGCTCGATTTCCCCCGACAGGTCGACGGGGGATCCAATTTCCCCATGGAACAGTGTTCCCACGATCATATCGTCCCGCCAAGTGCAGCCCACCCTACCCAAACAAAACCTCCATTTTTCATATTTCACTTTTCATTTCCTCTTTTTTCGCTCTTCTTTTTCTTTCTTTTTCTCCGCATCCAAGGCTGGCTTTCCCACCTCGATTTTATTCCTCCTCCGCTCCCCCCCGAGTGGGCCCCATGCCTCGCTTCTCCTCGTGCCCATCGGGCAACACCCCGCTGCTTAGACACCCTGCTACTCGACACGGGTCACAAAAATGCACCGAATTCAAGTCACTGACTGGTCTGTCACAGCCCACACTAACGTTGTCGAGGTTCTCATGTCGCTGGGTTGGTTCACGTTTCTCCATCACGAAAAACAAGGGCGATCGCCCCAGTGTCTCGCCTGGTTGTTGGGCAGTGTTTTTTCTAGAAGACACCATGCAAACAAGTAAAAGGCATTCCATGTGGTTCCTTAGAGAATTGGTTGTGCACTTAGCAGAAACAGCCTACTAATCAGTGACCAATTTCAAATTTGTAAGGACTGATTATTGACAATGTCTACTAAAGGAGTATGAATTCTGTGGAAATGTGGACTAAAGTATGCAGATTAGACAATAGTAAGCTTTATTGACCCATTTGCTCACTCCAAATTTCAGGACCAATGGTGGACACACCTAACATTTCATGGGAACCAAAAAACTGTCTCATGAATGCCAGAGCGATTTATAAACACGCATAAAACCTCAGTGACTGAGTCCATCTACTATTTTCGGGAAACTAAATGGTACACCATAACCCCTCAAGCTCTTAAAAATCCGAACAAACTTGGACATTTGAATAAACGATGCAAAATAGACACACTGAATGACCTCCAGTGTCTCCAGTCTATGTACAAAAAAAGAAAAAATGCAGTCTCACTTCAGAAAAAAACAACCTTTTGTTTTTTTTTTGTCGAGACTGGTGTAAATTCGATACCAAGAGTTCTTGTAACTCTCTTTCTCAAAAAGCAGGATGTTTTAAAAACGCCACCCTTATCAATACTGGTAACTTCTTTTCAAAGTAATGTTTCTTTAATAGTACGGATAGTTGTACTCATCCTAAATGTCAAAATGATCGATGTCGAATGTACAGGCATGCTCACCTAGTTCAAGGAATGCCATATAACCTCGAGAGGGACGTGGGCAGTTGCGTTGCCAGTCTCTCAGCTCAATGAAACAAAAATGTTCTCTGGGAAGGACACTGAGCAAGTTCCTCCAGATAGACGTAGTAATTCCGATTCCTAGCATCTGGCCATGGAGAAATGCAAAATACACTTGAACGGGTGCTTATAAAATACAAAAAGAGGCCATTCAATTCCCCGAGTTGCATGACCTCATCGGTAGCTCTGGAAATTGGAACACAAGGCCCATTCAGTAATTCCCACTTCCTAAATACTCGAAAATAGTCTCGGCAAGAATCATGCGTAACGGAAACCCGGCAACGATATATTTGATCAGCACACGGCATTGAGCAGATAGAGGGAAATGCGATAGGGTTTTATTAAATGTAGACATATAAATTATGGACCGCAAACTCATATCAGGCACAACCGGCAACCTATCGTCTCAAGTAGTCACAATCAATCAGGCTTTCTCGCCGGTAACGGAAAATGTTTGCCTGTATTATCACTTGTGTTGGTCAGATAGACACACGAATAAACAATACAAACAAACAGACAAACAAAGATAAAAGCATACTGAGGAATAAGAAGTCATTGACTGATTGATGTATCTGGAATCGTTTCACGTGTGCAGGCGCAGACATTCTTGCTCTTGTGACCAGAGGACTAAATGTTATAACATTATCACATGACGTGGTATGTTTTAGTGGGTTACAGTTCCCATAGCTCTCTAGATTTTCTCTCGAGAAATAACAATAATTAAGGTAAAACAGCACATTCACACATACAATGTCACGTGGAGTCCCTTTGGAAATTAACAGGAAACTGTATTCTCTCCCATTTCTCGACTAAATTTACAGTTTTACGATCGTATACCTGTTTATCGACAGGTTTAGCCTCCTTTGCCCGATTTATCCCTATTGAAAGTGCACGTAACTAGTGAACTTGTGTCGAGTTTTGAATGAATTCTGGCTGTACTTTCACAATTGTTTTGCACACTCCATGCCTATTGATGGAAATGGGGATTTCCTCGGTTACAAAAGTTTGAAGCGTGTACAGTCTAACTTCGAGATGTCTTCGCTGGGGAATCCACTGATCAGGATGTGGAAATTTGGGATGCCACGATAGATTGGTTGTTAGCTTCGAAACAGTGGTGGTGTTAGTCCTTGGACACTCAGACATCAATTACGCAACGTTCCTCTACAGGGACGTTTCTGGGGAATCTCTCTAGGCCTCCACACACTCAACAAAGCTCGCATCCCGCCAGCAACGGCGGCTCACGCTTCAAGTATGGTTAACTTATCAGCAAACCTTGTCAGCGGCAAGTTACATCCACTTAAGTTTATTCATGTCCTCCAAACTGAACTGTGATAAATATAGTTACACGTATTTTCAGCGTTTGAAAGGTTTGATTGGGCTGGGAAGTTCCATTGGGGTTGCTCAAGGACTGTTATGCGGAGGTGTTCCCGTTTAGTATAATGTTTGTACAGTTTGTTCAAAGATTAGAGTGGTTGATTAACTGATGAAACAAATTATCCAGCTCAGGATAGGAGGATGAAGTGGGCGTGTTTAGTCTGTAGCCAGTGGCGCCAGAGGTAACAGCAGTGTGACAATCAAGTTTATGCCTGTATAGGCTCTCCAAAGTCCTTCATTTAAAGGAAAATAGACCAAGGCTGACAGAGATTATAATTGTAGAATGTGCGTATATGGCCGGATTATCGATTGATTTCACTGTGTAGAGTTGGTTCGTTCCCAAAATGGGGATGTGTTGGTCGGAAATGGGGCAGTTGCGTCACATTGGAATGCATATTCCAGGCTCCGAGTGTAAATCAATGGCTTCGAGTCAGCTGACGAGGGTTCAATTATTCATCCCTGCTAGGGGACTTTTATGGGTGTCATATGATAAGAGATGACAACATTTGTCCGTTCTACGCGCTTATCGGGTTCACTGAAGAAAAAAAAAAATCACTACAAGTGTAGATCTGTGGGTGGGACTTTTTTTTAGATGCTAAAGCCCATTCAGTCATCCCAGTTCGCCAGCCGATAATTGAACAAAAATGGCCTGAAAAAAACAGGGTTCCCCCTAACTGAATTCCACAACTTCCGTCTAAATGCAACGTACACACGTATTTTGTTACCTTTCGCCTTGTTTGAAATTTTGAAATCAATCGGTTTCATGATCCCTTTACTTCTTAAAAAAGCGGAGAGGAGAAGAAACGAAAACATCGCCTCAACATGTTTCCCCTAAATTTCACGAATTGAATAAAAGAGCAAATTTTGAGAGGAAATGTGTTTGTGTTAATTAAGGCATTGGGAAATTTGACCGCGTCAATACTCACATGTACTGGAGAAAAACCACCTGACGTCACGTAAAGCACGCACACACACACACAAGCCACGCAAACACGGATACCTTTTCGATGACACCTCATAGCTGATCACCAAGCGAAGTTGTAGGCACCCCACCATAGGACACACCCCAGTCGATAGTATTACCAACACATAATGTAACCATAACAACCGTGGCTATGGCGTAATCCACCCATTCACGCAGTCACAGACGCACAGACATACACACAAACAACAAAACACACGCAGATATACTACACGGCATGGACTCAAGTAGTTCTTGTTTGAAGAGAAACAATGATAGGGCCGACAATGCTGTGCGTGCGGTCTGTATGCAGATGGAAGTAGGAAGAATAATCTTATATGAGCTACAACAGATAAAAAGCGCTTGGGATATTTTGTAAGTAGGTGATTGCGGCGTGAAACCTTGTATTTGTGCGTTCTGTTTTCGTATAAAACATTGGTCACTGGTTGACTCACCCACGTCAGATGTCTCTTTTCCGCACGTATACGAGGCAGCATGTACATCGTCTGATATGCGCACGCTCGAACGCTGTCCGTTAAACGGCATGATTTGAAATCTTCATCTCACGGACGATTATCTCGTGGAGAAACCGGATGTGAGTTTCCACGATAATACATGAAGACATTGTAACTGGAGAACGCCTGTGTAAACGATAAAATGAAATGAGTTGACAATACTGCCGCTGTCGCAGTATTATTAGGGTCGGGACCGCCCGACGATGTTATAAGGCCTTTTATCATAAGGCCTGTTGTTCATAAGGCCCGTTAATCACTTGACTGGTAATTTTTTTAAGTGTGCTACGTTCCATACCGCTCTATTTTCTTTTTCTCCTCGAGAACATAACATAATTAAGGTAAACAGCACATTCACACATACAATGTACGTGAGTTCCCTTTGGGAAATAAAATGAAACACTTATTGCTCTCCCTTTTAACGACTATTACAGTTCTTACGCTCTTATTAACCTGTTTATCGACGGTTTAGCCTCCTAATCACGATTTATCCCTTCTTAAAGTGCCAGTAACTAGTGTACTTGTGTGAGTTTGAATGAATCGGCTGTACTTCACCATGTTTTTCAAATCACTCCCTGCCTATTGATGAAATGGGATTTCCTCCAGTGACAGAAATGTTTGAAAGCGTGTCAAGCTAACTTCGAATGCCGTCGCTTGGGAATCCACTGATCAGGCTAGTTGAAATTTGGATGCCACGATCGATTGGTTGTTACTTCGAAACAGTGGGTGGTGTTAGTCCCCCTTTGACACTCAGACACTCATTACCGCAACGTTACACGAACGTTCCTCTAACAACGGTTCTTGGGAATCTCTCTAGGCCCCACACCACTCAACAAATCCTCGCAATCCCGCCGCCTACGACTGGCCTCGACGCTTCAATTATGGTCTAACTTTTCACCAAACCCTTGTCAGCGCGGCAAGTTACTCCACTTATTTTTTAATTCATGTACCTTAACTGAACTGTGATTAAATTGTTACAACGTATTTTCAGGGTTCCAGGTTTGATTTGGGCTGGTTCCAGGGGGGTGCCCAGACTGTTATGCCGGAGGTGTTCCTTTTGTATAGTGTTTGTAAGCTTGTTTCAAGATTAGGGTGGTGTTAACCTGATGAAAACTTATCCTAGGCTCAGGATAGAGGGTAAGTGGGCATGTTTAGTCTGGTAGCCATTGGCGGTCTGGGTACAGCAGTTGTGAACCATTCAAAGTGTATGGCCTGTATAGGCTCTCCGAAGTCCTTCCATTTAAAGAAACATATGACCAAGGCTGACCATAAGTTATTTGGATGAAATAGTGCTTATTGGCCTGATATCGTATTGATTTCCACTTTTTAGATTAGGTTTTCGTTCCCAAATGTGCATGTTTATTGGCCGGACATGTGCGGTTGCGTCATACGGACTGGCCTTATTCCAGGCCTCCGAGTGTAAATCACCAATGGCTTCGAGGTCAGCGTGCAGTGGGTTCAATATCATCACCTCCTAGCCTTTGATGGGTCTATCTGATAATACGTTGACAACATTTTGTCCGTCTACGCGCTTATCTGGTTTCACACTGAAGAAAAAAATCACTACAGCGTCAAGTGTAGAAATTATCTGTGTGTTGGGACTTTCTCATAGTTCTCAAGCCTACTTCAGCGCAGTCATCCCCTTCCCGCCAGATCCTTAACACAACTGCTGAAAAAACGTCCCCCTCCTGAATTCCACAAACTTCCGTCCTAAATGCAAGTACACACGTATTTTGTTACCTTTCGCCTTGTAATGCAAATTTTTAGATCAATCCAGGTTTTATGATCACCTTTACTTCCTAAAAATCGGAGAAACGAACATCGCCTCAACATTTTCCTCCCCTAATTTACAATTTGATAAAATATGCCAATTTTGAGAGGAAATGTGTCGTGTGTCTAGTTAAGGCATGTGTGAAATTTGACCCTCGTTTCAAACCACTATGACTGGAGAAACCAACTTGCCGGTCCACGCAAACCGCCCTCACACACACACACTACGACACGCAAACACGATAACCTTTCGGGGATGACACCTCTACTGTCCACCAAGGCGCATGTAGGCACCCCACCTAGGACAACCCTCAGTCGATAGTTTCGTACCCACAACTAATGTACCATAACAACCGTTGCTAGGCGTCATCCACATTCACGCCATACACACACGCAACATACATACCACCCACAACACACGCCATATACATAACACGGCATGCTCAAGGTCTTTCTTGTTTGAAGAGAAACACCGACATCTCTGTGCGTCGCGGTCTGCATGTGCATATGGAAGTAGGAAGGAACTAACTCATTAATGAGCTACCAACAGATAAAGGCGTTGGATATTTTGTAATGTCGGTGAGGCGGCGTGAAACCATCAACCCGTACGGGGACTACTTTAAGATATCAACGTAACAATACTTAGATGTTAAGTGTATTTTGTGCGTTTCTGTTTTCGTATAAACCTGGTCACTGGTGACTCCCCACTTCAGAAGATGTTCTTCTTTTTTTCCGCACGTCTCCGAGGCGAGCATGTCGTCGTCTGATTGCGCTGCTCTCATAACGCTGTCTGTTTAACAGCAGATTTGAACTCTTCATCTCACGGACGATTATCTCGTGGAAACCGGATGGTGAGTTTCGAACGATAATCCATAGATACTGGGAGTCTACAGCCATAGCGTAGACGAATAAAATGAATGAGTATGACCATCCTGGGGCTGTCGCAGTATTATTATGGTCTCCCTTATCGTAATGACAAACCTATTGACAGCAAATACACACCACAAAAGAAAATCTGCTAAGGTATACTTAGTTTCCCGACACTATTTGCGAACTGCAGCTTTCCATTCTCATTTCTCAACAGCACAGATAGTGCATAAATTTATTTTTTTTATGTTATTTTTTTTTTTCAGTAAAGAGGGAATGCCATCTATGTACTCGCCGTCGACGACGTCGCGTGACGTAACGTATCTGCGATGGAGCAATTTGGACATAATATATACCATTTGGGTAGCAACGAATGGTGAATCCACTGTGTAACAACGCTGAGAAATGAATATATACTATTGATCTTGAAACAGAGATTCGAAAGCTGGTCCTCACGAGTCAAAACTTGTGCCAGCAGCGTATCCCCCCCCCCCCCTCCCACTGCTCTCCACTGGTTTGTACCAACGATGAATGCTATCTCGATAGCGGACAGGAAGCAAGTATTGTCCCACAAGATCAAACTTGTTTACGTCATGCCTCTGGCTAAAAATCACTCCTTTTACAGAGAATATGTCCAAGTTTGACATAAGTTATTATTATTCTATGGAATATTTGTATCTGACTGTAAACGTTGTTTCCCTGTTTCAGCGTTATGTTCCTTCTAAATGCGATGTTTAGTGAAAATTGGGGCAGTTACGGTCACCGCCTAAAGTGGCCTATACAGCCTCCCAGTCCCATTGTAAATCAGGCTTCGAGTCACTGACGTGGGTCCTGCCTAGGGGACTTTGATAGGTGTCCCTTCTGATAAGGTAAACATGTTGTTCATCTATCCCTTATCTGGTATCACTCATCCTCGTCTTATCTCTCATTCATCAGCCCCGAAATCGATCTTTTGTCAGGGAACCCCCCCCCCACTGCTTACGCCACTGGTGTAACCAACGCTGACCAATTTATAATGATATTGAAGTATTGTCCACACGGACCAAACTTGTGACGACAATGCCCCTTTAATAAATAAATTCACCGTTCCACCGGGTCTCTTACCGTCACGATTATGTTACTTCAGGGTGTCCACAGCATTGACCAGGTCTGTGGCTGCACTAGGAGGACCCTCGGTGTTCCCTGGAAAGATCCACGCCTCTATTTCTGATTGTTCCCGAGAGTCCGAGGACCCGTGTCCAACGACTGCAGAATGAGATATAAGCGAAATAAATGGTCTATGGGACATAATTTTAACCAAAAAAAAAATCACAAGGAAAAAAAGAGGGATGGAAACACGTGACGAGAGAACGATATATTCCATACGAAGCCTCATGCCACATAGACTAAGAAGATAAAGACTTTAGTACAAAGGTGAAGTTTTATAGGTTCAACTGTGTGAGTGTCCAGGCCTTGTTTCTGGCTATGCCATCCTATTCATTACATAGCTGCACAAATTCAATGGTAGCCCTTCATATCAGAGTGTACATTCAGTCACCAAAAATAGGCCTACATGTCCCGACCTTGTTCGTAATTGAAATCATAGTACACCCAATGAGTTGATAATACTTGGATATCGCGTAAATTATTCTGGGGCCCGCGATGTGTGGAATATTGGGTGGGAGACGTACGTGATTAGTACCATCTGAGTCGAAGCGCCACTATCGGTTATAGTGGTGCGTAGCATTGAAGGATTTTGTCATTTTAATCCCCCCCCCCAACAGATTGCAGAAAAATGGCACTTCCAGCATTCTGGCATGAGCAACCTCATAAATTGACGTTTAAATTTCCGAAAAAATGATCAATTTTTATTCCTAAACAGTTCTCAATCGGTGCCTTCATTCTAACAGACCTCTATTTTGGTCCGGCAGAATCCGGCAGAACCTGGAAATTGGATATAGTTTCTTTCTTTCTCTTCATTAACTCCTATAGTTCGAAGGGTTTCTCGTTTTCTGGCGATGTCCAACCTAACAATTTTGAGAAAGTCCAAAATGGCGGCAAAATGGCCGCCTCCATATTTTCCCGCCTTAACAACTCTTATAGGTAAGCAATGATGATAAATATGGTGTCTATGGTTAGTTTTGTTAGTTCGAGCAAATCTAGTAAAGCAATCATTCATATTCATCTATAATAGCACTGCGATTGCCGAATCATATGTTTTTGTGTCACGCAGTTAAGCGAATCGGCTGTTGGAAAATAAAATGAGGATAATTCAAGATGGCGGCATACATCGCAACCTACATTACCGCCCATTCATACCAGCTTCTGGTAGTAATTTGGTCGTCTAATTAGGACATGTTATGATGGGTCAAGCAAACCATTTAAACCAAACATAGGTTAATCACTTGATGTGGAGATGGCAATATCTTGAATTTTAGACGCCGCGTGATCCTCAGTTGATGGATTCGAACAGATACAGTGTGGATTGACTCAAACAACCACGTGACTCGTATTGATAATTCAAATCACCCGACTCATGTCATCATGTATGTGTGACGGATTACAGACATGAATAGTGGGAATCATGCTCGGTACATGGTCTAGGAGCAATCCAACGTGATGCACCTTTTTCATTTTTCAGTAACTCAGGATACTATAAACCAATTACCAAACTACTGTAAACCACCCACCCCCATCTTTCGTCTTCAGCATGTGTTCAGCCATAACAAATTTGGATCGATCATATGATTAGGTATATAGTGATCAGGAAAAATGAATACTCAGTAGGATTAACCTAAGCAAATCGATGCGCTAACGGACCCAGTAGATTTTAGCGAAGTTCCCACATTAAACGGTGTAGACTGGTTTGATTTTGGAAAAAATATGACTGCATGAGGATTTTTTAGAAAAGCAACAAATAGTGCTTCTGAACGTAATTTTGTGACTGAATATGAATATCTTTTTGTGTTTCTAAAAATGTCTAGTTAGGTCAGTAATTGAGGTCGAAGGCAATAAGTGGGCAAATTCTACTTGTCACAAGAAATGATTCAATTTACCTCTTTAATACACGGGTGTGAATAATTTTGCAATGATCTTTTATAAATAAAAATCACGGAACAGTCTATCACAATATAAAAATTAGGCAAAATGGGGAGGGGAAGGATGATGGGGTCGATGAGAGGACTAAACCACCTTTTCGGAGATTCAAAATGAATCCTCTTGAAATTGTCCCATTTGAGTGGGAGTTTTTCTGTATAGAGGCGGAGTGAGGTTCACTTTGTCTGCTCACTTCTAGAAACCCCCACCCCTCCCTTCCAATCAAACGTCAGATTTGGCCTCAACTTCAGTGATATGGTTGTTTGTACCATCCTTGATTGAGAAGTTCCTGTAACAATTAATCCCATCCTAATATTTCTCTGTTCAAATGTGCTTGACGAAACCTACTGGTGTATTTCCGAAAGCTTTCCCAGTGACAATTACGGGCTTCTCTATGATTAGGTAGAAGGCTTAATAATGGGCTGGTTTCTGGAGACAGCACACACATCTTTTGTCAACACATCGAACATGATGGACTTGGAACCGGCCAGCGGATTGCCAGAGATCAGCAAATCTCAAGGTCATTAAAATTTCATTCGGCCTTCATTCTGTCCTCTTTTTAGTCTCTTATTCCAGTCCTTCTGATCCTAACGTTCAAGAGAACGCCCAGGACCATACTTGGTCAATTTGTCGCTATATACTCAGACAGTTTACTGACATTTGACGGGCATGTGTTCTTATTTGCCCAGTCTAAGGGGGATTCCGTACATGTTCACTTATAATACCTATCCATATCCACAAGTCCTACATCAATATTCAGTACCCCAGGTACAACATCTGCTGGGTTTGTTTGTCTTACCAGTAGGCCTATATTCTTGTCTCCGGGTTTTATATTACCCGGTCATGTCGGTCCAGCACTTAGACCGAGGCCAAGTCCCATTCATTAGAATTCAGACCAAGACCGGCTAACCGACCGGAAAGAGGTCCCATTACTCAAGACTGCATCATACGTCGCCAACTGAAGGATTTAATAGAGCTACTGTGTAGCTACAAGCTGGGACCGTCGATTCGAGGGGGTTGGAGCGAATGTGGGACACCATGGATGGCAACTGCATCCTCAAACACAAGGGATTGAAAAAACAAAAAAATAAAAAAAAATCCTGGTGCGCTCCCCTAGGAGGACCACTGGGGCAAATACTAGGGAACCAGTCGAAGCCATCGAGCCGCCAGCTCAGAGCGGTAAGACTCGCTTGCTAGTCACTCGGTTCGCATGGCACTGAGGGCACTGCGAACAACACGACCGTGAGATGGAGGTCCAACGTTTCTGATAACTCAATAAAGAGTACCTTGGCAACAGCCGGCTTACATTGTACAGGCACTCCGCACTCGGCCCAGTGGTTTGTTGTCCCACTTGTCCACTGTCAAAGGTAGATGACGCATGGTCTTACCAATGTGAAGGAATCGACGTGGAGCCCGTTAGGCTTGGTATTTTGAGATTTGACAAGTCGATTCGGATGGTACTGTTGCAACTCTAAGGCTGAACCGTCCTTTGGACTGTGACGTGCCGGCTCTATAAAGGAAACTTGAGAGGCATTGGAGCAGTTAAGGGCAAGAAGCTCCGTGTCTGTGGCATACATCCGCTGATCCGCATATGCCTCTAGAACTGTGGCCCGGCTGCCCTCCAGTTGTTGCATGGCTTCTACTACTCTGTTTGGAGCACTGGGTCTCCCAACGGTTGGAAAGGATTTAGATTTCATCTGGAAAGGGAAGGGTGATACTCGGACTCGCAAGAACACGGGGGTTTACTCTCCTCCAGTACTGGCATAGTGCTTTGCTAGGATCATCCTGAACATGATTCGTTATCAGCTGCTTGCCCATCTGAGCAGTCGGTTTCACTCTCCAAATCCGACTTTCCTGTCGATTGCATCTTTAGCCGTGTCCTGTCTGAGCAAGCGAATGCGGGAATTGGTTAGACACTTGTTAGCTCTTGTGGCCTCCTTCAAGGCCTCCATTTCTATTGTGTAGGGAGATTAACCTATGGCCGTTGGTATGTTCACTGAAGCCTTGTCATTGGTAAGTAGCTGAACAACCATTCAATAGAGTTGTATTTTTTTCATGTCCAGCACCGTCATTACAATTTTCTGATTGGTTTGTTTACCCTTCATTTTGCAACTAGTTATGCGCTTGCTCCAGTTGCCCTGGCAATCCTAGCCACAACACTTTGTGCTCCATCCAATGCGATCAAACGCAAGTACATTCCTTCCATCCTCCCTCAATCTTTTGGCTAGTCTGCTCTGTTGTTCGCGGTCCCAACAGTACCTCTGCCATCGGCCATGAGTTACACCCAAAGTGCGCTGAACCATCCATGATGGAGGTTGCTGTCTCTAAAGACCTCCTGGCAGATACCTCACCTGAAGTTGCCTCCCGTTGCGATTTCGACTACGTTGCCGCTCTCATGTCCCCTGTAGCCTCGAAAAAGATGTCGGCACGGTAGCGGATTCATGTGAGAGGACATCTTTGACATCAACTCAACTGGCCTGAGCCCCGATGACACGCGGTAAGTTACATCGTGTTGGTGTCTGCGACCTTAACCTGTTCTTCATTGCAACGTGCCCGGTTCAACTTTCTTATGGATGTTTCGTTGAAGGGCCATTGGACAAAACCTTCGACATGAACTCATTTCATTACCCTCTCTTATCAGCCACAGCATCTTGACATGACAGAAAGTTCTGATAGGCTCCTCCGACTTTTCTATTGTGCCTTTGAATTCCTTGTCTCCCCCTCTTTCTTTATGCCTTTAATGCAACAGTCACTGGAACTTCCTCGATGCAGGAATCAAATCAGCATCACAGCCCACAGCTCAAGTTTTTGCCTAGGGGCCCTACCTCATGAACGTGGTTTCATGGGAAGGATCATAGGATTGGCGTTTTTAAGGTTAAGGGGAGGGGGTTAGGTCCTAACCCTGTTTGGGGTAGAAAGGTCTTTTCATTCGAACGGGTAATTTTTACCCCATCCTTCCTTCCTCTTTCTCTGCATGCGTGATATTTGTACTGTTTCTATAAACTATTAACATCATGGTTAACGGTGCTATTTGGGCGGGCCATCTGGATTACGGAATTATCATGTGATTTACCCGAAACGTTCGCAATTCGCATAAATAAGAAGCTTGATACCGACAACATATTATTGTCATCCCCGCAGTACCTCAGTGTTGTAGTGTCTCGAGACCGGTCTCGGTTTCGATACCGTTCCTCGAGACCATTTTTTGCTGGTCTTGGTCCGAGCTCGGTCTCGACAACCTGTGGTCTCGGTCTCGAATCTCGGTCCGAACCCTTCTGGTCTCGGAATTCTCTTCCGTCTCGCTTCGAGACCAGCCAAAATATTGGTGGCGCTTTTTTATTCGAAATAATTTTTTAGTTCAGAGAAGCAAAAAAATCCTGCATGCATGTGTTGAGCTTTTACTATGAACTAGCATGTGGAGTGGGCCTTGAACTTGAGACACAGTTGTGACAAACTTGTGCCCAGGGCCCAGTGTTGATGCTAGCTTCAACTTGTTTGGGAGTCCTACCGTACTCACAGTAAATTAGGCGAAGGGTCCACATAATAGGTCCTATGGGAGTCCGAAGAATGCCTGGTAACCTAGTTCATTGTGTTGGTTCACTTCAAAACTGCCTGTATTTGACAGTGGATAAATACTAGGCATTATCCATCAAATTGCTCCAAGTGATGTTCGACGGTCTGTTCAACCTGAATAGTATCCTGTGGCTTCCACATTTTCGAAGCTGATTTATTAGGCCTATTCAAGCCTAATTTTGCATCCAACCCTAATATATTAAAAACCCTGAGCCATGATAAAATAATGATAACGAAACCCGGGCATATAAGCAGGTGGGAACCCCCTGTTACTATGCACCCCAATAGAAAACACGCCACCCACTACAGCTAACAGGTTTCTAATTGATGGTAGAGTAAGGAGATGTAATATTTAGTGTTTCCAATACTATTTAGAAGTCGGAGGAGGGGGGGAGAATGTCATTAAATTATGGTTAGGTTAGTGCGGTAAGCCTAAACGCTATCAATATCAATTATGATCCATGAACAATGAGGTTGTTTCGTTTTCCAGAATGGGACCGACCCTTATGACTTTGGTATCAGTTTCGCGAAAGCTTATGCTGGCCTTGCTGCACGTCCCTAATGAGGATTTTCGCATACCTTATTTTACATGTAGTCATGAAGTAGTTTATGCCTGTTATGTAGTTATCTCAATCAATAAAGTATTTTCCCAAAAGAACTTAATAGCGATTCAGGCCTGGGGCCTGCAACACTACTAGTCCTAGCCCCCGGTGGTGATTTTTTCCAGGGGTATTTGCCAGCGGTTGATTAGTTGGCTCATGACCACCTTTAACTCTCAGATGCGTTTCCATGTCACATAAAGCTCATTAGATGTGAACGTATTGGTATTTTGGCAAGGTTCACCAAGGAGTATCTGGCCCAAGACACTCATATTTCATTTTGTGCATTGTTTTATCACAGTTTTGCAAGGACTTCAACTTGACCTACAGGAGGCCTATCGTTACAGTACATGGTATCTGAAATTGTTCATCCAGCATGGACAATACTAATAGTAATGCATTCAAGTTATTCGTATGATTTGGAATCTAGGGATGGGGCCATGGATAGAGACACATAGTGCCCCCACCTTGCCACTAAGGAAAGCGTGTGGTCCTGGAGTGGTGGTGGGGGTTCCGACCGAAGAGCTAATTTGGAATTCATAGAGAGATGAACCGATTTTCCTGGTTTAGGGAGCCGTAAGTACTCCTCTGAAATGCTTGCATGAAGGATGCAGAAAAAGAATGCGGCCGGGCCAGCAGAAAGGTAGACCAGTGAAGAGCTGGGGGGGGGGATCATTCTTGGCAGTCGCAGTGGCAACTGTTCCTGTGTATCTGTAACATTTTCGTCGGCAGCCTACAGCATTATATTCTCAATCTTATTTAACATTTTATTTGACTTGATGAAGGGGTGTATATTTTGGTCCTGGCTTCACCGACAAATTTGGGGGCGAACTGGGCGTGGGCTGTAATTGCTCACACCCTGATTTATGCCCAGTGTTAGAGACCTAATTCCTTGTCGATTGTGGAGCATGATCGTGCAGGAAGTGTTGATTTGTTTTGTAGATCATGGAAAAGCCAAAACGTATCAATGAGCAGAGTTTGTCTATCCATGTCAATAATAGCGCATGTGGGTGTAAATGGCCTCCACTACATTTCGACTCGAATCGTTGCCCGATAACACTGACTTATATACATTCGGTCCGATCTCGGTCCTCGGCCCTTGCTGGTCCTCGGTCTCAAGTTGTTCTCCGGTCTCGGGTCTTATTCTCGGTCTCGACACCCTGCTGGTCCGGTCTCGATCTCGGTCTCGTATGTGCTGGTCTCGACTAACAACACTGTCAACTATTATAGCCTGAATATGGATTGGATTGATAAGATAATCGTCTTATATCGCAGCCAAAATAGCCGCCATCTTGAATTTATAGTCAGGTGATTCAACCAAAGTCCGCCACTGGCTTGATGGATGGCTTGACCCCCCACAACATACCAGTAGACAACCTAATTAACCACCATGCTGTAATAGAAGCTTCCTATAGAGGGACATAGTTATAGCGCTATCTTGGCATTTCTCGAATAACTCAAGGGTTCTACGTAACTTTGATTTGATGTGGTTTTCCTGAGAAACAGGAATGGAGGCTAGTAGGGGTGCTTGTGTCATTTTTTTCGAGATAGGCTTGCCTGAATTGATTTTATTCATTTTCCGGCTATTTCGATACCTGAATCCAAAAATCGAAGGTTCCATTTTTTCTGACATAGTTTTGGCGGGGGGGGGGGGGGGGGCGGCCATTTTGGCATTTCAAAATGGCCGCTATCTCTTATTGGAAAGGGATCATAACTCTCCCGTTTCATATACCTACAACAGGTATTAGTGACTAACATAGGGTTGTCGGTACGGTGAGATCTCACGGTAATATCACTATCACCCACACTACATGGCGGCCATCTTTATTATGAAATTGCCTCCGTTTTACGACGGGCCGACGTTAGGGGGCGCATATCGTGATCTCACAACTATTGACGGTTCTTCCAGTTACTGCTTACCTTGACATGGTGTTTGATCTTTAGTACTTGTAGAACTAATCAGGGAGATCTCTGGGATCAGAGATATCCAGGGATAAATAAATGTCCGCATTACAATTGGCGGTTTCACGACGATATCGTACATAATAATATACAAGGTGAACGTCGTGGTATAAATTGCGGTCCGAGCAAATGCGGTCTTAGTTTGAATCAGCAGAATACACGGTATTTTTCCATATGTTATCTGATCATATTATGTTTATATTTTCGGCAGATCTACTCGCTGCACTTTGTTAGGAGATCTAACAGGGAGATGGGCATGCGTTTTCTACTACTGCCATTTTGTTATATACTTATGGTCATGCAACTGATATCGCCATCTACCAGTTGGAGGAAAATGGCCGTCAGTGTCAAGAGGAGAACCTCTTTTATATATGACCTGAGGAGTTGGGCCGCTAAACCGCTTCCTAAGGGGTGGTGGGGGGGGGGGGAGGAGGGTTCTTCCTGACCGAACCCTCCCGCCGAATGCAAGAAGTTCTTGGACCGGTGCGGACACATCCGAGGTGGCCGTCTGAACCACGCCGACCGACATGATTCTGCGAGAATGAGAGCGAGCCGCTCCTGGTCCATCGATTCCGGTTGAAGCCTTCGAACGGGCGTCTACAGTTTTTCGCCGTACATTGGTCCGGCTTATTAATTAATATTCCTGTGAATATGGATGGCCGTGAAAGCTAATAAGCCATCGCAGCGAGAAATGGACCGTCGCACCAGCACCAAGGGATTGGAGCAGGCCGTCTGGGTGTGATTACTTACTCCCACCCCCCTGCCCACATTTCAGGTACCGCCGAAGAGGCATTGCCTTAATTCCGTGTACCTGGTAAAGATTCGATACTCTGACAATAAGGGTGCAATATCCGAGTCTGAACCCTTACTGGGCCTCAAAATAGGAGTTCTGATCCTCTGCTCGCAAGTTTACCATAAAAAAAATTCTGCAGACTCGTGTCTTTCACTAGCACTAAGAACTTAACCACTCTCTTTGCTTCCAGACCATCCATTGATCGTTTGATGGCCTAACATTCTGGCTTCAAAGGAGGTGGAGCCGCTTCCTCCACTCTTCGCTACTTGACTTCCAGATTCCTTAGAGCTTTTCAATGAACTACTACCAGTTGGGTGGAATCGGAAGCGCAGTGACATTGTTTAAATCCTACATTCTGGCCAATCGCCTAGAGTTGTACACAAAATGCTTCACTTGAGGGCGCCGTGCCCCTTCTAATCCCCAAGTAGTTCCCCACCCCACCAAGGAACACATTCTATTATTTTACGATACGAAAAACCAGCACTTGGTCAAATGTTGTGCATTAATGTGAAAGTTACGAAGCTTGTGATCAGCTTTTTCGACATCTCTTTGCGGACGAGAGCGTCCATTTTGAAATCCAAGATGGACGAAGTTTTGTTGATGGTCGTGTTCCTATTGGATTCCGCTGTATCAACAACATGATGTTAGCCACCAACATAATGTCCGTAGGTGCTATAT
The DNA here is from genome assembly GCA_026419785.1 of Sclerodactyla briareus. NCBI lineage: Eukaryota > Metazoa > Echinodermata > Holothuroidea > Dendrochirotida > Sclerodactylidae > Sclerodactyla > Sclerodactyla briareus. Next base: position 4,606 of record JAODTK010000590.1, on the reverse strand, counting down.
TGGTAAGGTTATGACCATTTCCCGGAAAATGGCGGCCATTTTGAATTCCAATATGGCCACCACAACCACTTTCCAAAAATGGAACCCCCATTTTTGATTCAGCATATCCGAAATGCCATAAATGCATAACAATCATTTAGGGCCAGCCAATCTCAGATCGTGTTTTTCGACACAATACCCTACGCCCGCCCCCCTAGTCTGAGTATGATAAATAACGGCACCCACCAGGACCGTAGCAGGTTTTGCTGGGGGGGGGCGGTTTTGGACTCTGAAAGCTATGTTACCCATTCAAGTAAGCCCACATTAGTTGCGCGGAGCGTACAGAAAATGTTTGGGTCTTGAACCTCACCGATCGCGGAAACGGCATTTCTCAAGACTTTAGACAATGTCAGATCCTCAAATACTCCATACATTTTCAATTTTGCACAAGGTCCTCCTTCATGTTCCTTCGTCGGTATAAACACTTGTTGACAGCCAATTAAAACCATTTAATGTGAGGCGCCAACAGACTATAAGTGGATGTTGGCATTTATAATGTTCTCGCCTGGCAGAATATCCATACAATGCTGTATACGAGGTCTATTTTTTGGTAAAAACATGACCTTTGTAACCGTGACTACCACCTTTGCCTTTATAGGCTTCGGAAAATCCTTTGATCATGTTACGTGTCATACGGTATATTTCGCAGTTATAACAGTTTACAAATTCTAACAAGGGGGGGGCGATTGGTGTTGGCGATGGGGGTGACAAAATGATTACTTTGTATCCAAGCGGGGCGCCACCACTGTTGCGCGCATCGTATCATATCAGAATTTTCGACGGACGATGGACCCCCTAGATTTCAGGGAGCGGCATTTCCCGTGCCTTATGGGAAAATAGTAGCATTCCTAGTTCTATCTAGAATTAATTCAGGGAAGTTTATCCGAAGACTTATCGCCTTAGGTATCATTGAGGTACCCCTTCATGAAAGAGTAATGTAAAATAGCATGGCAACACCCCCGATTTCGCGCGGACGCCGAATTTTGCAGGATCCAATTTGACCACGACTTGCACGGGATTTTCCTGAACCTTCACTGGATAGGCCCTGAGTTTTTTCGCTCAAAAAGATTACCGGCCCCATTTTTAACTTCTTTGTTGGACCAAAGGCACATGGGAGGGGGGACCTGTCCATTGTGGGCCAGACAGGTGGCCACATGAGTATAACACAAGGGAACAGCAAATTCCCATCGAAGGCCGGCGAATCTTTGGTATAACACGATAATATGCACGGACTTTGTGGCGTTCCCGCCTGTCTGAATCCTCCTCGACAGCTATTTTTTAGGGGGGTATTCTTAACCGCACGTGTGCCTGTCCCTTTAGTAAGTGCACCGTGCATGCAACACAGCTTCAACAGTATGGGGGGGCACCCCCAAAATTGATTCTGACTTTTACTCTCCTTGACTTCCAGTCAGGGAATCCCTATTCAGTCATGACAATGTGTGTGTGTGGTGTGTGTGTTGTGTGGGTGTGTGTGTGTGGTATATTTATGTATGTGTGTATGTGCCGCCTGGGATAACTACGACGACCCCACCTGGATGATGCGGGTCCATACTTGTATGTGGGGTTCCCCATGATGATTACATGATGCCTATTGTTTTGGGGTCAGGTCACGGTCATCTGAGGTCGCCAGAGTTCACGTCTGAATCCTTAAACACATAATTTTCCTAACCAGTTGGTCCGATCAAGCTGAAAAATGTTGTGGTACACTCTACAGGAAGAAGCCTATTGTTTTTGTGTCAGTGCGATTAACAGGGTAAGTCCAGAATGCTTGATCTGATCAGTTGAAGAAATTTGGTGTGTATTTTTCTCAACAAGAGTAAAATGGTGTCAGTTTTTGTGAACAAGATGGGAAAATCTTCTGTGAGAAATGTCATATCCCTACCATAATGAGCTGTACAATTTGCCATTTATCCTAAAACCCAGTGTCAAGGAATCACTAAGCCGTTTTGGCTTCCTGTTAAAATTTGAAAATAAACATGATAAACCAATATGTCAACAACACAAAATCACAGGGCTCCTCGCCAGAATGAACCCCGGTCTGCCCCTCAACCTCCATCCCTGCCCAAAACAACTAAGTCTAACACTTTGTGGCGTTTCACATCGAATGCTAGCAATCAGTGATGAAAGACGGCCCTCTCTTCACTTGAATTTGAATCATTCCTTTTTGACAACGCATTCGGTAGCCTTCCCTGTCCGCATTTTCGATGCCCGCACCGTGTGCCCTCACTAGAATATGCACAGTGTACCCAACCAATGCCAGATCCCTCCAGGGGTAGAACCACCACCGGCGCCGTCAACTACTCCTCACCTCGAGAAAGCGATTTCTATGTTGGTGTTTGTTGTATTTTTATTTGACTAACTGGGTCCCCTGGCAGGGAATCGACACCGACCAATGAAGACTACAACACACCAAGCTGGTTCAGCCAGTGTTCGTGATGTTTAGGCTTTTTTGTTAAAGCACATCAAATGTCTACACAAGGCTCTCATCTGTCTGACCTATCGACACTGGGAATACCCGGCGAAAATGGAGCAGCAGAATTTTACCACCTTGATCATTTTGTCATTATTGAATTTGTTCAACAATTGTTACTGTTGCATATGTCGAATACAGTCCAGCGAAATTGCAGCAGGCTGATATATTGAAGGGGGGGGGATGCAATTGCGTCCTCCAAACCAAAATATTGGGGTGAGACGGCCGTCCTCCCTCTCCCCCGCCCCCCCCCCGCCCCCCCTCATGATCGCGCCGCCCATGGAAACATTCCCGTCACGTCCAAACAACAAAAATTTAACTATTGTCACGAACCTGCATCACCGATCATTTTCATGAGACGACGGCTGATATGGAGGCTGCACTGACCGTAGAAGTTTTAACTTCCTGCGGGCCGTTTAAGGGTATGCATGTATCTTTCTTTTTTCTATTTTAGAAGTAGCCTAAACCAGTGATAGTTAAACATTTAAAGAGGTTACGGCACACTACAAGTTCATTTCCTCCTCAGTGAGAAAGGCGAGTTTGGTGCCCTAGGTTCCTGGGCGCCAGCGCTCTTGTTCCCTCTTTACCGATATAACTCAATACTGACTCGCCTGGAAGTATCATTCCTTTTCCGACACTGCCAACCCACCCCCCCCCCTCCCCGCCCAGTTTCCGGGTTTCCCGGCTCTTGAGTCATACTGGTACATTGCTATGTCTAATAGTTTCCGTTGCAACACCCGGGTGATCGAGCGAAATGCCCGTGAAACTTTACCCTCGATTCGTCTTGGTAATACCCGGATTACCCCGAGAAACCTGGGTAGAATTCGGTCTGAAAGGGAATCGGGGTTACAACAAACCGGTAAAATTCTGGTTTGTTTGTAATTATGTTTGCCGAGCGAACTCTCACTTGTACAGCTGTGACCTCTGCGTGGACATCGTCAATGATATTGTGCCTGACTGTAGTCTGGGTCTACCTCCACTCCGTGTTAAACCAACTTTTTTTATTCGGTCTGTAGACCCTTGTCTCTCGGGAAAAAGGCGAGAGAACAATGAAAAAGTTCTCTGTCTTGAAGTGCAAAAATTATGCTATGATCAATGGCTGTACCGAACACTATTGAATAACACGAATAAATTGAACCGCAGCCGTGGCTTTCTTTCTTCGCTCACAGATTTAAATAATATGCAGCTTGTTTCAACCAGTTGACCAACTGTTCACTAGTGACTAACTAGTGAGTAAAACTAATCTTCCGTGATCGTTTAAAATTACTCAAATTCGAACTGAACATGTGCATGACATGTTTGGATAACCGAATAGGATATTTTTTGTGTTATTCGGAACCGCGTTTAATAAATTAGGCCTACCAAGTGGACGCAAATCGCAAATTAACTGATAAGGAAATTTTCATAACAGTGTTTCGCTGCCTGCGTATGACCATCGTTCTAATTACAAACCGGTAGCAGTATGGGCAACCTGTAGCATAAGCTCCATAAAGCAACCTAATTGGCACCAATGTGACCTCCGATCCTTTTTAGGTCGTTTATCAGGGTTGGGTGGGTTCGATTTCCAGAGGGGGGTTCGATTCCTAGGTGAGGGGTTCGGACGGAACCGACAAACCCCCTCCCCAACCCATTTTGTACGACCTGCTACTCACTACTCTCAGATGGCATGTGCTGTAGCAACCCACTGGGCCGAATGGGACCTCAAAACATCCAGCGTGTGCGTGTAACCAATGTAGAATCTACAGTCGTGTGTCCCTGCTGATGGGGGCATATAACCTTAGAGGTAACTCACCTGTAAGGTACTAATATGGCATTAAGAGTTGTTATAGTGGGGCAGCTAACAGCAATTTGTGCAGTAAATCGGCAAATAGTGATCACAAACCCAAATTTGCATGAGAATTCCACGAGATTACTGATAATTCCTACTCGACTAGCCCCTAAAAAAAATTTTTTCCAAGAGGGCGGCCAATTTTTTCAAATGGCAAGCCATACAGACCTCTTTTTCCGATATATGCAGGTCATAAGTCGTGTTGCCACGGTTATAGGAGCATTAGATGTGATATAGTGATTTCAAAGAAATGAGCCTAATCATTTCTG
>JAODTK010000589.1:0-13878 GCA_026419785.1 Sclerodactyla briareus | reverse complement strand
ATGAAATGAATGCACTCGTCTGACAGAGGAGAACTTACTTCATGCCTGCAGTGCGTGCACGCGAACGACTGTTGGCAACTGACGCGTTGGTTGCTTTGTTGCATAGTTTGTAATTGATTACGGAAATGTTGTTGTCTACGTTCGTATGACCTAGGGTCATGTTTTTTGAGGACGTCATGAACAGTACGTAATCGCAATATAATAAAATCCTTCTTTCCGCAAAATAACGCTCTTCCCAATAATTACAAACGTTCGTGGTCCTTTGAAACGTATTAGAATGTTATTCCATGCGTTTAACGCCAAGAGGGCGGCTGCAACATAGTGAAATCGACGTCTCGAATCATTACTTCAAAAACAAATTATTGAAACCAAATGAGGCGTTCCACCAAATCTTTCGTCGTGTGTTGCCCTCACGGTGGATTCCGGGAACTGAGCGTCCGAACCATGCTGCTAAATTGATCTTGAACAAGAGAGATTACGACAATGCCAGTGAGTGTCTGCGGAACTTGCATTGGCCACCCATTGCACAGCAGGATTAAATTTAAAATTTGGCCCTTGTGTAAGAATGCGTCCCAAAACAAGCGCCTGATATCCCTACACAATGCTGTAGTGTGCGCCGTTCACTCTACAATATCAGGGCCATCAATCAAATTCCCGGGGACGCGATCACTGAAGGGCACCTCTTCAAGGAAGCTTCCGCGTCAGTCTCGACAGTCGCTGAGCTTGTCTTTGCTTGCCTCGTGTTGTCATCCTTTTGTCTATTGGCATTGCTGTTTATTTTTTGTGAATGTGTCGATACTATATTTTTGTAAAGCGCAGGAAACACATTTAATCCAGTTTTCCGTTAATATTTCATGGTTGAGTGACATGACTGAAATATCCGTGATCGTATGTCCGTCTGACGAAACATTGCAAACACTACATATCTGGATTCAACATCGCATCTCATGAATATCCATTGGCGACGGGGTCACACCTAATTTATTCAAAATGGATCGGATCAGCAGTAATTGGATGGGTAAATGACAAAGTATGTGAGATAATGCCTTCAGTATTCAACGGTAACTTTTTTTACGGTCACGTAATGCTATAACATTCTTCTCCACCAAGTTCTAAAACAGATAATCAGCCACAAATTTCAATAATTATGTGTGCTAGCTATTTGACAAAAGAAGCACTTACTTAGTTTCATTTTAATGTGGATGGTGCCATAAACAGTTTCTCTGATCAAGTTCTAAAACAGGATATCAGCACAAATGTTAAATTATGTTGCTAGCTATATGTCTACGATAACTTTCGATACAACTGTTAAATCCAATGACTTCTATCGCTGTAAATATTGTGAATCATTATATTTCAATATTTAGACACGCACGTTAGCTGAAATTATGTGCGCTATTCGCCCTATCCAACTCTGGATGGCATTTACTAAACAGTGTGTTATTTGGGATTGTGACTGTGCTTTGTGGGACTTCCTCTAATACTGCTACGATTCTCCTAAAAAATCCAGCGAATGGAATTATAGCTACTAATCCCATCAATACTAGGTGCTTCCATTATTATTCCTGTCAGAAAAGGTGCCGTAGCCGGCCACAAGTGCCTGATTTGTGAATACTTTCCCTTCCTCGCAGCAATATTGGACTATTGCGTTTAACATGTTTTGCTAATGCGAAGTTAGAGGAGGAAGGAATAATTCCACATAAATTGGAAAGAACTATGTTGTGAACGAAAATCTAGAGAATCAGACCATCGTGTAGACAGCGAAGATGTTGTAAGACGAATAAGGCGGCTATATAATTTCACCACTCCCATCGAATTTAGGTTGTTTCACCAATCTGATATTAATAAAAAAACGTTGTGTCCTATGTGGTCAATCGAGACTTCGACTTCGTCCCCTGTTGGGAGGTACCACTGATTCGGGGTGCTGCAGGCAGCGGAAGTTCGTTTAGTGTGTTTGTTCCAGTGATGCTATTAATCGCAATCATTAAGAGAATAGGTCAACCCAAAAAAAGTGATGAAGTATGGCCTCCGGTAAATGAATCGACCAGTTTGTTCATGGATTGGGACACTAGCCTCAGTTTCGTCTCTCTCTGGAATTGTGTTCGCAGTACAGTGCAGTGATCTGGAGCTCAGGAAAAGGCAAATGACATGGTCTAGGAGTTATTAGTCACTCGATAATTGGAACGGGATTGAGGGAAGGCAACACAAAGTACCTACATAATCCGGTGCTACCGAATTAATGTACTCATTCTGTAGGACACCGACATAGTGTTTTGAGACAACACAGTCCAAAAGATGCCATAGGTGGAAATAGAAAAAAATGGGGATTTTTTTTTTTGGATTTGGATTCAACTACGCTGGTCGACATCTATAGCATTTTAGATGGATTAAATTAGATGGATCATATCTCAAGCATTAGCCCAGGACGCAACAAAGTTCTCATATCCTTCTGGAAAGAATAAGGTGATCGTCAATTAGCGGAATGGGACTGTATAGGCAAAAGCATCATCAGGAAAAGCGAGTGGTGAATCAAATGGCGGGTAAGGGTAATGACATTTACATAACATGAAAACCACACTGGGCCCGGACAATTACCATGCATGCGAGAAATCCTGAAAGAACAGGAGGGAGGCGGATGAAGTACCAGACAATAACCACACTATGGTTCATATGAGTCAGGAAAATGGTCAATCCAATGAAGGGATTGACCACGAATAACAGATGGGACACAACATCAAAGGCCATGGGGACATCAGAAATGCCATGATCAACTGAACCTTATTGTCGAAAATCGGACGTTGTCATAAGTAGTTGTGTTAGATCAATTTAGAATAGCAGAACGGTCTGAGCGACATAAAGTGTTTCATGGAAAAATTGTTCAGACACATAGTGAAAGAAAGAGGCGATACTTTGAGGCAGATTTTTCACATTTTGTAGCTTGAGCAAGTTAGGACATTTGTCAATCATGTTGCACAACTCCCTAGACAAGATGATGAAAGGTGTGTGAGAATGGTGCTTATTCAACAGAACGTTGATTTTTGATGCCGTTTCGTATGTTGTCCGGCCCAGAAGCTGGATTCGGACAACATCAAGACAACAGTTTCGACTCAGCTTCAGTGGCAAGTAATGGGTCTATCTTTGACAAGGATCACCAACCATTTGGGGGGGAATATACAATGAGTAAACCTGTTGAAAAAGACTAAATTGCTCGCCTCAGAATTTTTTTTCAGCCTTTGTCACGGCTGGAACTATGAAGAGTACCTGAGCCTTCAAGAGGGGCTACGCCACTGGCTTCCTTCTCCGTTGTTGAAATAATTCCAGAGCAAGGACGGTTGTTGCCTTTGTGAATGCAATCTCTAGTGTTTTCAATAAATCTGAGTGTGCTTTCTTAATTGCCCTTTCAGTTAGACTTCTGCACGGTGATTTGACCAATTTCCAGACTGTTGAGTAATATCATGTGTCGCTTTGCACCTAATTGATCGTAGCAAATGTTTGAGTTTCAGCCAAGAGAGGTTATACTGGGTTGACTAGGAATGATGGGCTGAAACTCTAGGTCACATTCAGTATATGTAACAATTTTGTCATGGTCGCTTATACCAGGGATGACCTGCTGTAACTTCACTAGAGATGGTTTGAGGTGGAAAAAAATCTTCCTAGTCGGAGGTGATGAAGCAAGGGTATATTAATGTGCCGCTGATTCGGTGGATTATCTCTGGACGGATGTATCAAACAAGTTTATTGCCACAGTTTCATATCCTCAGCAATTACTATGTGTTGGTTGCCTATTAACATTACTTCTCGAAACTCGTCTAATTCCTACCTTGGTTCTGGGCCGAACCAGGCGTTCTATAAAATGAGAGGATGTAAAAGGGGTGATGATGGTAGAGATAGCAAACCTGTCCGGTCTTTACGAAACAAACATTCTTGATAGGCCAACGGGAAAGACTTCTGAATTGAAAAACCTTGTGAAAATTTGGTCGCAGGCCAAAGCCTGTGCAGACCAAGCCACTCTCGAGTGCAAAACCCACAAGGATGTATAGTGGAGGGTCCAGGAATAGTCTGAATAATCGTCACTGAGAATTAGAGCAGGACAATCTAGAGAGTGGATACTCTTAGATATGGTTGGAGTGGTTGGTTCTTCCGAACATCATCAGTCCAGATGGACAATTCGACCAAGATGACAATGGCATGATTGCAGTAGCAAGTTGAACACTGGAGGAGAGAGAGAGAGGGGGGGGGGGATTGGTGGCATGCAGTTCAAAAATTTGATTCTATAATACATACTGCCAAGTTTGAATGTTTATTCCAGTATACAGCAGGTAACAACGTACAAAACTGTATACAACAGTCGTACAGCACACACACAGTTAGTCGTCAGTTTAGCAGGAAAACAGCCAAAACATATAACCGAATGTTCAACACCTGGCAAAATAGGCAATTACCAAAGCAGTAATGATGGCAAAAAAAACAACTAAGGATGCTCTGATAACAGAAAATGAGAAAATAAACCTCCTAGGAGGGCACAAGTGTGACTGACACTTAATCCAAGGTGGGGGCAACTGCTAGTACAGTCGTACAGGCCTGCATGTGATATGTCGGAGAGTTCTTCCCACTGAGCCGTGTGACACGTTCATCTTCTTCACATTTAATATCTTACTGATTTATGCACATCCTTTAAATCCTATCATCATCAGTCGGTATGTGTGCGGAGGGATCGACGACATATACTATCACTGCTCTCACAATTCATTATTTTGGGCAGCAGGGCAGTCGAAACCTCACACCTGCGTTCGGTTTTCAATACTTCATTAACGAATAGTGACAAACGAATAATGCATCGCCGAATAGGAAACTGGCTTTCTGATTCCTCAACAAGAGGAACGTTAACAGACTGAACCTGTGTGTGTCTGAATGTATGGTTGTTATATAAGTCTGGGGCATCACGCTCGAGTGTGGCGCGCCTGGCTGACTGTCGCCTGGGGAGCGTGCGGTCCCAGCTGGGTCCATCTGTTTGTTTTTAGCGAGCATCTCGCAGGTACGCGATAAGAAGGTGTTGTGATTGTTGTGTACGTTCGCCTCGCAAGGTCCGTGTGTATGTATGTATATATGTGGGTATATATGTGTAATGTGTGATAATTCCACATATTCAGGAATTTCACCAGCACACCCGACATCTTGAAGTTTTCCTTCCTCTTGGCATCCTATCATCTCTTGTGATTACCTGGTAAACGGCCAGTACTGATGGTTTTGTGAGACGGGGGAGAGGAGAGGAATCGGCATTTAAAGCCTCCATGAGGTCAGGACGTATTCGCCCGACACATGACAGATTCGCTATGGGACTGATCACGGAATATGGCAATCGACAACCACTACGTGTGGACCCGAGTGGAATACATTCCAGGCAATGAAAGATGATTCCGACAAACATTTACCACCGACTGCTTCATCATGAAAGTGCTAACTAATTATATCTACTACTCCGACTCGAAAGCTGTGGATCTTGGCTGCCCTGCTTGGTAGCCTCCCCTATGGAGGAGATTTCCGCAACGATTAAAGCAGAGCGGCATGGAGTTTACATGACGTCTCCTGGTCAAAATTCCATTCCATCAGGCTGCAGGGAACCCGAACACAACTAATCTCAAGAATGGACCTTCATGCAACCATTCAGTTTGAACCCTGAATTTTCGAACAAATATTCAGGCCACATTTTCTCGCCAGAACATCGGACGGGTTCAACTGGTGTCGAAGTTCAAAGCTTACCCACCTCGATCTTTCATAGGAAATCGAAGCATTGCCGATAATCGCGATGGCACGTCATTACTCCCTCCCCCGATTTAGTGTCCTGTATCCCAAGGAGGTATAGGGAAAACAAATTTTATTTTATCAGGAATAAAATCCAGCATCATGACATCAGACTAATGGATCCTCTAAACGCGCTTGGAATCATGTCAGAGGAATTCCTGCGCCGGGAGCTGCAGATGATTTAATGCGGTCAAAACACTACCAACGGACAGCACGCCCGGCCAATGACCGCAATCTCTCTGGGGAAAAAAAATCTTCCTCAACTAGCGTAGATCTTCACACCAGTGTCCTTAGAACTGTAAAATCCTGGCGATTGGGGGGGGGGGTCGAAGCTACTATCAGATTGTTCCGAGGGCGAGCTACGCGTCTGTTGAACCTATCAGACCGGAGACCAATATCGCTTCTCCCGACAATCTCGACTGTTCATGAGTTATTGTAGAATAGTGGACAATGATAGACTCTCACCCAACAAAGACATCATAACCACGAGTGGAACATGTCGGCTGTCCTAAAAGTGCAATGTTCCTATTTTCGTCATCCATCGTGTACTCTGTATCTATTTAGCTGAAGCCATTTCGGCAGTATAAAAAAATCATGACTTCATGATTAATACCCTCGATGTGTACTCCAAGATCGATATTAAAGGAGTATTGAAGTCTGAAAATATCTTTACTATATATGAAGTTCCAGGCCCGTGTTTACTGAACTTTCTACAAAAAAAATCATTCAATAAAAATTGTGTCCTGCCCAAGTTATATGCGTTTAAACCAAGAGACGGGCTCTGCCATTCCTCCTCCACGTGAATCGGCAGGAGGACTCGAACAGTCTAATTATGATGTCACACAACCCTTACCAGCTGGCATTTAATTTATCTCTTTGTTTTTCCCAACTATCATTAACATGACTGTGCACAACAATGTACCCTTTTATATTGAATCACTGGAGGGTATAATGCAAAGAAAATTTAAGACTAAATTGGTTCGAATTTTGCACATATCTTAGAATTATTTGATTACAAATTATAATAAAGAACAAAAGCTCTGAGTACAAGTGGTTAGGATAATATCAGAATCCTTATCAAAATGGCAGCGTCCTGTCGTTTAATTCAAAGTGACATGTCTCGAAAAGTATGAAAGATTTTTAGATGGAAATTCAGGGGAAGAGTTCAGGACGTAATGGTCTCTCAATTAACAATATCAGTTCCCTTTCGAGTTCAGACTTTAATTCTCCTTTAATGAAATGTGTAAGCAAACATTTTTCTGCGAAAATCAGAACCCATCAATGACATGGCTGTATCGAAATTGAATTCTCCTTCAGCAATATCACCTACTCTTTGAAGACGCTTTGCCATGGAGAACAAAACTGTGGAACACAACCGTGACTGGGTTACACTTGAACAAATCTCTCGACAGGAACATAATTTTGTTTGAGAGTATTACGTTGATAATATAGGGAGCGTCATAAAAAAGGCAGAATCAATCAGCCTTATCCATTTGGTTAGACTTCAATGAGGCTCTGTATTCGTGAGAGTCTCCAACTAGAGTTCAGTAATGACACGTATGCTTTGATCGCTGAACAAGGGGGAAAATGTCACAATGGTTTTCTGTTCACAGCTTGCCTTTGCTAGGTCCTAAACTTGGCATGTTAACAGAAGAGTCATCCGGTATGTTACTTCGAATCGAAAGAGAGAAATTTGAAGACGAAATGCAACAGAGCACTATCTGCATCGTACATGTTTACCTACTCGTGGAAGAATTAATTTAGTTCATCTTCAAATCTAAAATGCTGTAATTGGAGTATAATTCCCCACTGCATAAACCTATCCGCATATATATCCTAGAAAATGCAATATTAGTAATGACCATTTGACACTCTGGTGTCTACATATAACAACATATGCATGAACTTTAGTGATAGTTCTACTTCCAAACACAATAAAAGTGTTATGCTTGTTGGGTGATGGAAACTTAGGATCCGTTTAGTGATCAGATAAGTAGGCTACTAGGTTGAGGAGTGAGGACTGAATTTATGTGCTTCAATGGCAACAGCTCCGCGATCAGTCTAGCAATCATTTGTATGGAACGCGCTAGGATGTGTGGTGTATGGACCCCTGGCTTGTGACACCAAACTGTTGATTGCGCTCTCTGGATATCGAGTACAACGAACGCGTTACCTCACACACACGCACACCACACACACATTAGGTTACTGCATAAAGTTCATAATTCCCTCCCGGCAGAAACTAATATAAAGCGTAAAATCTTCATGTCGAAACCAATTTGATAATCCCGTCGACAATCGGGGGTAAAAATACAATGCAATTGTCTCCTTGATATAATGGGGAGTGGACCTAGCAGTACGGTATCGAATCACCACACGGCCAATGTCGATCTCCATACGCATTGCCGGAGTTAATAATCCAGTTTACCTGATGGTTTTCCCTAGAATAACCAGTTTACTAGTTTTACTTTCACCGCTCACCATGCTATGACAGTGTAATCAGTCATCCCAAAACATCACAATCATATAATGGAGGAATACAAATTATTCCGTTTGTTAATTTAGTTCGAATGGAAAGTACATACGGTCGAATTTCATGATATAGATCTTTACCACTTTATTTTTGGTTCTGACAGTTTGTACCTGATCACAGTTTGTTTTGTGCGTTGTGATTGACTGCCTCCATGTGTGCTAAGTGAAGAACGCCCTTCAGAAATATGGAATAAAAAAATGAATGCACTGTCCGCACCCGGTAGTGGGTGAATGAGTCCTGACAGCGGTGAAAAGCCATCAGTCCCGGTACCTGAATTCTGTACAAGACAGATCCCTCAAACGTAGGCTCCTAATCGAAACTAGATGAGCCGTCAGTCAGATGTGATGTGCCCACCGTAAACAAATTATGAGGGCACTGTTTGGCTGGGATTTCCGTAGTTGCTTATGGAGGGTTTAGTACGTATTGAAAAATACGCTAATTTACGTGAGCGAGGGCCAGACTCTGTCCGGTGTATCGCAAATATAGGATTTGGTTCCACAGAGGCGAAAGTTATTGCATATAAATACAAACACACCGAATAGGCGCGAATATGCACAGTACAACTGCGTACTACGGATGCGTAATTACCACTAATGAAATCTATGGCATATCTTCCTTAAGAGGCCAATCCAACGACAATATGCATTGGCTACGCATTTTTAATTATCTTTTCGCATAAACATTGTTGTCTCTTCTGAAACAAACGTTCGTTTTGTACGTATGTGATTTTCAGCATCTGCCCGGACCCGCATCTGCATCTATTGGAATTCCCACCTTATTGTATCCAGTTGTCGCGGTATTCACCCAGGTTAAAAATAGGTAAAAATTTATTTTTATTATTAAATCATTAAATAATCTAATTCGACAGTTTCCCTTTATCAGGATGGGACGATTTCCTGGAAATGGACTATCGTAGTGGCTTGTGGGCAGATACATTGTCCACTACTCATCTAGGATTTCTTGTGCTGCGACCTATTGGGCGTCGTGATCAAATCGAGATGGATTTGCGTTGGGTCATTATTCATCGCGTCGCTCTAAGGCCTCGAGTAGAGGAATGCTTTCAGTGTCAGCTGTAATGTTCAAACACAACCAAGACGAAAAGACTTGTATTCGGCTGGCGAGGTGAAAGCATTATAATGTGTGGCTGAATGAGTTACTGAAATTTCCCCTCAAGCACTGAAAAAGTGAATTACTTGCATACCTTGAATATTTTGTGTATGGAGCTTCGGGGAGCGTGGCATTCACCGGAGGCGGTATATCGCGCCCCCTGATGGGATTCCTATGCGAGTCTAAGTTTTGAAGATCTACCGCTTCCTTAGGATGCCTCATGGCAGCTAACAAACATATCCAGAGTAAGAGTAGGTTCGATATTTTTCTCTCCAGTATTCTTCGGCTTTTTCTCCAACTAAATTCCTTATGTTTCCTTATTCACGCCAATTCGATTGCCCCTCTTTGTATCTAGGTTTAATCATCGTGGCTCCGTTCACATTTTATGTGTGACTCGATTAAGAACCCGCGGCAGCCCCAGTGTTCTCCCGTATACAATGAAACTCAGAGACAAAGGTAACTTGACGATCGACCTTGATGTTTATTAGATAACTGCATGACCGCATGCTTTGGGATCATTAAGTCGTATGAAAATCTTAACTGACATCATGGTAACAATTGTTACCGAGGAAGTGACACGAATAATGGTGATTACTAATCCTCCAGTACTTACCGAACGCTTGTCAAATTCCGCATATTTTGTTCCTAATCTCGCATCCATGTCCCAGAAGAGATGGACATTTTCATGACATAGATCGAAAATGAACACGCCTTTGAAAAAACAACATCTAGCTGACAACTGACTGTAGGTCATCGTCACAACCGGTTTTCTCCTGCTGTGGTGACGGTTGAGTTGACCGCTAGCCTCTTTTCCCTAACGATGGAATCAATTCACGCCACGCAGAGTTCCAACCAGCCTCCGTGCAAACAATTTAAACATTCCACCATAGAGTCCTATTTGTCTCCGTCAACACCGAGAATATCCAGCACCGCCTACTCGTCTTGGCAACCAAGAGTCGATAAACCCCACAGTCGTGTTAGCGACCGCCACCAACCGAGACAATCATGCAAACCCGATACTACTCACCATCGTCCTCAAACAGCCGAGATAACCACGCCAACTACCGGCCGCGCGATTACTATCATGAAGGCTATTTCAATGCAGGTAAATAATCTCACACAACAACCCACTGTCCCGTTTCGACATGCTCATCACGTGCAGATTGTGCGGGCGCTCGGGCCATAAGAAATGATGCCAAGCCAATTTTACAGCAATATGCTAGCTAGGGCTACAAATAAGAGAGCACCAGTCAGAGGACAAAGCTACCTTCAAACTGCGAATGCAATAAACAAAAGGAGGTACCAAAATGGAGATGTGCACTGTCCCTTTGGTATTGACATGGGCCATGTTCAGCAGACATATTTTTTTATGAAAACCTTCCATGAACCTGCTCAGAGATCCACATTATCTGCCTGTAGATTCTTTCATATATCGGGCGCACCTGGAATGACCTCCCGTTAAGCGTGCAAGCAGCTGCCGGTAAATTGTAAATGTACAGTTATCTAAACATTCTTCGATCATGGGTTTCTAAAAATGTTGTTTCATTTTAATGATGATTATCCAAACTTTAATAATATATTTCTCCAAACTTTCATAATAATATAATAATAATAATATATAATAATAATAATACTAAATAATAAGAAAATAATAATGATAAGAAATACTAATAATAAATACTCATCATTAATATAATAATAAGATAATAATAATAATAATAATAATAATAATAAATAAAATAATAATATATATCCACACTTTAATAATAATAATAATAATAATAATAGTAATAATAATAACATAATATAATATATAATACAATAATAATAATAATATACCAACTTATGAATAAATATAATATACGAATATAATAAGAATATATATATTATTTTTTTCCTTTTTTATATAATAATAATAATACTTTAATAAAAATCATATAATTATAATGGGTTCGGTCGCTGTGCTCAGTGATTCAATCGAAGCTTGAGACTAACACACGCTTGATGATAGCTCCAACTTACGAGGCTTGGTGGAAGTGACATATGCGTATTTAGCTTTTACCTAGTGTCTGAACAGCATATATCGTTTTCGATTTGGAATTACTGTGAGTAAATCCCGTATGCATAGAATGCATGCAGCCGTAGAAGTACCATGCGTGTCTACTATCGTTTTTCCCAGTGCTTTTTGTTGATGTGTCATCGTTTCTGAGGAAGAAACGTTCATCCTCGGACGAGTTTTTTTTTTTTGTTTTATTGTGTACCTCTAACGCAGGTTTGTCAATTCGATTGGGATTAAATATTTTAGCCAAAAGGACACGACATTGCTCACTGTTAGGAAGGTAGGCCCTACTCATATACCCTGTCTAGCTGGGTTGAATCATGTATGTGAATTCACGAAGTTCCTTGAATCGAACGGGCGGACTCTAACGTCATTCCTTTCGCTATCAAAACATGTTTCGTGATTCAGTATTAATAAGTTTGACTCGCTGACAAAACACACCAATGCTGTAGTCTATACTAGGCAGTACCCATCCCCACCTGAACGACGTAATGGTAGCAAAGTGGAGAGTAAATATTATATTGCTTGTCCTTTATTGACATGATTTGTACTACGTATTGACATTACAGTGGGTTACATGCCTGGGGCAGTATTTATGACATATGTTGAAATATTGTAAATTAGCAGTTATAATAACGAACCGCAAGTGAATGAATACTCCCATGATCCATGGATATGATAATCAATGTTCCCTACGGATTACTTTAACATTTATTATATCGAGGACCAAAAGATTCAAGATTATGTGGCGCATATAATCAAGATAAACGCTGTTTGATATTAAAAGGCAACCAACGACGGTCTATTCACTGACAATGTTCAGAAACGTGCAGTTACATCCGTCATATATCACCCTTTAAATTGTTAACAGTGTACTTTCATTCACCGGTCTAGTCGATACTTCAGTGCCTACTCGAATAATGCCAAGCGGACACTCTATGTGTACTTTAAAAGTCGTCAATTGTGTGATTATAATCGCGACTGGCATGAACTTTCCTTGTTACCATTTGGATAGCGCAATAATAAGCATAGCTAACTGCGTGGATCGGCACTGTAAACATATCAGTGATTTTCATTAAATGCCCCCCGTTGGGAAATGCAATGAAAAATATAAAACATATTGCTACATGACAGCACCACTTCAAAAATTAGATAGGCAGTACGATAACGATGGCACGGTGTTACGTATCCACTAATAGGATGCGGAAGAAAGTACACGTTTATATTGCTCTTCATGTAACTAATCGTACATCCACAATTCGAAGTGTTTGAAAAAACAGTACAGGAGAGTGGAAGAGTTAGAAAACTTGGTCCACGGTCTAATTTGTCGCAAATTTCTAATTTTCTCTGTGTGCCTGTGCCATAGCGCCCGTGTCAGGCATGAATTGACCATATGTTTCGGCTACACCAATACGAATGTCCGCATTCCCACCCTAGCAAAGAATTATAGCTTGATACACTACCAT
This sequence comes from Sclerodactyla briareus, assembly GCA_026419785.1. Lineage (NCBI taxonomy): Eukaryota > Metazoa > Echinodermata > Holothuroidea > Dendrochirotida > Sclerodactylidae > Sclerodactyla > Sclerodactyla briareus. Next base: position 911 of record JAODTK010000589.1, on the reverse strand, counting down.
ACCACCAGCCAAAACTATCAAAAAGATACCATCCAAATACATAGCGCAACAACCCCTCCCTAACAGAATAAACCAAGAGGGCAATTCCCGGAGTTGCATATCGCGTCGGGATCACTGAAACTTCAGTCTTCAGGCGTTCAGAAACTTCAGAAATTTATATTGCATGAATCGCATGGGATGCGTAGCTGTCTTAAACTTGCAGTTGTTGCAATATACGGGGCAGTGGAGCAGACGGTATTAGATTCTGGTGTGAGCTTTCTTGGTCAAGTCTTCCCAGAAAGTTGAGGTTCAAATGTTTTAAAATTTAAGTCTTCTAGGTTACAGACACTTTCAGATCGGCTGGAGAAGTTCCATTTCGGGATTACTGAATGGGTACAGCGAAGTATTTAGCAGTCACTCTCCAACTATTTGCCACTTTTATATCATTGGGCTACTTCTTCCGGTTCCTCGGCCAAACGATGAGTGGGGGAGGGGATGGGGAGGGGTGGGGGGGGGGGAGGAGGGGGTGGAGTGGGAGGAGCAAGGTGACCTCTAACTTTATCAGAGCGTCATAAAAGCAGCTTCCCTGTACATAGATTCTAGATTATTCAATTTATTCCCAACTACTGGATTTTGGGGGCAGTCCACTTATATCGTTGGTGTTCCCTTCTTCCATTGCCCAGTTCTGAGCTTTTCATTGACCGCCGGACCTGGTCTGTCATTTTTTATCTTCTCTCGAGAAATAAAAATGAATTAAATGCAGCACACCACCTTTACACCTGAGTACAACATCGCAGGTGTTCCCCTTCAAAAAACTAGATCCTAATGTTTCGCTCTTTCTGGCCAAATTGGGGTTTTTAGCCCCTTCGCTGGGATACCAATTACGGCCCATTAGTCGGAAGTAGTTCACATCGTCTGTGCATGTGCTATAC
>JAODTK010000588.1:0-199397 GCA_026419785.1 Sclerodactyla briareus | reverse complement strand
AAATGGGGAGAATCATTTGATCCAAAAAAAAGTTAATCGCTAACCCAGCCCGGCATGTAATCCTACCTACCCTTACTCTCAAAACCCCACCCATCATTTAGATGCCCATGGTTTGAGACGGTGTGAATTTCAAAAATCAACACACCTAACATAAATGCAGGAGGAATGTCTGACTGAGCAGAATTGAATATTTCGACAAGGGCGCGCGTTATTTGGGCCGAAATAGGATTTTCGGGGCGATTTACGTAATCGTTCTGACGTCGTTATAACCTTTGACCCGAGGTCATATTGAGAAAAACAAAACAAATACGACTGTTAGCCCGAGAGTCATTATTGACGAAAAAACACAAATCAGGACCTGTTAAGAATAAGAGTCTGTTTAGCACGGGCATATTGACGAAAACAAAACAAATCCGACGTGTTAAGAGTCGTCCGAAAAAAACAAAGCAGAGGGACACAACAAAGCACCCGCCGGTTTGCACTCCGTTCGCGCATATCGCTGGACACAGTGACTTCATTAAACTGAAGGAAGACTCCAACTGCTTCAACAAAATGAAAACAAATCAGGTGATTAATGTTAGAGGAGTTCTCAACGGCAAACCAATCAGGTGATTATTGTTCAAAGTTATGAAGCGGTAATAGTAGATTGTAGGCGTTAGATTACGGTGGTACCGGACCAATAGGCGGAGTGAAGGCGCCGAACCTAGGTTTAGGTTTAGCCTAACGTTAGGCCTCAGCTTGCCGCCAGCCAGGGAGACCTAAAATTCACTTACAAATCTAAAAATTACGGTTACACAGTTGCCGCAAGAATAAAATAGGCCTCAAAACACTTCCAGCCCAATCTCATTCGCGAGAGGCCTACTATTGCGACATATGATTGTAATGTGGGTAGTAGAATATGAATTTGAGGAAATGAATCGGCTGGCTTTGTACTTGCAGCTAAGGTGTACTGGCCATAAGGTTGTTACATCATGGCCATTGTGGAAAAAACAGGATGTAGGGTGTGTGGCACGTCAGTCAAGTGACGTGACCAAGTTGAAAGCCTAATACAGGCTATGCCTACGCTATAATCTTGGTGAAAGGCTGAACAAACTTTCAATTGTGGCGCACCCAGTAAAAATCTTGTAGCTTGTCTTTCAATACTTACAGTACATGAAGAAAATCACAACAAAGCTGATTTAGTTCAATCTGTTTTTTATAACTCTAATGATTTTTCGGTTGACAATGTGTAACGTCAGCGTTACATTACTGTCCACGTGAGAAGAGAAAATCCCCAAATTTTTGGGAAAATGTTTGTTTTTTTGGGCTGCTTTAAAAAAAAACACCTAAGAAAAATATTTTAATGATATAATGATTTAAGTTCGTTCTTAACATCACAAAACAGGGTATTTATGAAAGGAATAGAACCCTATCATTAGGTGAGACCGTGAGAGGATGCATTCCCTGTAGGGTAAGGAATCTCTCAACCACAAAAACATTTCAGCAGATTTCTCCCATTGCCAAGCTTACAGCGACATATTCTCCTAAGGCTTATAAGCAAACTGAATGCCCTCCAGACAAAAGGCATCGTGTGAAGAGGCTCACTTTAACCAACTTGAAGAGTTGGGGAGGCGCAAACTCGTGGGGATTAATTATGGATCAGTACAAATGGTCCAAGTTTATAACTATTATAACAATAGTCACTCAAAACATGCCATTAACTCCCTGTTGTTAGTGCATGGGAGGAATCCTCGTCACACTCATTGTTTCACAACTTAATATTAACAGAGGCTCATCACAAGGCGGTCATTATATGTATCCCACCATTTCATATTCGCAACCTTTCTCACCAACCCAGCAATGAAGGGTAGTTATGTGAAGAGTGAGACACAGAGGATAGGTCCTTCCTAAGTTAACGTACACTAGCTGTCATTTAATCACCCATATAACTCGCCATTAACCACCCCGCAATGAGGCTTTAAATTTGGTTCCGAAAAACTCTGAATAAACCGGGTCGGCCCGCAGTTTTATAGATAATAGTTTTTTAACACTTTCGCCCAGGTCTTCCCACTTCAGTATGCAGACGTTGTATTAGCTACTAAAGTGCCATTTGTTCAGGCTTTAAGCGCTTTCTATCGAATACACTTCCTGCGTGTGGTCGTTTTTTCCCCTGGTGAGTGCGCGTTGTCGTTGTTATGGAGTGGGAGGTATCATGGCTTCATATGGCACCATTGCGTGGGAAATACTAACAGCATGGTCGGATTCCGTTTGTAAATAGGGAAATGGGCAGAGGGGAATTGAACACTGGAATAAGACTGATTTCTTCAGTGATTGAGATATGGTATTGGATTCATCAAATTTCGAAAGTTAATTGGAAAATAGTTCCTTCAAAAACTTGAGGAGATATGATGAAGGGGGAGGCTAAAAAAGTATAAATAGAGGGCTATGTTATATTGCAGTTTGTCTTACCCTTCATTCAACCCCTAATCTCGCTAGCCTAGTATTCAGGTTGCTAATCCAAATTTTTCATGATCCCGAGGAAGAAAGCACTTGGAATATAAAAAAAAATCACTCCATTCTACTGAAGGGGAAACTGAGGTAGAGAATCTGATTGATATTATAAAGTGGAAATTGAAGGAGAAAATTGTCACCGGTCCACACCCCCCACCTCCATCCTGTCGTTGTCGGCGCCCGTGCCTAAGATGACTGCATATTGGACACCAGTTGTCTGTCATGCAAAGTAACTAGTTAGCCCATGGTAAATTACAAAGTATATAAGCACATAAATGCAACCCTGCCGAACACGACGATACCCCCATGCTTCATAGGCCCACCTACACAATCATAGATGCCCACGGAAACACGTTGGAAAACTATGATTGAAATATAGGACATATGAGACGAAAAAGTTCATAATTTGAGTAAAGTTAATATGATATAGGCCCTTCGGAGAAATGGTCAGTGTGTCCTACCCTCACACCCCACCAACCCCCTCACCACCCTACGATGATAACCACGGTTAATATCAAGTTTTGGTCCTTTCCGAGAACGGGGCCACTGGGGGGTAATATAAATCATCAATTCCTTTGTACAGAAGAATCGACCATACCAACGTACATCCACTACAACACTCCACCTACACAAATCTTATTTACACCAGGGAAATTTATTAGGAAATTTAATTATAATTAAACAAATTGCCAAACATGCCAGCAAAAAGAAAATACTTGACAGTTCACCTACACAATCCTAGTGGGCACATAAACTAATGATTTTATACTCATTTATACCAGGGGGAAGAGACCTGACCTTTTTCCAAAGGCGGCGATGATGGGAGGGGGGGGGGGGGAGACGCATTCCCCAATATTTTGGTTGGGGGGGGGGGGGCGCAATGCATTTTGTCCCCTCCCCATTTTGAGCCCGGAAATGCTATTGCTGACAAGAAGCTGCAATCTAGCAGCAACCGTGTTTTTTTAAAACAAAGCATATGACCAAAATGATCGAGTTGAGTGAATATGCTGCTCCTTTCCGAAATTTGTGCACGCTTGCGCGCGCGCGGGGATTTCATGTACTGGTAGTATTCGGACGCATGATTGCCCCTTGTGCAGACATAGATGTTCCTTAGAAAGAGCATGCCTGAAACTTTTACTCTAGCTGTCTTATGAAATCATTCAATGAAAGGAGGGTTCTCTTCAAGCCCTTCGTTGCATTAAGACTTGCTTTACCAGCTTGGTGGGTCGCCCGTATTGGACGTTGTCGATTCCTCGCAGAAGGACCCGTTGGTTGAATAAACAAAAATCCTAACAGTGCAAATCGCTAAAAATCTTAGGTGTTTGTATAGGGGGGTGAGGGCGACGGGTGTTTGTATATGTTCTAACACATGGCGGGATCGGTGATGTTTTTTTAGTTTATGGTGTGCGGACCACTCTTGTTGAAAGTGGGGCATGGTGCACAATACTGTCACTAGAGGGGCACACTGGCGGGCATCTGAAAAAGAAGCCAGGGAAAAAGCCACAAAGGCGATTGTCAAAAAAGACATGATTCAAAACATTCAAGTGAAGAAGAGGTGTCCAAGAGTCCAAATATTGCTGAATTTCGATGGGAATGCCCAAAAGTGCAAAAGAGGTTGAGGCGGCGAGGGGGGTGGTAAGTCTACCACCTGGCGGGATCTGGTGAATTTTTTGGCCAATATGGGTGTCATTTGCAAATTTGAGTATTCGACATCAAATTCATGGGTGCGACCACTTTTGAGGTCGAAAGTTGGTGCGTGCACGGTTGGCCACATATAAGGGCCGTGGTGAGGGTGGATTACCCCCTAAAATAGCCATTGAAGAATTCGGCCCAGGGCAAACCAAATTCGGTTGCAAAGAACATGGATTCAGAATTCAAGGGAAGATAAGGGTACATCCAAAGATTGCGTGGACTTTCCGATGGAATGTCCAAAGTGGAAAATTTTCGCGCGCGCTCCGCGCGGGCGCCAGAGTTCAGTTAATTCTGTATTCTAATCATTTCGAATAAGGTCCGGGCCCCAATTAGAAGTGTCCCTCCATGCGGGCCTGTGGTCCGCAAGGAAGTTTAAAATGGGGGGCGGCCGCATCGGTGAGTAGAAATGAGGCCTATCTAAGGATAGGTCCGGACCAGGGGTCAGGCAAGTCGATCGTTGGTAAAGTTGGATCCTGCAAGATTCTCAGCGCTTGCGCGAACTGGCAGTTTAGTGGTTGTTGGCCATGCCCATTTCCATGCTAACTCTCATGACCCCATTCACTTGCATCGTATTTGAGAATGTCACAGCACAAAAACGCCAAAAACCTTGAAACGGATCTAAGGCGATAAGTTTTGGAAACCTTCCCTGAAATATCTTCTCGAACAATTTTAGGAATGATGATTACTTTCCCATAAGGCATGGGAAGTGCCGTTTCATGCAATTAGAGGGTGTGTCAAACGAAAAAAATTTCTTGTGCCGGCGACGCACGCCCAACCTGGATGGCGCTCCGCTCAGATAGTATCATATTGTTGCCCCCCCCCCCCAACCGCCCAAAACGAACCGCACCCGCCCTTGCATTTTCACTAAACTAAACTAAATAAAAATCTTCGAAGCTTAGCATGGGAATGGTATACGAATGATGCCCTACGATTCGGATTCCGAAGCTGAGCGGATTTACGGTGTGAGCTGGATAAGGGCGACGACCGAAGGCGAGGGGAGGACGACAGATGGCTGCCGAGTACAGGATTTCAGCAAACCGACACCTGACGAGGATAACCGCAGTTACATCAATACTTGGGCAAGATTAAGTGAAGAACAGGGATTGCCTGGAGTCGGGATTGTACATGATCTAGGAAAGCAGGGTGGAGAAGACCTCATACGGACAAGCCCAGGAAACGAAGGGACAACCACTGTATATACAAAACTACGTTACAGCACAACAGTTACTAAACACTTAACCACATTGCGGCAGAAAATGCTGCCCTCGAGTAGAGCTCTGATTATATTGCCTCACACCCGGAATGGACTTTCTCCAAGCCCGATCTGAAAGGGTCCGGACAACATCAAAGAGACTTTCAAAGTTGGAACCTAAACTAGTCCTGAAAGACTTGGGGGGGGGGGGGGGGACCACAAAGCTCACTTCGAATCTAGACCGTCTGCTCCCCTGCTCCCACTTTATATTGCTATATTGCACAACTACAGGTTTAGGAGAGCTATCCCACGGGCGATTTCAGCAGGATAATTGTATGAAGGTTTGAAACTGCTGAAGACTGAAATTTTATGGATTGCCGAGGATAAACTCATATCCCGCAGGGGCATTGGCTTTTTCCCCTGTGCAATGGGGGCGGGGGGGGGGGGGGGCGGGGGGGGGGGGGGGGGCAGCTGGTGGGGGGGGGGTCTCAGCAGTGAGTGTTCGGGCCCGTTTTGTGCAAATCACGCTAACATTGTGTGATTTGATTCATCCTGCTAAATTGCTCAGGAAGCTGAATGATATGTCGAATGTTTTTATTGAAAATTTTACGTAGTTTGTACTGGAGGGGAATTGTTCGGTGATCATCTTAGGGGAAACCGCACAAAATTTGTTTTCACATTTCGCTGAATGGGGTCGGGCGAGGGGGGGGGGGGACCATTATAGCCTTTTATGCTCCGTCTGCCTTTATTGGGGGTTGGTGGGCTATCTTCCGATTTTGTATCGGGATTGATTGTCTCACTATTAAATCACGCCCATTCCAGTGCGCTGTTGTAAATTGGTTTGCAGTCTCGTGAAAATACGCTCCGATGGCGGATCCTGGGCACTGTAGATGTTTCTTAGCACTATACAGGACTGTTTCAGTGAGGACTTCATATGGTATCATATTACTCAACTGGGAATGAAAATCTGCTCTAACAGCTGCTGATATAGCGGTGAGCGAGGACAGGCGATCGTTGGACAGCAAAGTTTCATCCCCTTATTCCAAATATGGGAGTCGAAGCGAAAGTTCAGGAATTCCACCCGTATTTCCAGGGGTCTTTTCAAAAAACATGATAAGAAAAACTGTGGCGAATTCATCGGTTTGCAGTCTGAGGCCTCTCGACGGAATGGCATCAGGGCCTTTTGATGGTCCAATTTCACGCAATTTGCTTCAGGACCCCTTCCACATCCACCGGATGTTACTCATGTAGGTAGGCAATTCTCCTGCATGGCCGGGATCTCAGGTGTTCCTCGAGTAAATATAGGAGCAGATTTGGCTCCGTTGAGGATTTCAGCATTGATTCATCATCACAAAACAGGATGCCATCATCGGATAAAGCGAAGACTCCAACGTTATCAACTCTAAGGCTCTTGAAAAACCCTAGAACTTTTAAGGTTTTAATATGGCGGTATAAACCCTTCCTTCGTTATACTTTTAGTTTCCTCTTTTATCAAGTCGTTAAATACTTGTAGATGACCGTGTGGAATCCGATAAGTATTGGGAAGCGCTGATGGTTACGATAGGTAACCCGCTTAATCATTTCTTATGAATTCCAGGGAGAGATTATGTATCATGATGAAAATTGAAAGAAATGACAGGACAATTGCTCTCTCGAAACAAGCCCACAGAATGAGTCGTACAGAATTTGACCCAGGGCGGTCAGTGTCATAAAATGAGTATCACAAACGGAAGGGGCCCAGTTGTGCAAATGACCCTTGAACCCGTCTATATCAGCCTTGTCGTAAAAAAGTAGACTGTAGTTGGTATCTCTCTTCTGCCTAATATGCGCGTGGGCGGGGTTTTGACATGCAATAACAATTTGAAAATACCATAATGGTCGCTTAAACACCACGAACAATCCAGGGTCTCTCTGAGGGTTGATGTTGATGAAATTGTGGCAAAAGAATATTACTGCCTCTGGACTGAACAACCTGTTCCAAACCATGGTCCTGGCTTACATGTCTATCTATTTGGCCCAAGACGGGTTTGCAATAAAAAAACAGCCCTAGGAGGACGGAAGGGGTCTCCCGATCAAATACCAGATTGACAAGTCACACTTCTAGAATAACCTGCCATTAGAGGACCTTTGGAATTTTTGGAGGGACTCTTAAAAGAGACCCAAAGAACCTCACATTAGAATCAGAATCACACCACGGTTTGGGTGATATAACTCGTTTCTGACAGCAATGAGCAAACCACCTATAGGATGAACCGGGACTCTATCCTCAAGGAAAACAGTTGCAAGCCTGTGGGAATACCTCTTGACTATGTACCTTATCGCCGAGGTGAGTCTCGGTGCCGATTAAAACATCTGGGTTATACATGGTCCAAGGAACGCAAGATCAGCCACCTTACTGCTGATACCGGCAAAAATTGCCACCATTGAGTGTTTAGTGCGTTCCTACGAATGTTTTGTATTGGAGATAGCTAGATTTCAAGGGTTGGTGTTGTATGACAGCAGTACTTATTCATATCACATCCCTGTTGCTTTCGTAGTGGATCTGGAACCTATCCGCCTAAGCCTTGACCAGATAAAGACCGCCTAGCCCAAAACAAACCCACAACGACATGTCCAGCCCACATTGAAACCAGGAAGTAAAATTCGAACACGGACTATTTGCTAGCAATATGCCGTCCTCTGCCATTGTTTGCCACCTTGATGATGAAGCCTTACCTGACAAACCATAAGCGTACTGTCTGCTAGTGGTGCATATGAGTTGCATAGGTCAAAAGCTGAGAAGTTTGTGAACATCGATAGACTAAGTGGTTAGTCTGAAAAACTGAAAAGTTGGTGCCTAATTTCCTGAAAGAATTTTATATTGTGTAGTGTAGACTGGGAAGCGTTCTGGTGAAAATCGTGAAAATGGATATCTCGCTAATGTTATAGGCACGGTGATAACTCAACCCTGTTCGGGAGAATAAGCTCACCGCTTATATGGTGGGTTCCCGGCAGTGCGTGGTGAACCATATTGGCTTTGAAATCATCGAGGGAAATCTGAGGTTTGCATAGAACATAAACTGAAATCCCTGTGTGACTTGAGTCCAACATAGCGGGTCCCTGATCAAGTTGAAATTGAGTGCTTCCCTGTAGAAGGAAACATTTCTTTGCGAGAAACGGAAACCTTCTCTGGTATGAATTGGTCATTCGTAGGAGGTGTGTATGGCTGATAAAACAGAAACATCCGGATCGATGAAGCATGACTTGCGTGGTTTCTATAAGAAATGCATTAATTTCCTACGGTTCGGCTAGGTCTTACGGTCTAAGTTGTAGGGGAAAATGTTAAGGCTCCAGGCTAGTTGATCAAATTCAGCCCCGGAGTCGCTTTAGACTTGTAGCTTTATGGTATATAATCCGATGAGCCACATATAATATCTCGATGTCTCATGCGGGAGGATGCTACGTGATAGCATGTAGTGTTGCGATTTCTGAAAGATATTTTATGTGAAGAGGATGATGGGGGGGGGGGGGGTGCAAGGACTCCCATGTTTCATCGAAGGCAACCATGCGCCCTAAATGTTCTTTGACTCCTTTGGCCCATGGCGGAGTCCGAGGAGTCTATGCAGTCATGTCAGAATGTCAGCATGTATGCTACGTCAGGTAAGAGGTCATCTGAAAGTCACATAGAGAGTAAAGTTTCCGAAAACCTTGGAAGTAAACACGATAAAATCTTTCTACGGGGAGTACAGGAACCATGTGGTTTGGTTTTTTCGGCGGGGCGCGAGTTGTGGTCAAAATAGGAAATTACAAAAAGTCGAAAATATCGGCCAATTTTGGCTTGTAAACACGATAAATCTTTTCTGACGGGGAGTACAGGAACATGTTGTTTTGGTTTAGTCGGGGCGAGTTGTTGGTCTCAAAAATTAGAAATTACAAAAAGTAGAAATTGGCCAATTGTGGCTTGAAAACCGATAATCTTGTCTTGTGAAACAGCCAAACCAATTGGTCATATTCAAGTTGGGATTTGTAAAATAGCGTTCTGATGGGGAGGTAGTACAAAAAGCTATGTTTTTGGTTTAGGTCGGGTAAGTTGAATTGTGGTGAAGAATATAAAATTTGTGAAAGGTACGATATATTGGCGAATGTGGCTTGTAGTAACACGATTAGCGTCCCCACCGGAATAGATGACGCTCATACTTAGTATGTGAGTTCCCTATTATAGTACATCGCATCCTATTGCCTTTGTGTCAGGTCGAATCTCTTAGGTCACTTCGTTCAAAGTCTGACATGCTTGTAAACACGAAAAATTCAGATTATATGGTCTGATCAGGGTGAAATATCTTGCTAGGCATTTCTGTGGGTACTACAGAAACCCTATTGTTATTGTTGCAGCCCGGGGTCATGTTTTACCAAACAGAAATGGCCATTGGTTAACAAATTCAATATTTCGGTAAAATTCAGCTCGTAAGCACGATAATTTCGATTTTAGAAGGATGAAGCTCATCTTAGTATGTCTGTTCCCCATGATGAGCAAATGAACTCAATTGGTTTGGAGTCAGGTCAGGCACTTGAGGTCAACGCAGGATAAGCTAGAATCTTGAAATTTAAGAGTTGCTTGGTCTGATCCGGTTGAATAGGTGTGCAAAGGACCCTTGTATATAGATAGCTGAGAGAGTGATATTCTGTCCAATTTCACTGTAAACGTGATAACTGGACTTCGCCTAGAATGATTGACTCCTTGTTGGAGGAAAGTCGAAAAGTTCAGATTGTTTTTGCCTGATTACGTTGGAATCGAGTTTTGTAGCTTTTTTTAATAATTATATAATTAATACTAGCTTTCCTAGATGAACTCCAACAACAGAGTTCCATGCGCTTCCCGTATTGCCGCGAGTGCGTTAAACATTAGGGCAGGGAAGAAAAGGAAAATTTTCGCGCGTCCTCCAAAGATCGATAGAGCAATACAGACCTTTTTTTCCCCAACTCAACAGGAGGTAGTTCCATAGTTAGAACATGTTTATTAAAGCTAGCAGTCAGCCGTCAGCATAGTTTTTGAGACCTGGGAACCTGATTTTGAGTTGAAGATGGGAGCGAGCAGGTCTGTGTTGACTCTGTGTGTGTAGCAAATTTTGTAATATAGGCTGGAGTACTCGTTCTGATAGCACAGAATGCACGATAAAACATTATGTCGATACGCTGAGGAATGTCCAACCAGGTAGCTCTCTCATATTAGCCTGCAACTATACGGGCACTGTGTCCCTGAACTCTTTGTAGCCAAGATAATTGGCTTTAGTATAATCCCCCAGCAGTAGAAGAATTTCATATCCGTTTTTTACACCCAGTTGTGAATAAATACAATTGGGTGAGTGGCACCGTCGGAAAGCGTCGGCCTTCATACCGAAGACTATGAAAAATAAGTACCGTTTGCCTTCACGCTGGACGCCCAGCACTAGGGATTGGAGCAGGAAACAAACGAAGGCTAGGCAATTCGGGCAAGTGCCGTCTGCCAGAGTAGGCATCGCCTATCCGTGTTTGCCTGTTGGGGGATACTGCAATAGATGCGGTTTCCAGGTCATTCATCCTTCTACCCTAACATAAAGACTGAAAGCGGTAAAAACGATTATTGCTGGGCAATATGGGGAACTACCTGATTGAGAACGTGCCCTCGATTAATACCTGGGTGTGAATTTAAGTAGGAATTGTTCTGTATTTCGAAATGCATTAAACGTCCAAATTGCCTTTTTTAGGCTGGAGTACACACCTGCCTTTGCAGATTCCAAGGACATGCCGCTTACAAGTTATTCCTTCCATGCTGATGTAAACAGGTATACTGTCCGTGACACGTCCTTTATTAACCATGTTCGCAAGAGTACAGGAACCCTATTGGTTGATTAGGCAGATAGCATTTGTTTGTGTGTGGAAAATAGCCTTTGTTCAGACGTTTCATCATGATGCCCACAATGCGCGGGTAGCAATTTCCCATTTATCTTGTATCTGGCCATAGGTTTGCGGCAATGGGGTCAAGTAATCACTACGCCTTCTTACCTTCTGTTCCGATATGACTTATATATTACAAAATAATGTCTGCTCATTATTCGTCGCGTGATTTGAGTAGTCCTTGTCTATGAGAAACAACGAAAATGACACGAATACGTCCGCACGGTCATCCCATCAGTGATCTTTGACTGCGTGACCATCACGCGTATTGAAAAAAAGTGGCCAATTGCAATTCTTTTGCAGCGAAAATTAAATCGTGAAAGGCTTTTGTAAGGAAGTCTGACGCTTCAATCGTTGCTCTATTTATATCTCTTTAATGTTTATCTCCACGTTTGTTTTTCTATGTTTTTGTAATGTTTGTAGTGTTTTTTATTTGTATTATAACGAGGGTCTCCTATAGAAGGATAAAGTGCTTTTCGAGCAACTAATCAGGGCAACCCTGTTGATTATGGCGAATGAATGGCATCAAAGAGCACGAATTTGACGAAGGTCGTGGATTAATAACCCATATTAACACTCAGTCTGGTTCTAAAATGTTAATGACAAGACTATTGCTGTTTTATCATAACTTGGCTGTATTTGACTCTGTTCTCAACTATTCTCGAACAAGCTGCGTTCTATTTCACTGGTAATGACATAATGTTTGCTACGTCACACGGACGGTACAGGTTTTATGTGGCACGTGTGGGCTATCTGTTGAGACTTTCCCTATGATCATACGCAGAACTTGCAACACTATTTTAAGATTTTTTTCGCCAGGCACTGTTTTCCACTTGCCGAGGGGTGTGAGCTAGCTTTTGTCGGACAAGGAACGTTCGTCGAACATGTTTTGTTTTTCGTGATCGACTCCTGCGTTCTCACGTTTGGTCGAGCAGTCAAGGACAAGGAATCGAGAAGTTGGACGCACAAGATGAAAAGCCGATATGCTTAATGATTGATGCTTCGTTTTCAATGTTTTCCTTTGCATCGGCAGGTACCCTGATAAATGGGATGTCAGAAGCATTCAACGTACTAGTATAAGAGAACTAAGTGAAAATATCAACCTTTTTTTTTAAACAGATAAAATATCCTACCCTCCACCAAATGTTGTTCTAGAATACACAAAATCTATTCCTTAATGTTATAAAGGAAAGCAATTCAATATATTCATTTGAAATTTGGTGGGGCAACAACAGCAGTGCTAATTTTTTATTCTATTTGTATCAACCATAATAACCCCCTAAAATCCCCTCTGTACTTCGCCAAAAAAAAACCAAACGTCTATTGATATATTCATATTATATATTCATTTTCCAAAATTCGTTTCGTTTTGTATTTCAAAATCAAAATGCACTCCTCCGCTACAAATTAGTTTAGAAGCATCGTTTATATATTGCTGCATTCTAGGTTCATATCACATATTCATGTTCAAATAAATCATGCAATCTATCGTCATTAATACCTGTATGATAAAAATTTAGATTGGTGAAAGTGGAGGAACTGCGTGAACATGTATACCGATTCGAAAAACACTGCACATTTGTTTTTTCTTTCTCATTCGCTTGGACAGGACATAACATTAAACATTAATAGTGAAGAGGCTCAGGAAAAGAGTCATATGGGGGCGCAGGTTTTTTTTCCGATTCTGTATATGCTATCTTACATGCTCCCTCAGGCGCCTCACCTTGTCGTTGTTAAATACTTGTTAAATGTAGTAGTACTTTGATTCATCGTCAGGGTTGATCCTCCAACTCCTATCGTTAGCTCGGGGGCGTGTGGATGGTCTCCTCGTAGTTTGGAGCAGTTCGTTGAGCATCAATGGGCCTTCAATATGAGGATTTAATCGGTTTTCCTACCCTGAATCTTTATCCCCTTGTTTTCCTCTTCCTCTCGTCCACTGTCGTGTTGATCATCTACTGATATCGGACTGGTGTGTCATCATCCACAGAGAGATTCGTTTGTGTCTTCTTCTCCCGGCATCCTCGTGCAACAATGTCACTAAATATCCCAGCAATAAACTAGCAGACCGCAAAAACACGCGAATGCGCGCCCGACGGCCTATCCATACGAGTGGATTGGCAGCTTCTTAAAAGAAATTGCACCGTTATACAGCGTAGATGAACTGGACGAATTCCTTCATGTCCTTGTTGCAATGTTGCGAACGTCGTTTCTCATGTCTTTACCCGAACGCTCCACCAAGTGTGCCGACTACTTGTTCAGTCACAACAAGCTGCTACCCTGATTACCCATTATAATAGCTTGATACCTCATTCTGTCAGGGCGAGAAGCATTCCCAAAGATGGGATACCCATGAGTGTTAGGGGTAAGCGAGTTTCGCGTGTTCGTTTCTTCTTGCTTCTCTTCCTTTTTTGGGAAATATCTCGAAATACAAATTTCTGATTATGCTAAAAATGACTGTCACAACAAGACACCGCAATCTCATCTTTGAAGATAATTTCTTTAGGCCATTGTGTCAAAAAAAAAGCGAATCCTGCGGATTTCGAAGAAAAAAAAATCCTTTCAAAGAAATCTTTCAAAGAATTAAGAAAACGGGAAAAAAATCGTTTCGAATTTTGTGACAAGAGAGGAAATGAGTTTCCTCGTAGTTAGGTCAACATTTGAGAATTTTTGAAGACTTTATCTGAATATTGGGATATTTGGCAGGGCCAGAATTGTGTCACATTTCGTCCGAAGAGTCATAATTCAGGTTACTCCTGTTCATTTGGCTACAGCCAACGGTTTGTTGAAAAAAAAAAAAAATTGTTGGGGGAAAAAAGCTCCAGGTTACGGCTAATTTGATTACACCTAATTTCTGTCAATCTAAGGGGGTTTGTAAACTAGGTTCGTAACAGATTCACAGACACATTGGTTCCAATCCAACGTAATAACTCCGATCCAAATATTCTACCCGTCACATAGAATGTACAACGGTTTAGTAGTGCCCCAAGGGAACGAAACTGAAATGATCTTGCCACAATCAAAAAATCAAAACCAACCTTTGTACATCAACATTGAACTGGAAGCTGCTTTGAAGATTCCCCGCATCAACACAGGTACAGATGATCGTTGTTGAGCCCTATGAGAAGTTGCTTCCTGGTCCCGGAAACAACCATTGTCGCTGTCAATTGGACTTCTTCCACATCTGAACAAGTGGGAGGGTGTGAATAGGGCAGTTCTGGAATCAGTTATCGAGGTCTGATATGATCCGGGCATTGCGGCTGGCCGGGTGGCGTGTAATGAGGAGGAATGGAGAAATAACACCCTTGGGTACGGCCTGATATATTTGTCGAGCCTGACGGAAGAGTAACTCGGTTAGGTATGTCACATTACCCGATTCTTTATAGTGACTTCGGTTATTGGCGTGAGCAGGGCGTAGCCAGGATTTTTCCAGTGGGGGGCGGGGGCGGGGGCGCTGGGAGGGCGTCTCTGAATTTTTTTTGTTGGGGGGGGGGGGGGGGGCGCACATGTGAGGGCCGCCAATGTGACTATCTAAGCGGAGCGCCACCATTGGTTGGCGCGGAGCCGTACCAGAAAAATTGGGAAAAAGAGCCCCCTAGATGGGGCAGGAAAAATGGGCACTTTCCTGACCTATTCTAAGGAGGTCACTCCGTGCATAGCAACCTTTTTGTAGAGACGGTTGACATCAAAATGGCGGGGGCTTGGCTGTTATAAGAATAAAAATTCACGAACTCGAAAGTTGCCAAAATTTTATTGCAAATCAGGTACAGTAAAGCCTACTGATCACGAACTAGAATTGGGCGCGCGGAGCGCGAAAATTTTTTTCGAACATTTTGGTAGCATTCAATCAAAAATTTGGGCACTATTTGTTAAATATTTTGGGTAATCCTTTCTATTTGCTTCATCCCGCTCGAATTTCTCCTATATTCGTTGCCAAATATGTTCACCACGAGTTGGCGCCCAGCGTACAAGGAAAATTTTCGTTTCACAAACCCTCCAGATGGCCGGAAACGGACTTACTGAGTGTTTGAATTACAGTACCCAGGGTGTTCTAGGGAGGTGTATGAGAAAATGTTGCTCTCTAGAGTCTGGACGTGGCTCAGAGAAGAAAAACATTTAAAAAAAATCCAACAATTACTTCTGTCATTGACCTCTATGATCGGTATGTAATAAATGACAAATTCATCAACATACGTCATTCACCATGCATGCTCAAGTCATATGCTGAACTGTTCATTTGTACATTCTCACGAATAATATTGAGTGCCTTGGGCAGTCGGCGTCACCCGACCTTTTTCATTCTGGGCACAAGGGGGGGGGCACAGACATTCGATTGGGAGGGGGGGCACCAAATTATCAAATACGCGGAGCGCCACCATGGTTGGCGCGGAGCGTACTAGAAAATTTTGGGTTGGCGATCCCGATTGCCGGAAATGACCCTTCCCGGGGATTTAGGCTGCGGCCATGTCAAGCCAACTTCATGTTCAAGCCGGAAGTTTTGTTGTTTTTACATTTTTTTTGTCTGGCCGGTGCGTACCCCCTCCATCTCAACCTGAATATGCGGTGCCCCCCCGATGACTAAATATTGGGGTTGCCCTAACTTGGTAAATTCTTATGCCACCGACGTATTATCTGACTCATGATACTGGGCAGATACTTAGCCAATTTGGGAAAAACTATTTTCCCATTTGGAGTGAAAATTATCCAAGTTGTGTGAAAAGTTTTGCCAATGGCTGATATCGTTATACCAGGCTTAGAATGGGCTAGAATGTAGGCAGGGGCGTCAATACGTTTTGAAAAGGTTGGGGGCGAGGAGGTTCCGGTTTAGCGAGGAAATTGTCAACTTTTTCATACCGCCTAGATCATCAGAAATTACACTTGCCCGAGCTTAGGTGCAACCATCTGGATGTGCCATTTTAGCAGTTTCGTTGGAGGAAAACTCTGATTTTCCTTTGACTCGCTGCATATCAGTGGCGGTTAACGTTTGTCACTGCAGATGGGGGCTTACGATGTTACTTTCAATTGGAGACTACGCAACGTGCAAAGGTTATAAAGAAATACCACTGATGAAGGCGTAAAAACGTAGCACCCAACGCGGCGTAGCGCGCGAATTTTCTTCGAGGTAAATGTTTCATTGGGTCGTCAGCGGTCACAAGAATGAGGTGACCGCGTGAATAAAGAAGTTCATAGCAATTGAGTCACGTAATGGACATCACCGCACGCGCATGCCCGGGACAGATGCATGTTTTTCTGGCAAGCGCCTGGCTATAGGCCTTCCGAATGTCGGGTTATGCCATGAGGGCCAGCAACACGGTACTCTTGCGCGCGCAGCGCGCGAAAAAAAAATTGCACATTTGAGGGCGAAATGTAACTTATTATACCCTTAGTTATAACCTTGGTCGTTGATGCACAAAAGCTAATGCTAGGCCTATATTTTTTTTTGCAGGCAGATTCCAGTGGGGGGGGGGCGACTTGGGGGGTCGCGGCACTTTCATGGGGGGGGGGGGGCGGGCGACGCCCCCCCCCACGCTCCCCCCGAGGCTACGCCCCATGTGCGTGTGGTGGGAAATATCTATCCCACGAGAGAACTGTGATCAATCCTCCGTAAACTTAGACCCGATATGTTATATTTATATAATGACATACTTTGGGGTTGCGATTATTATTGGGTTGTTATTGTGATGATGTCAATTGTGTGATTTTCATAGGCGCCTCATGCATAGAGCTGTTAACGGGTATTGATGAAACATTCCTCCTGTGCTTGTTTAGGCGACGAAGTTTATATTGGTATTGTTGTGAAGGGTATTGAGTCACGTTAGTCTGTGACTTACTCCGGCTGGGAACGTCTCGACGCACAAAGAAAAAAAAGGAAAAAAAAAAAACAAAAAAGGAAGGGGACAACAAAGGGAGAAAAGGAAAAAAAAGGAGAAAACCGAAAAATAAAAAACAAAAAAGAGTGAAACAAAAGAAAAAACAACAGAACAAAAAAAAAAGAAAACAACAGCAAAAAAAAAGAAGAAAAAGAAAAAACATCAAAAGGGAAACAAAAAAGGAGAAAAAAAAAAAAACGAGCCTCTACATTATCAGGATGTTGTAGCATTGTTTCGTGTATTTTACGCATTGTATTTTCCATTCCTTGACGAATTCATAGAGTCTATTCAGAATGACAGATGGTGTGTGTTTTGTATGTGTGTGTGTGTGTGTGTGTGTGTGTGTGTGTGTGAGCGCCTGCGTCGTTATCGTTAATCCGGCTGCAACAACGTTGTCTCGAACGCACGCCATTTACGTTAGCAGGATTTTGTAGTAAATTGTTTTCGTGGTAGTTTTTACCGCGTTTGGTAGTTGTCTCATTCCTTGACGAAGTTAGATGAACCTATGCAAACATGACAGTATGTTTGTGTGTGTGTGTGTGTGAATAGGTGTGTGCTTCCTGCCTTGTTAACACGATACTTAACCCCACTTGTATGTATCATCCTACTTGGCATATGGGTTTCCCATAATGAGTACATGATCCCTATTGTTTTGGGCTCAGGTCAAAGGTTCTCTGAGGTCAAAGTGGTCCAAAGTCTGAAAATCCTTGGTCACTTACGATAGTCTAGAATTCCCTGGTCCGATTCGGCATGCAGCCATCTTATGAGGAGTACCGAGCACTAGAGGCAGCGAATGTCTCCACCCTTCTCTACTCAGAAAGTTCCGGTAAGTGCTTGCTTCTGTATATAGTCTCTAGGGCTAGGCTAGACCCTGCTATACCCATCTGCGTCTTCCCAGTGATAACCTTCGCCTGATTTGGGGTATACTGGACACAGCGCTGGTTTTTGTAACCTGCCAATGGTTGCTCGATTCCAAACACAACAAGGATGTTACTCACTCCAGGCCTGTTACTCACTCACGCACTCAATCACGCACTCGTTGTCTGAAGCATACATGTGGGGGGGGTTTTTGTTTTTTTTTTTTTGGTCTGAGAGTTCCAGCCCGAATCTAGCTGTAACAGTACCTTGCGCTTGCACCTGTATCTTTCCCCAATTCCAATGATGGGAAGCTTTGAAAGTATTCGTTGCTACCCTAGTTCTATCCGTGGTAAATATTGCAATAATTTGATTATGTCACGAAAGTATTTCATGTGTTTTCTAGCATTCAGGTATCCGAAACAGCAGTCAACAAGCTCTTGTTCGGCTTGTCTCATGAAGTTTTACTAAAGGGCGATACGATTGATAGAACCACTTGGTCCACAGCTTCTCCATGGATGGTAATCAGGAGTGATCTAGTGTCGCCTCAACGCTTTGTAAGGTTCCGTTTGGCAGACACTGTCCAGTGCGATGCGTCTTGTGATAAATCATGGTAGCTAGTGCCCAGTGATATTAGAGTGTGAGAGACTTTCGAATATCCAGGAGCCTTGTTCGCAAAAGGTGATCGGTAGCACATCGTGTGGAAAGGCGAAATTTACTGAACTAGTTGTGACTATTGTGTTAACATATCTAAAATAGTGATTGACTAAAGGACGTTTCTGAGCATAAGTCTGTATCAACTATGGCATTGAAACACCCTAAGAGGATAACATGCCTAAAGCGGGATGTTACTTACGCAGAAATCAGGGTTTTAGGAGTTGGTCCAGTCAACACCAGCTGCTTCAGATGTAGCTAGGAACATAGACGGAGAAAAGTTATTCAGGGACGTCCGCTGGGGAATGAAGCCAACACACACCACACACACACATAACCATACACATGCAAACACATTACATAGAGTGCCTTCGTCAAGGATGTCAAGAACAAATTTTCGGGTATTCCTGTTGCTGCTCACTTCATTCCCCCACCCAAAGCAGCAGTGGTTGCGTTTCGTCACTCACTCACTCACGCACACTCAATTGCTAAAATTCATTCACCTCATTATGTCCTGTTATATATCAAACTCACGCACGAGGCAATATGGTGGTGACTTACCTTTAGGTAATGACTCAACTGATGGGAAGCCCGCTACATGTTCTATACTGTCAAACGGTTCTTGGTTTATTCTCAGTTAATAATACCACGTTCTTATACTATACACCTTGGTTTCATCGAACGGAACTGTTGTTCGTTACACGAGTTCGTAATCTCATATGGCCTTGGTGGACTTCTCGTTGATATGTAGCACTGTTTATAATGGTCACAAAATACATGAATTGGAATGAACACCAAAGGAGGAAAAGAATCGCCCCCTGTTTCAAAATCTACAACCAGAACACACGATCCTCCAAAACAAAGATTAAATAACCTGCGTTTGGAGACCCTTTGAAATGAATGCCTGCAAAAAAGGCATGACTTCTCGGTCTACCATTAGAAAGTTTACTTCAACCCTCACTGCGTACACGCAGCACTCTCAAACCAGACAGTTTCTATTGAATCCAGCCAGTCTGAACTGCAGTGGTGGATCACCTCTTTCGAGAAATAATAGTGGATTATTAGGATTGAACCCGACTGCTCAGGACGTAATGCGTAAGAGCTGGCCGACGGACCGGCTCAGGATGATCCTAGCAAAGAACCTGCCAGCTCGGCGAAGGAGTGTAAACTACTTCATAGTTATGGCAAGTCCCGAGTGTCTACAAGTCCCCTTTCCAGTCAGTTGGGAAGGACACCAGGTGATCTTAAAAAACACCGCTTGTAAACAAATGCAGGGGATCCGGCTCCAATTACGAAGTCTTGTAGAACGAGAAAAGACTCATATTTCGGACCTTCCCCCCCCCCCTCCCATGGCTAAAGTCAAATTTGACAGTCTGGTAACGCTACGCGTTCGTAAGTTCGCACCGCTGTACCGACTGGTGCAAGACGGTAGGCGATATTGATCCTTTTTGTTGAAATGTCCAGTTTTTCAGATTCAGATAATCCACCAATTGCTAGTACCAATCAGTTTCTACATGTCTTACCAATTGCTTATGAATGCGGCCAAGGTCATATACGAAGTATGAAGGCAAGTTCTCATTTCATTCACCATGTACTACCTACAGATCCAACCTTCCACGATTGACGTTTTGAGACGCGCTGGCCTGGAGATTCGCAGGAATCGTACACATACACGTTAACGGTGTCACACAAGTTCAAAAAGTACCATTGGGGTGGCTGTCGCAACAGCAAAACTAGTGGACATTCGTTGTCTGCGCAGTAGGTTAGGTGAGGGGAAGTTTACTTGTGCGAAGGTGCTGCCCGGTTCCGCAGTGACAGTGACTCTTCAGGGACATCAGGGGGGACAGGGGTGGTATTTAGCTGAAAACCAGAAAAATTGAGGACACATAGTGATGCTTAATATTGATATTCAGTAAATTCTAAAGCCTCGGGGATATATTCGTTTTAAATCCCATTTTGATACAAAACGAACATCAGTTTCTGTGTTAAAAGAAAAGTCTTACACATTGTTTTTTACCATGCTAATGTGCGGACAAAAATGATGGCCTGATGGGCGAAACTGCAGGGTGGTAAGGGGAATTCGGACCAATGGTCCAGTGAGCGCCCTGTGACCCATTGGGGGTATAAAGGTAAGGCCATGGGGGGGATCGGGAATGTGGGATCCAGGCCCAAGTTTGTGCTTCCTAGGGCCCCATGTTATTAGTAAGACGTCCTGGTAATGTTGCGCAAAAACCGGTTCCCCTGAGCCCTCATAGCACAGTTTCAGTCAAAAACCAGCTATGCGCTATTGTTCTTTCTTCAGTTTTCCTCTTCAGCTTGTTTGCAGACTCGGATTGCAACATCATACAGTGTCTTTAGAATTAAAACAATAACATCTGATGAAAAAAGGAAACACGGTCAGTCTTTGACGGTTGTTGACCAAACAAAATCGTGAACCCAATGTTATCGACTTGTGTGACATCTATGACTTGTGAAGGTCATTGAAAGTCATTGAAAGGGGGTACAATGGGCCACTGTGTGTGAAATTACATTTCCTTTCTCGAAATTGGTCAAGTATTCGAGGGATGTTGACAAATTAGTTAGCATTTGTTATTGACGGCTGCGGGACATATTTGGCATACGAAGATGAAGGTCAAAAGTGGTTACAGGGGAACAATAGGCTATTTGATTCGAAATTCCTTCTTGGACATATTGAACATTATTTAACAAATTAAGTTGAATTCGTTTTGTTTGGTTCATTTATGCGGTTTGGCTACAGCGCCATTGGTTGCTTCGCCATTGGTGCTCTGGTGAGCCAAACAGTCGAAAATGAAGAATCACGCGCGTCAATTAGCTGTACACACAGGCCAAGTATGAGCCTAATCGGAAAACAAATGACTGGTTCGAGTTATCGGGTGTTTTATGTATACGTAGCACCGTGTTGTTCGTCGGGTCGATTCGAAGAGAGGACCATCTAGTCATCCTGGGTTGGCCCGTAGTTTGGCACGGTGGGTTTGCAGGCCAAGCCGCGCCGGAAGGAAGGTCCGTGGGGTAGTTGTGGGCCGAGTATGGTGCAGGTTTGTGCAAACGGTTGTTGGTACTGTTTTTATAGCCGCGTTGTCAGCAGCAGCGATCCAGTTTGACTTCATGTGTTTTGGCGCATTTGTGTACAGCTGACCGCCATACTCCTCTGTCTTGAGCTATCTGCTCCCACGTGTGGTTGATGCCAAGGCCTTCAGCGACCCGCCTGAGCGTACCAGTGGCGCGCTTTTTCTGGCCTCTTGGGAGCACTGGTCTTGCGCAGTCGCTTTACAACAGTCTCTTTGGAAGCCAGTGGTCTGGCAATGCGGAATACATGGACTGCCCGACCGAAGCTGTTATGCATCAGGATAGTGTAGTGTGGGCAGACCAGCCCGAGTGAGAACTTTCAGGGTCTGGTAACCTGTCTTGTCACTTTAGCCGAGGAGGTTTTTCTGAGGCACGTTCGTAGGAAGTGGTTTCAGCTTCCTGGCATTGGCGTTGATGGACTGTTCATGTCTCACAGATGTAGAGCAGAATGATGAAGAACAATTGGCCCCTTTGATCTTGTTCTGCTGGGGATCCCTTTCCGTTCCAACACATTCTGGTTAGAGTCTGCCAAAAGCTTGCTTTGGCGAGTCTAGCATCACTCAGATGTCGATGTGACAACGTGTCTTGAGAGTGTGCTTGCAAAGGTAGGTAACGTGTCCACCGCCATTTCACCCGGCTGCCCGTTGACGGTATGTTGGTTCAGCGTATGGGCCTTCCTAGAGCTGGCTTATGCATAACTCGGGTCTTTTTGTGATGATGTTAAGGACGAGTTGTTGCAGGCCTCAAGACACTGTTCGAATACAGACGGACTTGTCAGCCACAGTGGTAGGTGGAGGGGGTCTTAATCGGCAAAAAAGGAAGTCGTGGTAAGGTTGCTTTGAGGCATGGTTATTGCTACAGCCTCTGAGGTGAAGATAGGAGCCGGCAGTCTGGTAACGTGTTGCGGTATGATGCTGTATGTAGGCACACGACGGACACGGATCAATGAGTCACGAGTTAAAAGTATTTAAACGGTTTAAGCTCCCCAATTCTCGATGCAGCAGTATATCTGGACAGTTGCACTAACACTAATACATGTATGTTCAAGGGCGCGATTGGTGTTGTCATGTGGGAGGGGATGGGAGACAAAGCTAATGAATCAGACGCGGAGCGCCCACTGTCGCCCGTCAAAATCCGTAGATTGAGGATAATGGCAATTCCCGTGCCTTTGACGCAGTAGAACAATCATTAAAATAAAAGTAGCTCATTATATAAATGAGGACTTGTCATTCGAGAAGAGTTCTTCGAGGAGTGCGCGTCGTTTAATCATACTCACCACTGAAATGACAGAAGGGTTATATCATTGATCAGAAAAGATTACAGAGTCTCATTTAAGTTACTGAACGAAACAATGTCCCCATCCACATTTTGATTAGGTGCGATTCGAAGAATCCGCGGCCTCCCTTAATGATGGAAAATAATCATTTAAGTAATCGTTTATAGCCTTATATTCCAAGGCCTGGGGTTTAAAGGACAAGCAGTATAAGTTATAATGTGCTCAAGTAGTAAAGGAAGATCGCTGATTTCATAATAACATGAAGAAAATAGCCATTGCAGCCATGCGTCGGGAAAATTTGGTCAAACAACGAGTAACTGCATGCCAAACCCCTTCCCCCCTAATAAAAAATCACAAAAAAAAAATCACAACCAATTACATCCTTCACAGTCCATCACATCAGTCATATTCCAACTGTTTCTCACATTCACGCAAGCTCGATTTTCAAACATTATTCAATGCGTGATGAATAAAAATACAATATGTATATATTATTATAATATTTCGACGCCGTGGTTGGCTGTTCTTACGAATCCCGGTAGGGTCAAGCCAAAGACTCGTGCCTGTCGCCTTCTGCGCTGGGCAGCTCCGCAACGAGGGATGGAGCAGGACAAACGTAGCGACCGACTGCGTTGCCTGCCAGGGGTGTAGTAGGTCGTGAGCGAACGTGAACCCTGGTTGGGGTGGCGGGTCATTCAGCAGGTTACCAATTGACCCAGGTGGATAAGTCGATAGTGTGTGAGAGGCGATGCCTTGATACAAGACTATAAACCCGAGTTTAATCTTAATATTACAAAAGAGGGGTAGGGTAATTTGCAGGTGTGCATTCTTGTGACGACTCCACCCCCACCCAGGTGAATTAAGAACCGTTCAAAGAGGCCTTGCCTGTTCCGTGGATGGTGAGGGATTCGCCGCTGAATGGGTGCGACCTATCCAGGTTGCCTTGATAGGTTCGATTCTCTGCTTATTCGTTCGATTCGATGTTCGATTATCTTCCGGCTTATGTTGGATGATGTCACTCAAGGACCGCCACGGTTTGGAGATAGGCCACTGACTCTACTTTACACGTGGGTCATATTTTACGGGTTCGCTAATATGGTTCCTTCGTCTGTAAAGGTATGTTTAGCAAGTGTTTCCCACCTACAGACCTAAACATTGGTCAAATCAGGGGTTATTCAAAAGTTTAATGTTTTATCTAATCTGGGGTGATGGGATTGCACCACGGATCACCACACTATACTCATCAAACTTCAGTGCCTAGTCCATTCTGAACGACAGGATGCCATAATAGTTAACGCTTATCTAACCCGACCTCCTAGTGCATTTAGTGAGGCTAGTATTTGGACCTGCAGGTCACGTGATCGAAGAACATTTGGGTTGTACTTAGTACCTTTTTTATAAATCGCATTTTGCATTTTTTTGAGGATTTACACGTGACAGGAAGAACATCATCAATAACTTAAAGTTCACTTACCTCGAATAATTACGGAATATTCGAGGCAGCTAATTATTTCTCAACCATTTAGGTCTGGTCACTCAGCATTTGCGCGGACAATAATCCGGAACCGGAAAAGAGTTATGAGGGTGGGGGTCGGATATGTCGGATGTTCCTGCTCAAACAAACCTTCACCGTCACAGAAAAGACTTTGGGAAAGGAAAAAATATAATTTGGGGATCCGAAGAAAAAAAAAATGATTGACCTCAGTCCGGTTGCCCCCGGTACAGATATGTGTACTCGGTCTCTACTGGGACATGGATCCCTGTGGTAGCGTCCATACATATATGAACATTCTAGAGGGTCACCGGGAGGGCATTCAAGGTGCCTATTTGCATATCGTTAAGCAATTGCCAGAGGTATTCACGAAACATGGTAGACGCGATTGCTGAGGTTCGATGGCTTTGGAAAGCAAACTTGGTAGTAGATGGAGATTGAAATTGTTCTCTACTTAGATGGAGATATGTTCAAAGTCATCATCTGTAAATTTGAATAATTTAGCGATCTTCCAAAATTTGGAGACTTGAACGAAAACTGCGTCGTGGGGACTACCATTTTCGAAGAAGATGGAGGGCGTTTTGAATTTTCTGTACATGAGTTGAGATTAGTTTATTGAAATCTCAATAATGCATATTCCAGCCTGTGCCCTTGTGAAATTAGGCAGTAGTCTCTTCTTCTTACATGCCTTTGATCACATACAAAAAAAATGTTATCTGCAATTGTTACTGTAATCGGAGAAATATGCAACTGCTTGCGGACTAGTGTGTGTGATGTGAAATGAACTCCTTTGAGCTGGCTAGCTGAGAACGTGCAAGCGAAGTATTTGCGAGGGGTTGCAATCAGAACCGGGGGGGGGCGGCCGTTTTGGACCGCGTCAAACCACACTCGGGCCCCGGTGTGGATTCCCGCTCACGATGCTCAGCACGATTTTTTAGAATAAAAACTAGAATAATCTGCAGGCGTTGACCTCGGTTCCGGTTATGCACCATTTTCGGTTTCCGGAGGTTGTGGGTCCAGAGACTACGGTTTTGGTACGGGTTGGGTCTTCGCAGGCTGGTATCTCACGTTCCAAATCTCGATAAAGGGTATCACATCCACCTAGTATCATGAAAATTTAACGGTTTTGCAGGCAAATGTGCATGAATTATGCAAAATTAGACACAGTACGATGGGCCCTAGTGACCTCAATCTGCTCATAAATCATCAGGGTCCGGAGGTGGACCATGTCCGCCATACTTTCGTGAAGAAATCGAGAACTTTGTCCTAGTTCGACAAGGGAAGTAGTCGCTGTACGGAGAGTTCATTATTGTTTACCCTGGGGCTAGTCGGGGGCACAAGTTGGTCGGAAGCAACCAAGTGACCTCGGTTCAGGATCCGCTCACTTCGTGAATAGACTTATCCTGGGCCAAAAACTGCGCATTTCCAGTACAAAGAGGGTGTGGGGCTACTTTTTCAATATCCCCCCTCTGCTTTTAGCGGAAATGGTGGACAACATCGGATCAACATATGCGACAACTACCCTCATAATACCTCCGGTTACGGAAAACCGCTTAGTTATTGACCATCAAGGCTGACATGATCATTCTCAAAATTTATTCAAGGAACCTCACGGGTGTAGGATCTAGGTCAATGATTGAAGTCGCTCCCGATGAGTCCACCGGGTATTGTGGGTCTGGTAATTCTAAAATAGTGCAAAATGCTATCAAAATGGAGACAAGAAAAAAGTAGGTCGGTTGCAAACAAATGTTTTTGGATGCACGTTGAGAGCAACGACGAAATGCTGCCGTTAGGCAATCGCCCTAGCGTGGGGGGTAATGTATTTTGGGGATAATAATATGGGCCCCGGCGAACAAACGGAATGGCCAACAGCTAGAATTCGCGAGATGATGTAGGCCTGGTGCCGCGAAAAAACCACAGCCCCAGACAATGGGGCCGCTATAGCGATTTTTATCCTGAGGGGTATTGAGCTAAAACAGGAAAAATTTTCGATGGACCTGGAAATTGGACGGTACCGCGTGAAAGAAAAAAACGCCGCTACAATAAGGGTTCCTGGTTTTATTTTGAACCAGGAATGACGACATTCTACCCCCAAGAGCTACTAGAGGCGAAGAAACTGTTAGTGACTGTCGCTCCATGAGACGAGGTGCAGTAGGAAGAAGTGATATAGTCAACAGTGGGCAATCCTGGACGGAAGTCAACTCGAAAATGGAAAGAAACAAATTAGAGGAAAACAATGAAAAACTATAGGGGGAACCGTTATTGTTCAAAATAATTTGTTTACAACATATGCCAGCTCAAATCTATTAAGCGAATTAAAATGGGGATATTTATTAGCACAGGAACTCCAGTATATAGGGTGCTGGCGTGCTGAACATTGGGGAGAAACAGGTGCCCCTTTATTTTAGAATAGAATTACGTTATTATAAGAAGAATTGTCATTATATTAGTGGGTATGGGCAGGAGAGGGAATGTCGATATTTGATTTGTTGGTCACTGGTACGGACACAAATACAACATTATTCATCACAGGCGCGGCACGGCCGGGGCCCGGCTGTTGAATGTAGCCCGATTCCGGAAGGAAAGAAATATGAACCGCTTGAAGAATCCGTATATGATTTCGGCTCCAGAAAAGAAACGATTTTTTGTTTTTTTTGTTTCGTTATACTGTGAGGCCAGACATCAGAGAGATCAGAGTTCTGAGCTATCGGGGATTCACGTAATCTGTGGGCTTTTGTTCCGATTGCATTCGTCGGGTGGTAGTTATCCATGGGGTACTGGCCTCGGAGGTATATGTCCTGAGGTGTAATGCGGTTTGGTTGGATGTCTCCGGGGTAATTTCCTCCGGGAAATTGTCATATGGTCGGGGCTTGTACTCGGGCGTATTTGTACTGGGGTTGGAATATCCAGAGGTAATATTCCTGGGGGTAGTTTGTCCGGGGTGGAACTGTTCGGGGGTAGTTGTCCTCGGGCGGTATTTTTCCTCGGAGGCAATTATCCGACGAGGCGTAATTGTCCAGAGGGTAATTGGCCGAGGGTATAGTCCAGGAGGATGTTATTTTGGGGGTCGTTGTCCGAGGAATTATTATCCGGGGGGTATCGTCCGGGGGTGGGGGTTAGTTGCCCTAGAACCGTCATTTTCCCCTCCCCTCCCCATACGAAAGGAGGGGATTCCTAAAAAAGCTCCAAAAAAACCGCAATACAGCGGAGCCATGGAGACCAAGGCTCCGTCCATTGAGACGGCCCGTCACTGGTACAACTCATGCCACCTTTCGTTCGCTGAAAAATGTTAGAAAAAGTGAATTTAGGGACATGAACGGTATGTGCTCTCCACTTAGACCTTTGTTCTGAGGACAAAAACGATTGGGATCACGTTCCGTGTAAACACATCGTGCCAATGGATGAAGCCTATCATCAGGCTGGTCAGGATATCGGTGTACAAGCGAAGTAGTGTCAAACGAAACACACACTACACATACAAAGGATGACTACCACGATTTCTTTGGTAGGTAAACAAAACTGATTACTTACCCGGAACTGTAACAATGAATGCACAAAAAGTCAGCGCATACCGCAGGAACAGAAGACTGTCGATTGTCCAGTCGATAGAAGTGTCCCGTTTTCCGGCTCGCATTCAGCCACCCATGTCATCCCGTGAAGTACACGTGGGTGATTGATTGGTAGGACAAGAGGACCGAGGAAAGGAAGTGCGCAAGGAGTGTGACACGCAACGAATTGGAAACCGATATCAATGGAGGGAGGATTGTGAGACTGTTGGGTAAAAAGTGATCCAGAATTATTTCAAAAATCATCCAAAGTCTAGCGATTGTATGTTCGGAAGTAATAGATCTTGAGGAGTAATTAATATTTCCGATAACCAGGATGGCTATTCGTTTAATGTTGACGAAAGTAAACCACAATAGAAAGCCCGACGCGCACAACATGGCATTCAGCCCATTAGGCGCTTGGTACTTGATTTGGAACGGGATACAGAACACATAGTCAGTTTGGTGAATCAACTTCCGGACAGCATTTTGATATAGTGACACGGTATTCAATTTAGTCTAGGAAAAATCCAGAAATGTGCCTTCTATTAAGGTACATGAGCATTTTTCGGAAAGCAAACAAATAGGTGCTTCTGGAAGCTAAATTTGTGCGAATATGAATATCCTGTTTGGGTTCGCCAAAACTGCTAATTAGGTCAATATTAGGGTCAAGGGCATTAGTGCAAATTTTCAGATTATCGCTAGGAAATGGCTCATTTTACTTCTAATCAATCTATGATGTCAATATTTCGCATTTCTCTTCAATAATCAAAAGAGCATTGAAATATTGAATAGAAGGAAATTGACCGGCGGCCTTCCCAACCCCCAACCCCTATTTAGGTCAATATTAGGGTTGTTCAAAGGTACTGAGGTGTTTTATCACAGGTAATGGTAATTGCTCGTTTTCTTCCTAACTATGATGTCAATAATTTTGTAATTGATTCTTCAATAAATCAAACAGCGCCTTAAAATTATGAATAGAATGGAAATTTCCCCCCCCCCCCCGTCGGGAAGACGTTTCCGCACTGTCGGCAAGCAAAGAGAAATTGGCGGGCAAGGGAGATGAGCAGAGAATGGAATTAGAGAAGAAAACGGAATATGGAATCATAAAGTATTCATATTTCTAAGGTGGGGGTGAGTATCGATGATCACACTGTTGGTTTGCCGCCCCCTTGCACACACCACCTGGCTGAAATCGGCGGGCCAAAAGACTCATAAAAACACCCCCGTGTTGTTTCACACTTGGCGTTTCCCTCGCAAAGAAACTCTTCCGCCCCGTCAGGAAAATCCTGACACCGCCCCGTCAATGTCTGATCACCAAAACTCATTCCCCGACTCACTCACTTCACTCACTAACTCTCCTCACTACTGGTGAAGCACATGTCGGGATGGACAAACTAGCCGATCCACCCGCCGCTTCCAATTGGCTGCTTCCTCCGGGCAAGCGGAGCGCCAGGCTGGGCCTGGGCCATCCCCTCTAACTCCATGAGGTACCCCTGGAGCTGCGCAACCATTGAGCTACGGGGGCGTATCGGCGGGCGGCCCCAGCCCACCGGATCCCGTTCACATGGAACAAGGTGGTCAGGATCGTCCGCCGGAAAGGGCCCATCAGCCGCGAACCTTCCACCAGCCACGCCAGCCAGCGAGAACCCTGAGCATTCCAGATACGTGATCCTGACCAGCGGTAACCGAGGAATGCGAGAAAGTGAAGGGTAGGGAAAAATGAAAAAAGAATCCAATGGCCGTCTCAGCCGAAAAGCGTGAGGTCCAAGCCTTGCTAGAATACAGCAAGATTGGAAGCAACATGAGTAAAAAACGGCTAGCTTTTCTCCAAGCCATGCAAATGGTGGCACCCGCGAGGTGTAAACGAATAACGCCACGTCCCTGTCCGAGCTTCCACCAAAAAGACTGGAAGTCTTAGTCTTGGTCCCATAACACCTGAAGGCCCACTGATTTGCCGCCCGACTAATGTTCCAAGGGCATCAACCAAGAATCCCAACTCGCGTTTGAATGCAATCCTCATCCCGAAGATCCGTCCCAAACCTGTACTCCATCGGAAAGAGACCCGCAGCAGTCATGCACAATTACCCTCTCCATAATCCGTCTATACAACGTGAAACGGGTGGAAGCCAGTGTCCACCACTGTGTCACACCCGTGGACACTGGGCATAATTCGATACTCCACCAGCACCATCGCCACAGCACTCTCACTTCAGAATATAGAGAGTATATCAGGTGTACTGGTTTGGTAGCCCACGTTTGCTCGAGCATTCCCCAGAGATTCCTCTCTCACAGAGAATTGAAGGCTTGGCAGGAGGCCACAAAGAGGCTATTTGAGTCCTCTAACCCAATTTCCCATTCCGCTTGCTTAACATGACACTGAGAGCCCAAGATGCGATCGACAGTGGACTTCTTGGGAGTACACACGACCTGCGCAGGATCTAATGGGCAAGCAGCTGATAACGGATCCATGTTCAGGATGATTCTAGCAAGACTAGAGAGTACGAGAGGAATAGTAAACCCCCATGGGTTATTGCAGTCCGGGTCTACTCTTCCCGTTCCAGTTATGGAACTATAAAGCCCCTTTTTTCCATTCAGTTTGGGATGCCCAGGCATCCAAATAGACTTAGAGCCATACACACTCGAGGGCATCCTGGCCGCCGAGCCCGAGCATCTGTGGATGTATGCCACAGAGCCCGCGATCCGATCCCGCCCTTCAACTGCTCCAATGCACATTTGATCGCCATCTAATCAATTTTATGACACGTGCTCTCACAGTGATTTTACTGTAGGCTTGGTCTACCCCTATTCGCCTCTACATAGCCTATCTAGTCCTACTCAAGTTCCCGTCATCCACCGTACGTGGCACACACACATAGCTTTGTGGATACTTCTACATTGTTTATAGCCTTTGCGACGGTTAATGGTTTGAACGCCATTTATCTTTGTTACAGCCGCGCTGATGGCGTTGAACGCACGGAATACCTTGCTATAATTTAAGAGACAAAGAACATTGAATATTCGACAGGCGCGTTATTTTGGCCAAATTAAGTTTTTCGGGCGATTACGTAATCGTTTGATGGCATTATACCATGACCCGAGGTCATATGACGAAAACACCAACAAATCCGACTTGTTTAGCCCGAGGTCATATTGACGAAAACAACAACAAATTCCGACCTTTAAGAATAAGAGTCTTGTTTAAGAGCCCGAGGTCATATTGACGAAACCACAACACTCCGACTTGTAAGAGTCGTTCCGAAAACAAGCAGAGGACACAACAAAGCAGCACCGGGCGCCGTTTGGCACTGGCGTTCGCGCATATCGCAGACAACAGTGACTTTCCGTTGAACTTGAAGGAGACTCCACACCTGCTTCCACAAATGAACAAATCATGTGCTTTACTGTTCAACATGAGTCTCACTCAACGTTCAAACCATCAGTGATTATTGTTTTTCAAAGTTATGAAGCGGTATAGTATATTGTAGGCGTTAGATTAACGGTGGTTCCCTGCCAAATAGGCTGGCGTGAAAGGCTCCGACCTTAGTTTTTAGGTTGCCTAACGGTTAGGCCCTCACTTGCCGCCTATCCTAGGGCACCTACATTCACATTACAAATCTACAATTCCGGTTACAACAACAGTCGCCCGCAAGAATAAAAATAGTCCTAAACACTATCAGCCCAATCTCATTCGCGAAGCCTAACTTAGGACTATAATATTGTAATTGTGTAGTAGAATATGAAGTTGTGAGTAAATGAATAGGCTAGGCTTGTACTTGGCCATAAGGTTGTTACTGGCCATAATTGTGTTACAATCCCGGCCAATTTTGTGGCAACAGGATGTAGGCGTTGCACGTCAGTCAAATGAGTGACCAGTGAAAGCCTACATACAGTCCATGCCTACGATCGCTATAATCTTGTGACGGCTGACAAACTTTCCATTGTGGCGCCAGTAAAAAATATTGTAGGTGTCTTTCAATTACTTTTCATTAATGTAAGAAAATCACAACAAAGCTGATTTAGTTCTGTTTTTTTATACCTCTAATGATTTTTTCGGCTGACAATGTAACGTCACAGCGTAACATATTTTTTTTTTTTTTTCTTGCCACGTGAGAAATCCCCAAATTTTGATTGCTGCCTTTAAACACCTAGAAAAATATTTTAATGATTATGATTAAGTTCGTTCTTAACACAAAATAAGGTATTTATGAAATGGAAATAAGAACCCTTCATTAGGTGAGCCGTGAGTATGCATTCCCTTTAGGGTAAGGCATCCTCTCACCACCAACCATCTTCAAGCAGATTCTCCCATTTGCAAGCTTACAGCGACATATTCGCTGTATTATTAAGCAAACTATCCTGAAATTGCCCCTCCAGACAAAAAGGCATCGGTGAAGAGGCAGGAGGCCTTTAAGCCACACTTGAAGGTTTGGAGGGCCAAACTTCGGTGGGGATTAATTTGATGTCAGTAAAATGGTCCAAGTTATAACTATTATAAACTATAGGTCACTCTACAACATGCCTAAACATTCCCTGTCGTTAGTAGCATGGGATGGAATCCTCGTCCCACTTATTCTTTCACAACTTATTACAAGATGCTCATCAAAGGCGAGTCTGACAGTATTCCACCATTTCATATCGCACCTTTGCTCCAACCCAGCAATGACGGCTAGTTCTGTTGAAGAGTGAGACACATCGATGGTCCTTCCGACATAACTACCTATCTGTCATATATACATCACCCATATACGCGCCATGACGCCCCCGCAATGAAGGCTTTAAATTCTGGTTTCCGAAACTCTGATAACGGGTCGGCCCAGTTTTAGTAGATAATATTTTTTTACCCTTTCGCCAGTCTTCACTTCAGTCTGTACACGTGTATTAGCATACTAATGGGCCATTCGTTGAGCTTTTTAAGCGCTTCTATCGAATACCCTTCCTGCGTGTGGTCGGGGGGGCGTTTTTTATCCCCTGGTGCGCGTTGTTATGGAGTGGGTAGCATGGCTTATTTTTGCAACCATTTCGTGTGAACTACTAACCTAGCCCATGGTCGATTCCGTGTAAATAGGGACATGGCAGCGGGTAATTTGAAACTAAACTGAACAGACTTGTATTTCCTTCAGTTATTGAGATATGGTATTGGCATTCCATCAATTTCGAAAGTTCATTGAAATAGTAATCCTTCAAAAACTTGAGGAGATATGATGAAGGTGATGGCCTGCAGTAATAATAGATGGCCTATGTTATATTGCCAGTTTGTCCCTACCCTTCATCAACCCTAACTCGCTAGATATTCCATTGTTTGCTAACCCATTTTTCATGATCCCCGAGAAGAAGCCACTTGGGAATATAAAAAATCATCCATATTCTTACGGAAGGGAATCTGAGGATAGAGATCTGATTTATATTATACAAGTGGAAATTGAAGAATTGTCACCCTCGGGTCCCCCCCCCCCCCCTCCACTTCCTTGTCGTGTCGGCGCCCCATGCCTACGTTACTGCCTATGACACAGTTTTATTGTCCTTGCATTGCAAAGTAACTAGTTAGCCCAGGTAAATTACAAAGTAATATAATTCACATAAGGCCAACCCCCTGTCAAACACGACGAACCACCACCCATGCTCATAGCCCACCTACACATCAGATGGCCCACGGCAACAAGTTGGAACTATGATTTGAATATGGAATCTGAGACGAAAGTCTCATACATTTGAGTAAAAGATATAGGCCTTCGGAGAAATTGTCAGTGTGTCCCTACACTCCACACCCCCCCCCCCCCCCCCTCACCCCCCTCCGAATGAACCCGGTTAATCTCAAGTTTGTTCCTTTCCTGAAGAAGGGCCGACTGGGTAATATAAATCATCAATTCCTTTGTCACAGAATCGACCATACCAACTTACATCCACTACACACCTCCACCTACACAAATCTTATACACAAGACAGATCTATTTAGTGAAATGTAATATAGTTAACAAATTGACAACCCTGCCAGCAATAAATCCTTGACATCACCTACACAATCATAGTGGGCTACATAACGATTTGATTTTATACTATTTTATAACCAGGGGGGAGTAACCTGACCCTTTTTCCAAAGGTGCATCATGGGGAGGGGGGGGGGGAGACCCTTCCCCCCCAATATTTTGGGGGTTTTGGGGGGGGTGGACGCAATGCATTTTGTCCCCTACCCCAAGTTTGAGGCCCGAACTGCTATTCGCTGACACTATCTGACATATCTAGCAGCACCCCCGTGTTTAACAATCATAATGACCAATGACGAGTTGAGTTGAATATGCTGCTCACATTTCCGAAATTTGTGCACGCTGCGCGCGCGGGTATTTTCATTTATCGTAGTATCGACCATGATGCGGCCTTGTTCAGACATCTGATGTTCCTTAGCAAAGCATTCTTGAAATTTACTCTTAGACTGTTCCTTATGAAATCATCATGAAGGAGGGTTCCACTTCATCTATCGTTGCATAAGACTAGCTTACCAGCTTGTTGGTCGCTCTTCATGGAACTTATTGTCGATCTCTGCAAGAAGACCGGTTGGTTAAAAACAAACCAACATGCAAATCGCTATCTTAAGGTGTATAGGGGTTGAGGCGACGGGTGTATGTCTACACCTGGCGGTAATCTGTGATGTTTTTAGTTATTGTGCGACAACTTGTTGAATGTTGGTGCATGGGCCCACTACTGTCATATAGGTCCGCCTGTGCGGCATCGAAATGCGCCAGGAAACGCCACAAATAGCGTTTTCAAAAAGACATGATTCAAAATTCAAGTGAAGAAGCGGCTGTCCAAGTCCAAAAATTGCCTAACTTTTCGATGGAATGCCCAAAAGTGCAAAAGAGGTTTTAGGCACGGAGGATTCTACCAACTGGCGGGATCTGTGAATTTTTCTGGCAAATATTGTCTATTTGCAAATTTGGTATTCAGCAATCAATTCTTGGGGCGACCACTTGTTGAAGTTTGGGTGCGTGCACGGTACACAGACTAAGGGGCCGTGTCGGGTCGGATACCCCATAAAATCCATTGAATATTCGGCCAGGGCACCACCACAATTTCGTGCAAAGACATAGAGTCAGATTCAAGTGAAGATAAGTTTACCTCCAAAGATTGCGTGACTTTTCGAAGGGAATTTCCGAAAAGTGAAAAGTTTTTCGCGCGCCTCCGCGCGATTGCAAGTTTTACTTCTGTATTCTACTCCTTTGGACAAGGTCCGGCCCCATTAGAAGTGTCCCTCCCATGCGCCTGTGGTCCGCAGGAAGTTAAAATGGGGCCGCAATCGTTGAGTAGAAAACTGAGGCCTATCTAAGTGATAGGTCATACAGGGTCAGTGCAATGTCGATTGTTGGTAAGTTGGATCCTGCAAAATCTCGCGCTTTGCGCGAACTGAACGTAGTGTTGTTGCCATTGCCCATATTCCATTGCCCTCTCATGACCCCATTTCACTTGCAATCGTATTTTAGAATTTCACACACAAAACGCAAAGCCTGCACTGATCTAAGGCGATAAGTTTTTGGAGAACCTTTCCTGAAATATCTTCTTCGAACATTTTAGGAATGCTGCTTACTGTCCCCATAAGGCTGGAATGCCGTTTCCTGCAATCTAGAGGGTCTGTCACACGAAAAAATTTCTTGTACGCTACGCGCCAACCTGTTGGTGGCGCTCCGCTCAGATAGTATTCATATGTTTGTTTCCCCCCGCCCCCCAACCGCCACCACGACCGCCGCCCTGTTCCTTTTTCCACAACTAAACTAAACTAAACATCTTCGCAGCTTAGATGGACATGTTATAACGCACCCTACGATCGGATTCCGAAGCTGGTATTTTACGGTGAGCTGGATAAGGGCGAAAGGGACGAGGGAGAGCAGAGGCTGCGATACAAGGATGTCATCAACCGACACCTGACGATGATAACGCGCAGTATACACATCTTGGGAAGATTAAGTGAAGAACCGGATGCCTGGCGTGGATTGTAATTGCGCTAGGAAAGCATGGTGGAGAATCACCTCATACGACACAGCCCAGGACGCAGGGACAACCACTGGTATAACCACTACGTGAACCGCACAACAGTTCTAACACTTAACCACATTGAGGCAGAAAATGCCTGCCCTCAGTAGAGCTTTCTGATTATATTCGCCTCCCACCCGTAATGGAATCTTCTCCAGCCGATCTTAAAGGGTCTGACAACCTCAAAAGCTTCAATTTTAATCCTACCTAGTCCTGGAAGACTTGGACCACAAGCTCACTTCAGAATCTATACCGTCTGCTCCCACTGCCTACACTTATATTGCCTATAAATTGCCATAACCTGCTGTGTAGATAGCTATCCCAGGCGATTTCCTGCAGTATGAATTTCTGAAGATTCTGAACTTCTGAAGACCGAATTTTCATTGATGCAGATGAATAACTCCTACCCCCGCAGTGTGCAGTTCGCTTTCCACCCTGCTGCATTGGGGGCGGGGGGGGGGGGGGGCAGCAGTGCGTGTTCGGGCGTTTTTTGCAATCACGCTAACATTGTGTGTTTTGATTTCCTGCAATAGTGGCTCATGCAGCTGATGATATGTCGACATTGTTTTTTATTGACACTTTTCCTTTTTTGCTACTGGAGGGGAAATTGTTTGGTGATCATTCTAGTGCAACCGCACCAATTTTGTGTTTCCCATTTTCTGCAAATGGGTCGGGGACTGGGGGGGGGGGGGGGGGGTGGACCATAGAGCCTTTAATGCTCGCGCTGCTTTCTTGGGGTTGGTGGCTCTCTTTTCGATGTATTCGGTTTTGATTTCTCTTTAAATCCCGCCATTCCAGTGCGCTTTGTACATTGGTTCAGTCTCGTTGAAAATACGCTCGTGGACAGATCCCGGTCACTGTAGTATTTTCTTATCACTATACCAGGCTGTTTTTCTCCGTGAAATCATATGGGTATCGATATTCTCATTACCTGGGACAATGACTAATAATGCTCTACATCTGCTGGCATATAGCGGTGAGCCGAGACAGGGATAGTTGGACAGCAAAGTTTCATCCCCTTCTTCAAATATGGGAGTCGAAGCGAAAGTTCCAAGATCCCCCCGTATCCAGCGTCTTTTCAAAAACATGATAAGAACTGTGGCAATTCATCGGTTGCAAGTCTGATGCCTCCTCGACGGATGGCATTCAGGCCTTTTGAATGGTCCAATTCACGCAATTGCTTTCAGGACCCCTTCAATCAACCCGTATGTTCTCATTGTAGGTAGTCAATCATCCTGCATGCCGGGATCTCATGGGTTCGCTCGAGTAAATATAGAACAGATTTGCTCGGTGAGGATTTTCACAGCTGATCTCATATCAAACTAGGATGCCACATCGGATAAGCTAATAACTTCCAACGTAATCAACTCTAAAGGCTCTTGAAAACACCCTAGACTTTCAAGGTTTTTAATATGGGGTCTAAACACCTTCCTTCGTATACTTTTGAGTTTCCTTTCTCAAGTTTCTTAAAATACTCGTAGCTCTTCCAGTGTGCTTAATCTACGATAAGGATTGTGAAGCGCGATGTTTACGAATATGTAACCGCTTAATCTAATTCTATTAATCCGGAGAGCTATTCGGTTACCTTATCGAATTTAGAAAGAAATGCAGGATCAATGCTCTCTCGAAAGCCCACAGAATTCTGCGTACAGAATGTTGACCTGGGTTAGTGTCATTAAAATGAACTATCAACAAAAGGAGGACCCAGTTTTGCAAATGACCCTTGAACCCGTCTATATCAGCCTTGTCGTACAAAGTTAGACTTTACGTTGGTTCTGCCTATATGACGTGGGCGTTGCCTGCAATAACCCTAGAAATACCATAGATGGTCGCTACACCACGAACAATCCGGGTCTCTCTGGGTTGCTGTAAACTTGGGTCAAGGAATACTGCCTCTGGACTGAACAACCTGTTCCAACCCATGGTCACTGGCTAACATGTCTCTCTATTTGCCAAGAACGTTTGCATAAACAGCCCTAGGAGGACAGGCAGGGTCTTCCCGTCAAATACCAGATTGAAGTCACCCTCTAGAATAACCTGCCCCTCAGATGACCTTTGAATTTTGGAGGGACTTCTTAAAAGGACCCAAATCACCTCACTTTTAGAATCTAAAATCTCCACACGGTTGGTTGCTACTAACTCGTTTCTTACCGCAATGAGCACACCACCTCTAGGATTAACCTGTATCTCTATCCGCACGGAAAACATTGCAAGCCTGTGGAAATACCTCTTGACTATGTACCTTATCGCCGAGGTGAGTCTCGTGCGATTAAAACATCTGGTATACATGTCCAAGGGAACGGCAAGACAGCCACCTTAAACTGCGGATACCGCAAAAATTGACACCATTAGTTTAAGGGCGTTCCGAATGTTTGTATTGAGATACTAATTTCAGAGGGTTGGTGTTGATGACAGAGTCTAATTCATATCAATCCTGTTGCTGTCGGAGTGGATACTGGAAACACTAGTACGCCTAGAAGCTTGCCAAGATACAGACCCGCCTACACAAAACAACCCCAAACACGACAGGTCGCAAGGCACCACGTGAAACCATGAGTAAAATTCGAACACGAATATTTGCTAGCAATATGCGTCACTCTGCCATTGGTTTGCCACTTGGATGGATGAAGCCTACCTGACAAACCCAAATGCGTACTGTCCAGGCTAGTGGGCATATGAGTTAGGCGAGGTCAAGCCTGAGAGTTTTGTGACCACGATAAGACCGAAGTGCTTAGTCTGATAAACTGAAAAGTTGGTGGCAACACTTCCTGAAAGAATTTTCTTATGTGTATTGTAATACGGTAAGTCGATTCTGTGAAAATCGTGAAATGGATATTCTCGCTAATGTGATATCACGATGATAAACTCGCCCTGTTCGGGAGAAATCGCGCGCGTCAATTAGCGGGTACACACATACCAAGTATGACACCCTCTAAATCAATGACTGGTCGAGTTTCGAGTGTACAAGTAGTACACATAGACATACATACACGCTCCATAGGAACATTCTTGACTCATTGTGATCACAAGGTTGTACTCTGTCGTCCCCCTGGATGCCTTCATTCCCTAGGGGTTGAGGAAGCTAATTAATCTTCGTCAAGGGAACCGCAGCTTGATTGTGGATGACAGCGGCGATACTTCGCTTTCTCCTCGGACGCTATCCAGGCATGGTGTAATCAATCTAACCTCGGGGTCCCGCCATTTTAACACCCCCCATTTCGAAAGACAATTCCGACCGAGTACCGAACACGATGTGCACTGCAATACAGCCTAGCCAAGAACTGAAGACCAAGGATTTCGCCAATCGCAACTGCAAGGGCGTTACTGATGCAACTTCGCCACATATCTGTATGCTGAAAATGCTTAACAAAAAGTGTATTTTATTGGTTGTCCAGTTACACATTAACACGGGGTATGTGCATTTCACTTAGACCCTGGCGCAAAACCGATTGAGAACCGAACACATCGTGCAGGGGCAAATATAGCACTTTACAAAAAGAGATGGTCAGGAACCATATCGTTGGTACCAAGCAAGGCTCAAACGAGAAAGCGATTGCAAAACAAACAAACAAACAAGCACATACGAGATGACCAAACAGATGTTTTCGCTTGAGGGATAACCAAACTGATTACTTACCCAGAACTGTAACAACGAATGCACAAAAGTCATTACGGGAAATTAGGCAGGAACAGACGACTGTCGATTGTCCAATCGATAGAAGTGTCACGTTTTCCGGCTCGCATACAACATCAGCATCACTGCGGAAGGTACACGTGGGTGATTCGTAGGACAACACTACCAGTGAGCTGCTCGTCGGAGTTTGATACGAACGAATTGGGACAATCCGATATAAGGGGCAGTGGTATTGGTGGTACTGATGGATGAAGATATGGTCAGAATATATTAACAATTCATCCATACATTTATCGATTGTATATTTGGAAGTAACTAGTATTATGTCAATATATCACCTCTATTCGATGCGCTAGCTATAGATTCCTTGCCAAGTCAGCACAGGACCAGTTGAGTGAGAGGATCGACGGTGCTTTGCACATGTCTTCCAATTAATGTTAAAGAGGTATTTTCGTTCCGTAGCAAGTGGTGGGATTGCTACGAACACCCGTCTGCATAATACGTCACGTTAGAACTGGCTCAAGCAATCCTATCTAGAGTTTGTATATACCGTGGGGTAGCCATTCAGCCATTCGGCTCGATGTCATATAAACGACACCAAATCTCCTCATCTCCCGATAAGGAGATACACACGGAATTTCAGCTTCAGCATTGAAGCTGGGATATCCAATCTTTGTCTTTCGAGGAGTCATTTGTAAAGTTTTCCCCCCCCCCATAAGGATTATAAGGTCTCGTGTGTAGTGACGGTGGGACTTTCTCTGACCCTCCACTTTTACAATAGATACTTTTTCACAGCAAACTGCGTTGATGTCCTGGTTCTTCCGGATTTCGGTTAGTCGTTCTTAGTTTGTTGGTAATCCGCTGCAAAATTTGTTGCAGTCGGAAAGGCTCTAACTTCGTTCGAGATTAGTTCTTCTGCATCCGTTGCCGCCAGCGAAAGCGACCTCGTAATGCCTCTGATGTTGTCAGTCTTTTCCAGGCCTCATGCGAAAGGCATGAAACTAGTAACCAGGAGGTCATACGGAAAGCGCTGAATGCGCGGCGGTAGTCCATCTAGATATTTTCATCCTAACAACGGAAACTAACGGTTATTGATGATCAGTTTCTAATGTGAAATGCTTCCGACCAGATAATTGGAGCATCTCTCACGAGCCCATGCTGTAGCTAGCCCTTTCTTTTCGATATGTGCATAGGCTCAGTGCCAGTAATTGACCTTGGACGCATTCGCTACCAGAGCCATGATCGTTCTCTTGCCTTTGTAGTAGGATCCCACCCAGACCAAACATGATGCGTCGCTGATACCCTCGTATCCTATTTGGGATCATAAAATTTTCAGTTTGGAGATTCGGTCATGCTTGCCTTCAACTCAATGAATGCCTCTCGTTGTTGACTTTCCCACATCCATCTCACGTCCCTCTGAGGAGATCCCGAAGAACTTTAGTTTTTGTCCGCCGTTAGGAATGACTTCTCCTGATTGGTTCACCATGCTGAGGAAACTCGTCAAAAACAGTTTTGAGGTCCTGTCTTTTCAACCCTGTTCAGGGTACATTTACCTGTGCTGGTATTTTAGAACCTTGGTAGCCTTTGATCGTTTCTTCAATTGTTTCTTCCATTTCATCCTTTAAAGGCTGCCATGGATCAATATTTGCAGCAAAATTTGTCCTCCCTGGTTTTCGATCAGCTGGCTGCGAGATGTTTTAGTGTAGTTACTTGAGCACTTCATAGAACTATATCCAAACTGGGGTAATGATTGTCTAATATTAAAAAAATGACAAAAGACTCTAAAACGTGTCCTATAATTGTTTTTATAAAAAATCAGAGCACCTTCACACCTTGGAAAAAATACCGAATTGTTTTCAATTTTGCAAAGAATGGTGAGCTAAACTGCATGAACATCAGCAGCGCAGGACAAGGCTTGAGTACACCAGCCACGATTCACGTTCGAAAATTCGATGGCCTAAAAGTGGAAGTAGAGGTACAATAATTATATTTCAACTTTAGAGTAATAATTTAGCTTGAATTTCACTAATTAGCTTCAGAACCTATCGGGCACTAAAACGATTTTCTGGTAGGCGTGAGAGTAGCCCAATTCCAGAGAAGAAGAACTGTCCGATTGCGCAATATTCTTTAGGTCCTTACTTGGCAGAGAAATCATAAACTTCATGGCATTCAAGTACATATATCATTCGTTGTGTTGCTAGTGTGATTCCCTTATGACTGTGGAATTTGGCTTATGGAAGTCAACTGAAGTTCACGTTATCGCTTATGTGCGTTTCTCCACTTTTCTCCGTGATCCTTTTAAGAGTCCGTGCCATCCTGACTTTACAATATCTCGGACTTTTACGCTAGAGTGTTTCTGGGGCCGAGGATACCGGTGTATACGTAACTCCCGAAAGGCGTTATGAGAATGGTTAAGAGAACCTACTGCTTCGAAGAGGAATTTCCGGAGCCAGAGTTGCGTCATGTTTCGGAATAATCTGTCCCCCGTATTCCCCCAGTATTCGCTCTACTGCGGGCAGTGGCTTCAGGTTCCTCTTGACACCTTCATTTGACTTTGTCGATCTACGCAGAGCGAACACTGCCATAGGTTTTGAACCACTATCATGCCTGAACCCAGTCAGTCGGTTCTGTGACCTGTGAGATACTCCCTACTTTTGCATTCTCTCAATTCACCTTGACTTCATCAACGTTGGGACCCGCCTAGGTGTTGTTAGATTATATGGTGTCCGCCGGATTTTAGTCGATGTCGTGTTCATTGCACATGTTGCCCTAGTCCTTGAACTGGCTGGAACACTTTTTTTGCAGTGAGCCCCCACTGTAGTTGCATGACTGATTCCAGAATCCCGCTAGCAGACGAGAATCCTCAAATTCTCCACGGCTCAATAGTACCTCTGTGATCACAGGGTCATCGCCACAGGCCAGTGACACATTTTTGTGGCCTGCCCCCATATTGGTTTTTTTTTCTGCCCCCTCAGAGGAATCTTCTTCAGCGATTTCTGGTAAACTCATATGGTATGTCCTGTGTCTAGTTTTCTATACCACTAGGTCGCCACCCATGGCGAGAATTATGAGATTTACTATCGCCAGCAAACTGTACTCTCCCTCATCCCCAGTCTCCACTGTTACTCGGGGAATTTGGGACCTACACATGTGAGCATATTAGTTTTTGTGACATTTGTTACATGTCTACCCAATAGCTGGGCACATATATTTGGGATGAAAGGGGGAAATCCACAACGAGTGCATTTATCATTTTGGGATGTTACTCTCAACGTTCGCCCCTTTTTGGGCTCTTTTAGTCCACCATTCTGTTTTCGACTTAATGCGGACTTTCACATCGTTTCTTGCGCTAGGAGTAGGAGAGTCAAGGACATTTTGGCCCAAACTGTTTCTCTTGTTTCTTCACCGCTTCAATCTGTTTTGCTTGTTCGTTGATTGTCGAGAAGCGATAGATAGATAGATAGATAGATAGATAATAGATAGATAGATAGATAGATAAGATAGATAGATAGATAGATAGATAGATAGATAGATAGATAGATAGATAGATAGATAGATAGATAGATAGATAGATAAGATAGATAGATAGATAGATAGATAGAATAGATAGACAGAACATCTATTGTCCATTTCAAAACAGTTATTGTCCAGTTCGAAACAGAACGGAAAATTGATTTCCGCAGACAGTAAAACAGGTGCTGTATAACATACAGTGAATCATTTGGACAATATAAAACTTAAAACATAGCATGAAGCCTATGCAATATACTGAATAAACCAAAAAAAGGATGTGGCTTGCGTGTAGCAGTGGTGTTGAAGTGATGTAAGGCATCCAGGAGAAAGGTTTGGCGGAATCTTGTGGATGAATTTGTGACGGGGACCTGTAGTCGGATGCCTGACCTGTTATAATTCAGGAGGTCATGATAATTGTGTGTGGCTCACTCATAATTCGGGTGAGCTTCTTCTGTAGATTTTGCAAGTCAAAATATTATCGCGTGCGACAAACAGTTCGGCAAAAGTACATTGACACGCTGCTACAATAGCGGGCACAATTTTTCAAAAAATCTCATGCGATTTTTGTCGCGGCCGACTTTTTTGCTGACAAGAAAAAGAACATTTACACGTTTCGACGGAAGTCGGGCAAAAAAGTCGGGCGCGACG
The DNA here is from genome assembly GCA_026419785.1 of Sclerodactyla briareus. NCBI lineage: Eukaryota > Metazoa > Echinodermata > Holothuroidea > Dendrochirotida > Sclerodactylidae > Sclerodactyla > Sclerodactyla briareus. The sequence goes on along the minus strand of JAODTK010000588.1, from coordinate 155,517 downwards.
AAAAGTCGGGCGAAAGAACCGTATAGTGTGAATGAGCCTCTACACACACAGGATCCTACGAGGCTTGAACACGAACTTCATTCCGCCAGTTACACACGTTCGCAGGATCCTACGAGCATCACTCAGACATCTAATTGAGCCAGCTTTCGCAATTACGTAGGATTCTCAAGGGATATGAACACACATATGCACGTGTATGAAAAAGCCGTGCTGGACATTTCCCCCATATTTTGTAGATGTAAATATTCGAATATATGCACGTATAAATCGAAATTTATGCTCATACTATATTCGAAAATATGCACGTATCACAACCAATAAGCGATCAGGAATATATACACATATATATTCAAAGTTATCCACCCATTTATATCCCCATATATATTCCAATGTATACGCATAATAAATCGAATGTTTGCACCTGTATATTCGAATATATGCACGTATTAAATGGAATATACCCACGTATTATCCGAATATATCGACGTATTATATCAACCAATCACAACGCCCTTTTTTCACCAGGTTGCTGATCACTGACTGCGCCAGCAATACAACTCAAATTAGTCAAGTCATTTGCACGCGCACAGAAAATGCAGCTGACTACATTTTTATAAAGTGTATTATTGTCTCTTAGTTTATCATACCTTGACAAGAAAATACATGTGGTAAAAATTAGCCATATTTAGGACGGACAGTCTTATATTCTGGTTCTGAAGTGTACGATTAATTAACTCGCCATACCCACAGTGTTCGCACTGTGTAATGGTATTGGATCACACCAGTAAATGAGGTGCTCGAGGTAGTTTAAACAGTAATCTAGCTCAAAATGCCTCTTTGAAGTTTAAGAATACGGAGGATACCTTGAAGTAAACAGGAATGTATAAACACGAAGAAAATAAATTGATAATCCCAATGATGTTGACCCAGGTGAAGCATTCTGTTAAGTATCCGAAACCATCATTCTACACATTTCGATGCACTCGGAGCACCCCGGATAGAAACTGGATGAAGTAAGAGGAGGAAGAAGCTGGGTCACCAATCTAGTGTTGCTCTGGTGGGGACCGGTGTGCAAGAAGAATTGTTGTTAGTGTAGAAGGGGGGGGGGTGGCTAACTGCTAGGTCCCTACCTGTGTATGATCCTCAGAGGGCCGGCTGTGGAGAAATTTATTCGTTGTAGTTTAGGGGATGGCGCGAATCCGCACCCCGTTCCTGCTTCATGCATGGGTGTTGAAGACATTTATTGTCCTGGGAGGTATCCCGAGGTCCTAGTATCGACGCAATGAACTTTGCTTGCCAGAGAGTTACAGCATCGGGTGTGATTGCCGATACGGCCGCTATAAACTTTTTCGGTAATCCGTCTTTTGTTGGGCTAGAGACTTCGTGCTGAATGTCGGGATCAAATATACAACGTCCGCGTTTATATGGACAATTTGATAGAGACGACAGGAAGGAAACTACTGAATACATACAGTTACCATACGAAGATTATCAAATCCACAATTGAACGGAACAAGAGTATGAAAAACCCTACAAATAGCTAACACCGAGCAAAGAGAAAGTCATTGGTCTCCCGGATGGAAAAGGCCAAGTGATCTCAGACCAAGATCAAATACTGAGAAGAATTTACGATACAACTTATATATATAGTGAATCGTCAAAGACTCTGAAGAACTCACGTGCGACGCGGTCCGAAGCGATGGAGTGACCGACGAGGTGAAAGGATTGGTGATTGCGCGTTCTGCAGACGATTCCGGGAAAAAGCATGGTGTTTTGCTTCTTCAATGGTGAGCCCAGTTGAAGTTGTGATGTTATCATACCAGGTCATTCGAGGGCGCCACCGTCTTCTCACTGTGCCAGGAACGGCACCTGACAGAAGGTCCCACAAGACGGGCAATATGGCTGAAACAGTTCATCTTTCTCTGTACAATAGTATCATGAGTGAAGAGCCATCTTCCTTCTATCATTCGCATAAGTGACTCGTTGGTAACATGGTCACTCCAATTGACACCAAGCAAGCATCTCCAGATGGTACGACCAAAAGCTTCCAGTTTAGCTGCATCCAATGTCTTAATTGACCATGTGGTGGAGCAATAAGTCACATCCCTAAAAAACCCCTGGATATTACAAGGGCTCTGATGACCAGAAGCTTAGCCGCATCGGAAAAGTGTGGGGGGCTACGGACCCGGGGTATTGCAATCAGGAGTGTAGTCTGGGCTATGCCAATCCGGTTGCGATTTCTGGGGTGTCATCGGTGTTGTGGGTTGTGATGGATCCGAGGTACATGAATGAGTTAACGTTGTGGATAATGGAGGTCCCCATGTGGACAGTGTCGGCAGAATTTGGGTCTGTCTGGATGACAAGGTGAGCTGTTTTACCAGGTGAAATCACTTAGATGTAAGTGATAGAAGAAAAGAAGAAAAAAGAAGAAAAAGATATTCGCCAAGTTACTACCTAAGGAAGGCGATTTAGACACATTTCACAGCAATTCTAATCGAGCCGTTGCGGTTGACCACGTTACGGTTCACAACATCACCTAGGTCTCCTATCGCCGTCATAAAGGAAACGTCTTGTCCCTGAGGATCCACATTCGCGGACGGGGTGTTTTAGTTACACCGGCCAATAATGCCTGAAACGAGCGTTTGTTTTGCAATATTCGTAGGATGAAGAGCTATACAATGTTGACATCTCAAAAGACACTGAACCACAACATGCTTCTTCATGTTCACAAAGCAATTACGGATATTAAATTGCCGATAATGGATGTTGCAAACGAATTCGCAGGACCATAGGCTCCGGTTTGTTGTTGTAATGAAGATTCTTGCTGATTAGCATAGAGCAGTTCAGTAGTCTACACCACAAGGCATCACAAACGATTTGAATCTGAATAATGGTAAATTTATGTATTATTCATTCACGGGAATACTTTCTACGTATGTTTCCTGCGTATATTTTCTACGGCTAATATCTGGTTGTCCATATCCTTCATTTATTGATTTGTCAGTTTGAAGAATAGCGCACACCGGCTTTTAAATCCACGCGACAATGAAGTGGTCCTGGTACCTCAGCGTTTAGTGGTGTAGCCGCTGTCGGGAAGTATAGGCGTTAGCGCAAATCTCTCCAACGCCGATTTTCACGAAAATGGCGCATATCTCGGTCTATATGAAATCCCAGATGGGTAAGTGGGCATCGCTGCACTGCTGGGCCAGAAATTTGCGTAATTCGTTCATGCAAAAGTTTGTCGGATTTGTACGAACTTGGTGGATATACGGGCTATTGTTACTCCTGAATGAAGTGAAGGTCATTTCAAGGACATTTGGGTATGACCAAAGTAAAGATCATTTTGAGGTCAAATTTTGGTTTGTACTTTTTTCCATGGGCAACGCAACTTTAGAACATAAATACCATTGATGTCAAATAACACTGACATCATGATCACTGATTATGCAAATGCGGGGATGGGCACGCGTGGGGGCGGTTTACCCGCCCGCACAGTCTCGTTGTTGGTAGCAGTGGTAAGGGTGGGCTGGGACTGGGTCATCATCTAGTTTTGCTCTGGGGTACCGCGTGTGAAGGAAATTAATTGTTGTAGTGGAAAGAGGAGGGGTTTGGCGCTGAAATCCACCATTTAGTGTTGCTCCATGGTCGGGTGTGCCGAAATTTACATGTTCTGGAAGGCATCCTGAGAGCCAAGAATTTGAATTCATGAATTTGGGTCCGGATCATTCCACCAAAACCACTTTATTAATTCTTGACGTATAGGCTTCGGTTCTCCCAGATACGAGGGTGTGAATGCCGATCTGGACGATATTGAAAGTAGTCAGAAGGACCCAATCCTTATGAAAGACCCTGAAACCACATCATCTCAAAAGAGAAGAAAACACAGATGGAAAAAATTCGCTCACATTCTTGAAATAAAAAAAGGCTCTTTCTTGAACGCATTCACCTTTTAGATGGAACAACTTTTCCAGGAAGGCTATTCCACTCATTATAACGTCTGCGAGAATCTCTCGGTATATCGCGTAATCGGCTTTATATTCCTGCTTGTATACCTCCGCAACCATGGTAAATGGTTTCGGTTATGGCGATATTCCCGGTGTCCTGTATTGGCATTCTGTTGGACTGGAAACGTTGTATCCATGGCAACTGACTATCAGTTTTTGGCAATATTTTGGTATATCGTATCAGCTCTCTGTTGGGATGATACTTTGAACATATACTACATGCTGTTTCCAGTTGGCCCGAAGTCTCGTTCTTGGAATTAACTCTAATTGCTATTCATAATGCTGCGATTAAATATGGGATTACGTCTTACACTATTAAACATCACGTGACCAAACTGATTCGTCATTCCGTCCGCTGACCCCAACGCAACGGTCGATGTTTTTCGATGTCAATACTGTGTACGTCACTATGATGAGTCAATGCAAGATGACATGTCAATGAATAGCCTGACCGCTTGCGAAAATGTCGATCACAATGAATTGCCAAATTAGTTTGAAGTAGACATTTATGTTTCTACTAGGGGCGGCGCCACAAAGTGGGGGCAGATAGGCTGTTGCCCCCCCCGCCATGGTTTTGAGCCGAACAATAAGATCGACTGAATTATGTTTTAATTCACTCATTTTTTGTGGGGGCGGGGTGAGGTGTTCATAATGTTTTTGCCCAGCTATACTCCTGCTACTACTACTAATTTATTTAGAATATCGTTAGACACTATTGCCCCGCCGTTTGGGTGCTCTTTAGGACCACGTCGCCTTTTTAGGCGCTATAGGTGCGCCGGCGCTTGGCCTCGTGAAGGTAACCGGCCTTCCTAAAACATTTAGATCAATGAAGTACCTTTGGCAAGCGGATTTTTATAGCTGTGATTGAACAAGACCATAAATCTGAAGATAATAAAGACCATCAAGTGTGTACGCTCACCAATTGTATGGTGAAACTAGTGTAACTACGCAATGTGTCCAATTGACCGAAACTCTGCCGCATGTCATTCCTTTGAAAAAACAAAGCTCAGATGGTTCGAAAGTGAGCGTTGCCTGAAACGCTCGGGACTGATAGCACAAATTACGCAAAAATCAAGTTTGTCGGATTAAAAAAGAAAAAAAAATAAAATGGTAGAGGGGGGCGTGTGGGGCACTTCCCCCATCACATCCGAGTTGAAAACAATAAAATCGTCTTGAAACGCGTTTGACGCATTGTTCTGTAAGGGCGCGGCGTGAGATGTTTACTACACTTGTTTGTATAGTTTCAGATAATAAGGGCAAAGAGCTTTGTGTTTTAAATGGGGGTCATGCACTGAAAACATTGTTGGGAAAATGAGTAATAATCGTTTCGGCGTGTGAAGAGCAGACTTACTCGTCTCAGTCGTCTGCCTATAGTAAAGACTCATGAGTTAAAAGTTTATCATCGGAATAACAATATTTTTCTTACAAATTTGCGGAAATCGATACTCAGTAAAATCGTGCTTAGTATTTTTACTCGCTAGGGACGGTTCGTCCTTGGACTCAACTGCTTGAACACTTACCATGTTTAACTAAACACACACTGAATATAACGCAGGCATCTATCTTCTTTTCTTTAATCGGAAGTCTCGCTTTTCACGGGCTGTGTTTACTAATTGGTTTGTTATGAAAGTTACGATACGTGCACGTTGATGTCACGGACTGCTGGCGACAACTTCAAAGTCTGAAGAATATTCGCGAATATAAAACATTAATTTGAAAGCCCTAATCACAACGTAGTGGTCTTGTAAGTTCCTAACCGTTAACTACAATTGGTTATGGAGAGACCAAGTCATTTGCCAGTTTTTGTAATTTTGTCTCCGAATAAGGGACTCTTTATACGAAAGTTTGAAGCGAGGGTGTGAATAACGTATACGTAGCCATAGCAGGCTCGGCTGAACGTACACGTAAGCTTAGCCTAGCCTACAGGCTAGGCCAACCTAGTCAATTCTGGGTAGGCTACACTTCTCCATTTTAGTGGGCTTCACTATCCTACGTGCTAACCCATCAGCAGGGGTTAGGGTGAGGATTCTATTAGTGATTGGGGTGGAAACAAGTGCCAGTGGGCGTGAATGGCATATCGGTAAGGGTATGGCGAAGTCTACTGTTTAAGCAGGTTCAGGATTTTGGACGTTGCAGTTTTTTGTTACCTGTACTTGTCCACAGTGGCGTTAGCATGATTTCTGCATGGGGAGGAGAGTAATAATCTTGTAGGGATGCGACCGCCGACTACCATTTTGTTCGATTCGTTGTTACTGGTCACTCACCATTGGCGTTGCCATGATTTCGTACATGGAGGGGGCCGTAAAATATTGTAGGGGGATGCGACCGATTGACCATTTTATCAGAATGTACATGGCTGTGTTGGCTTAATCAGTATGGTATTACTAAATGAAAGAGAAAATCAGTCAATATCCGTGTTTTTTCGGACTTCCGGATTTAAATTTTGAATGCGTGAGTAAATGCACTCCCAAGCGCGTGACACAGCGGAATGGGAAAGAAGAATCAAGTACCATGGTATTCACATGTTTATGAGTGAACTACTCATAGAATTTATGAGTACTCGCATCGGCTTTACTCACCAATGTGAGTAATACTACCTGGTATAAATGAGTGCATTACTTACATTGATTGAGCAGCATAGCGGATGGGAGTACTCTCTCAAAATACAAGTAAATGCACCCCGAAAACTGTTTTCCAGTGTGGATTAATATCTAACAGTCTAAAGTAACGCAATTGCCGATAACGAGAACTCTAGTTGACCTCTGTAGCTAGCCAGAGCCCAACATATCATAATAGATTACCTCAAGAAAAGTGTTTTCCGGCCACAACTGGTTCGTGGAGAAAACTCCCACTCCTCTCACTACAGCAAAATGATTTCCAACACCCGCCCTGGGGCAACACGAGATGGTGACCCGATCCACCCCCAGGCTTAATACAAAACCCAATCCTGCCATTGCCCAACCCGGAACTGGGCATAATAGATTGTGACCCATCGCCAACCCCATGCATGATACAATAGTTAATTCCCCGCCACCCAGCACCCAGCGGCAAATCCGCTTGCAATGAAGCAACAATTAGATGACCAATCGCCGCATCTCAACTACAGCTATCAAATTTCCCTGCACACACTAGAGCAACACTAGATATGTGACCCAAACGCACCCCTCACTTTACAACACCTTCTTCTTGCCCTAGCCGACCCTCGGCAATAGAACAAACACTAGATGGTGACCCCGCATCAACCCCTATTGCTACTTATCATATTTGCATAGTAGGTCGTCACGGTGATGACATTGGTCTGTTGTGATTGGTTAAGTTAATAGTGGATATATTCGGAAATAGACGTGGATAATTCGATTTTTATACGTGCATTATTCTGCTGCTGTGATTGGTTGATTTAATAGTGTATATATTCGAATATATAGGTGAATATAATCGGTTTAATAAGGGTATTATGGGTATAGGTGCATATATTCTCAGAATACGTGATTTATTCGAATATATAGTTGATAGATGCGATAATACGTGTATATATCGAAGAATTCCGGTATTCAAATATACGTGGATAAATTCGAATATCTAATATGTGATTGGCTGTGATTTAATTCGTGCATACAATTGAATTTAGAGGGCATATATCGACAAGAATCAATTAATTGAACCACCCGACACACAACTTGGTGTGGGCTGTGTTGTGTACCATCCGAGAACTCACAGCTGCAATTTATCGAAGTAAAGGGAGTTGGAACTTCAACTCCAGCCGCCGGGACGATTCTGCGGATCGATTAATTGGATCGGGTCTAACATTCTGGAATGGTATATTGTAGCAGAACACGATTTGCAGTAAACAGATTCCCTGGTTCGGACATCCTGCGAACCCTTGTATGTTACCCAACTGCAATAGAAAAGGGGGGAGGTTTATCCATAACTTTCGTGAGATTGTCATGAAACAACCACCACCGGTTAGGCGCGAATTATTCAAAACCCTGGCATTTTCTGGTCATGAAAAGGACCAACTCTGTGTCCATGCACTTGGCCTGAGAACCAGATTTTCATTTTTTTTTCATTTTGGGATGCACTTTCTGCAAACGTTTCTAGGCCCGAATATTTAGATATAGTAATATTGCATCAGTGCATCGTGGGTATTATTAAATGGGTATTAGGAATAATTAGTGAGTAGCCAGAGATTTTCGTGAGAAGCCGTGGTGGAAAGGAAAAACTTGGCCCGAACTTTCTGGAGGGCTAATGTTACTTACGACACAGGTTCTATAGTGGACGCTTTGCCCTCGGGCGTGGGGCCGGGGGGGGATAATGGCAATGGCCCATTGTTGGTTTGAGAGCGATTGTCCGCTCTGTCTGGGAAATATGCAATTCAGTGGACTGTAGTGGTCTCAAGACCTTTCAGTTTGGCTTGACGAATATGGGGCAGTTCGACAGTCGTAAAATTAGCTTATGGCCTATGATTCGCATTGATGTGGTTTGGGGAATTTCAACGTAAACAGTAATACCACAGTCCCTTAGCGTTATCTTAGCACATTATAAGAAGGACTACAATTTTCCTATTGAACGAATGAAAGTGAAAATGCTTAGTATATTATATAGGGTTATCTTTTCACTTCAGCTTTATGTCTGTCCTTTTTTTCCATCCATTTCCTTCACGATAGTTTGTTAGTCCTGCCCACATTTTCATCTCAAATTGTATCAGGGTTATCCATTGCCGTGTTACCACCCGCCGTAATTGACATTTAGCGGACAGAAACGAGTAGCCCAGGGACCGAGTTGAATAGTTGTTTATCTTTACTCGATTGTTATCAGTATTAGACAGGTAGGATACAAAAACTCAATGGAATATAACACAAAAATATACTCCAGAAGTGTTCACATAACGCATTCACGTACCCCTTCTATAGTGATAATTCTTACTGATAATACACCCGGGAACGGCGCCTTCAACGAGCCAACTGCCCTTGATTACGCACCTGAGTGGGTTATGAAGGGGTAGGGGTGAAGCGGTGTAATGCAATTGAGAGTGAAGGAAGACCATATTAGATGAACAATCATGTCACATTCTTCAGGTATAGAGGAGAGCCCGGGGTCAGTCATATTTTACACAATATGCAGTGGTCTAATTGAACTCTAATCGACACCCCACGTTGCCCGAGTGTTCCAAACTTACTCAAATCCGGTCAGTGATCAAGTCGTGGAATTCGTTCTTAGTAAACGTCCTCATTTTGAACAATAGTGCAGCCTGTTAATGAAAGAACACAAAAAAAGAACTCAACACACATAAGTGAGTCCCCTTGCTTGCCTAATCGGGTTGTCTTTGATCTTCGAAGTATAAATTGTCCTACATTGTATGAACACACTCCTGCTTAGTGATGCCTGTAATCATTCTCTTTGTAATCCCTTTTTACACACATTCAAAGGTTTGTTTTTGTCGCAGCATCCTGTTAACCTTATATGACCCTATAACAATAGGGATCATGCACTCCATATGGCCAATTGATCCGTTAGCACATTTATGGTTTAGTACTTTTTAACACCTGTTGGCCTTATATGAAGTGGTCCGATCCATTAGCATCGGAGACTTCGCAGCCTATATCCAGTATGACCCTCGTTGTAAGGTTATCGGTTTTCATTATTCTCAGGTCTGACCTATGTTTGACCTCGGCCTCACTGGAAACAATCGTGCTCATTTACTCTCTGGTCAAACTATTTGCCAAGTGTGAAGCTAGTTCCGCTGGATCTGACGCTAAACAATTAGAATAATCTAATCCGTATGGCTAACCTACCAGAAGTTTATTCATCACATGTTCAGTTGTACACGTAATATGTTTGAAGAAACTACTTGACCTCCGTAGATTCCTAGATGACCGACCTTCCCCCAAACCAATAGAGATTTTTTCTCTGCATGGTCGAATTAAAATGCTGATTATTAGTATCTGCATCATAACTTTGCACACTTATTGGGCTAACTTTTCTATTCCATATCAGGCGAGGCACCTATGCATTCATTTCGGTCTGTATGTGTGTGTATTTGACGCCTGGCTCGTGAAATCACGATAAATTGACCCACCTGGATGGATGAGGCGCATAACGTGGTATGTGGCTCCCCCATGAGAGTATCTTATCCTATTGTTTTGGGGGTCAGACCGATGATTAACTGAGGTCACTAGCGGTTTGGAAAGTATGGGAACCCGCTTGGGTCCGATTGGTTGAAATTAGGTAAGCTTTCTCATTTTTGGTAAAGAAACTTTGGGCCATGTTGGCTTGTGACAGGAGAACTTGACCCCACCTGTAATTCTTACCCTTTACTATGTGCGTGCTCATAATGACCCATGGTCCCGTTGTTTACATCGTATGGCGGAAATACGTTCTCGTCCACAGATCCATATTCATAGTAATTTCAGGGAATTTTCCGTTTCAGGTGATCTTTTAACTTATAACAAGTAAAGGCGGTGAAAAGCTTGTTCCTTTCCACCTTGTGAAGATTTTCTCAGTAGTACCAACCTGCGTATTTTTTTTTTTCACTAAACGTTGGCCAAACAAGTTGAAGGAAATGCGCACAGTTTTGTGTGAATTTGAACCTACAATCTGTATTAAGGCCATCGCGCTTTGCAGGAACTGGCGAGATGGTATAATCGTCACAATGATAGATACGGTGGCGCTCTGGGGATTTCCGGAATCGCCGTCCTGTGGAAATGGCTGAGGATGTGTTTACTCCTTCTATTGTATATTGTTTTCAATTCTTGGGGGCCGCAGGTGCATTTTTCTTTCGCGGTAAAAAAAACACATAACTCATAGCTTCATCGCACCTGTAATGCTTGGCAAATTTAATAACTCTCAAGGAACACCGGGAATTCGTAATGGAGATTACCATGATGAAGACAGATCGTAAAGTTATCTTTAGACAGTACTTTTCTTCAACTGTGTCAGATTCTAACATAGCCTAAACATGCAACAGTTTCCGGTTCCTTTTTATTCATTGCCGAAGCGGGGGGGTCCAAAGGAATCTATTCCGTCATGTCCGTGCGGTGGGTGGTATTGAGTGTGTGTGTGTATGAGTTTGTGTGACACCCCTTGTCAGAGCGATTATCTTAACGAACGCAACGTCCTATGTTGTGGTGTTTTCTTTTATCATATTCCCAGACAAGAACTGATTCATTTAGTTATACACAAATGTACTACGCTGCTCACTATCAAATCAAGTCCCTTGCAAAGTTGATTGATTCATTAGGTCATCATTCATAGCCACACTCATTCTTCATAACATGGCAGATTGTGAGCAAAACTTTTCATTTTTTACCCAGCACCTTCTCGTACAACTTCCTGTTGTACGTTTGTGAGGTGGTATCAGCCTCGACGTGGGTGAAGCTTACAAGTGGAATATTCAAGGAAATTGTTCATATAGGAAATCTTGGGAGGGGGAAAATAAGAAGGGGAGTCTGCCCATCGGGCACCGCCCACCCCCTTCCACCACAGGCAAAAGCTGGTGCCCCTCCCTGTCAAGTGAATGATCCTCTCATGCGTCAATGATTTTGTTGTCGGAGCAAAATGTGTCAACTTATGTCAGATTAAGGAGGAACTCAAATTTTCTCACTCTTTTAGGACTTGGTTGCTTAGTGTTAGAAACCCGAAAATCCATAGCTGAGACACCCTTAAAATCACCGCATGATATTCGATAGCAATACGGACGAAAATCTTTTCTACATTTGCGTCAATCACATTCACCCGTACTTCAATCATTTTGAACTTCAAGAGTCCCATTCAGCAGTTTTCAGGCAATCTTGGGCTGTTAAGTCCATAATACCCAAATGAGTAAGTCTTCCATCGCTCAGGTAAACTCACTTCTTTGACCAATCCAACTTGAATGTTCTAAAACCCCTAGCACCCGGGGCTTCTTTGCCTTTTAAAATCAAAATTTCCGTCATTTTCCTCCATTGTCAGTGTGCAAGAGAGCAGATGTTCTGTTCAGGACATTATGCATTGTATGCACAAAGTAATTAAAAATCCCGCAATTCAGGCAACACATCCGGAGGGGGGGGGGGGGGGGGGGGAGGAGGGGGGGGACACGCGGTTCCAGACGAGAAGAGAGGATAGAAAAATGTTACAGTATTTTGTAGTAGGTCTAACAACTAATCGAATTGGTTGGGTAAGAGAGGGTTGCTTGTGGGCAGCTTATAACGCAGTAAAATAAAATTGTCAAGGAGCTTATGTTTACTCGTTCCTAGGGCTTTCTAACAGGAGCTATTACTGAATGATGGGAATTCAATCAAATGCATGAACATCAAACACATCAGATCAAGAAAATGTTAGCAGACCATACCTACTGAGTTTGGCGACATTCTTAACCAAGTTGGAAATGAAAAAAAAATATGCCAAAATAGGCACATACCATGACCCTTACTGACCCCAGCTGTACCTTCTCAATGATAAATATCAAAGGTGGATCACACATACCGAAGTTTGTGGAATCCACAACAAACTTTCAAAAAAGTAGCATAAATCATGCAAATTAGAACATTAAATGACCTCCAGTGACCGAATTCACATTTTAAGTTCTGGGGATCATGGTAGACCAAATCCACGAAGTTTCGTGAAAAACGACAGACTGTAAAAAAAAATTCGCATTAATTCATGGCAAATTAGACAACTAATTAGCATATTTAATACTGAAAAAATCGAATCATGTTCAACTACCTGTCCTCCAGGTCCTACCTGACAAACTCATCACTATAGCAAATACGGTTCTTGCGTTAATCTTGATTAACGAGTTAAACAATTAAATTACATAAAATAAGCTAATTACCCAAATTAATTTAGGACTTTGTTGCCCAAAAATATTAAAAGAATCGTGTAGACCCAACCCCGGTGCTAACACCACATTCTCGTCATACGGTCTCCGGTTTGTAGAAATCCTGCTAACAAAAAAGTTTGACTTACACAAAACATATACAACATACACACACACACACACACACGGCACGCCCAAGTAGGTGACCACTAAGTCTCTTCTGAATTTCCATTCAGGCGAGACAAAATCACCATGACAAACATTATGAACATCCTAACGACACCAATTTTGATAAAAAAATTTGTTGACCTTGTATCTTCGCATACAAAGTCACCATGGGGGTAAATTCATGGACCACTTCGCTCAGAAACAGGGTTAAGGTCAATTGAGACGGTCACACAGATGGGGGTCAACCAGTGTGGATCATTGGCGCACTTCCCCACTTCGGCAGAACCATTTGGTTTCCAGTTATGGCCAAAAAATAGTTTTTGACATCTAATGACTTTGGATGAGGCGACCCTTTTCCATGAAAAAAAAAAGGTTTACCCTCGAGAGAGAATACAACCCTGTCCTCTGAAAAGAAAACCACATCGGAAATGCACTGGAAGTTGTTGCAGGAACACACACTATTCGACAGTTTTTTTTTGCCCCCCAATAAGTAACGGTGAATGACTTGCTGACATGACGGTTTATGTGGAAATGTTCTCCTTCATGGACGTACACAATGTCCTGAAATTAATTCACACAATGCCGAGCAAGTCACTGTGAGTTGTTCCAAAAATATTAGGTTCTTGTCCATAAGGGCCTTGAATTGACCTTTGATGACATGTCAGATTTTTTGAACCAGAAGCCAAAAGGCTGAGTGATTCCTTGACTCTTCCTCCATCCAGGTGGGGTCAAGTTATTGTGTTCACAAGCCAGGCGTCACACATTCACACACACCACGAACGCACGCACACACACCACCAAACATACATAACACACAACACACACACTGCATGATGCATAGATCCTCCGACTCGTCAGGGAATCAAAATTGTTAATCTTATGAGAATGCACGCAGCCCTACAAGCCGTAGGGATCCCAAAGGATAATGCTGCTCTGCCAAAAAGTATCAAATACACCTTTGACCCCTTGTAAAACGTGAGGACCGAGTGCCCGATTGAAGTGGGAATATAAATAGGCACATCATCCGAAATTTTCCTTTGACCTTTTGACCTCATCAGCAGAGAGGTAGTTTAACCCACTGATTCTAAAAAAACACACCATGACAAATCAAATATGAAATCCTAACTGACCACTAAATTCCGAAAAAAAACTTTGACATCGAGAGCTTCCCACACAAAGTTCACATGGAGTCATTTATGTCCATTTACGATCGGAAGGTACCTTGAGATCCGAAAATGGCCAAGAAAAATTGATTAGGCTCAAAAAATGGTAGAGGTCAAATTGAGTAAAAAGTAACACTGATGGGGTAAACGAGTCACAATGGCGCATCTCACACACCTCGGCAGACATTTGGTTTCCATGTATGTATGTTATGCCAAAACTAGTTTTTTATCCCTAATTGACCTTGAGACCTTCGATGACATGACCGTTAAGTTTGAATATGTCCCCTCATCAATCGCAACTAGTCCCCAAAAGGTTTTCAAGGGCGATGGTAGACCTTGCATAGTAGTTATGGCCCTTGAATATTTGATTTTGGCATTATTGACCTGTAGTGAACGGGACAGGCAACAGGAAAAATGGGATCAACTACCACCAATGACGAACCTAACATGCTGAAGATGGATTGATACATGCTTTCGTTCTTCAAATATCCGGACAAAGTGTCAAACACACAACACCCAAAACGACACACACACCACATACGGAGATATAGCAAGATTCCTTTGCCGTTGCAGGAATAAAAAAAACATGAGTCGTTATTGAGCTAGTGACCATTGACAACAGAACTATGTACATGACCGCATAGGGAAACCAATAGATGCCCTGGAGTTATGGGGTAAAAAATCAGAGTGCCTATACAATAGACAAATGAATAACTGTACATGTCAGTCAGTACCTGCACAAGAGCAATGCATCACTTCAAATAGTGATTGAACGAGATAATGCGCTGTCACTTAACGTTTGAGGACGGCAGAGCCGGTAACATTATATTCCATTAGGAACATCGTATGCCACCCTTTGAAACAGTGTTGTTAAATAGCACTCTGCTTTTTTTTTTTTTAAGATTTTAGCGAGGGTCACTAACAGAAAATGTACACTAATATTACTGTAAGGGAGGCTTCGCTAGAAGGATCAGGTCTAGAATTAATGACGCCTCTGAAAGTTGAGGGTAGGTCGTCATGAAAATAGCGAAAATAAAATCAACACCTTTCGTAAATAATTTAATCGTCATTTAAATTTTGAATAAGCCAACAATTGGGAAGTAAGTTATCAGGGACACGACGATGTCTGAGAGGATCGTTTTCCGGATTCTATTCTGCCCCCCGTACAAATCTAAGGCTTTTGTTATGAGGGAAAGTTTTAGTCAGGCCATAGATCTCAACACCATACGCATTTTGTTTAGACTGGAAAGGAGTGAGTACTATACCTGTGGGGGTTTATGTCGAAGAAGTAATGCCGCTAAATCGTAAAGCATCCCATTATACTTGATTATGATTTTGCAAAGATCCCCCCGATATGTTTTTATGAGTCGCGTTCCACAATGACATTACCATTTAAAGTGACAGTATCATGGCAGCATTGGTGGAGCATCATCAGAGTTCAGATGGGAAACCAACACTTCAGCTCTGAGCAATTGACGAAGATGCTCGTGTCATTTCAGGGAATCGTTTGGCAGAACGTAGCTTATATATTGACATAATACATGAATAGTAGCCTAGAACGATCCTTGGGGTACCGCCCGTGGTGACATCACAACAGGAAGAATAATATTTCTACAACATACAGACTTGCTTCCTGTTTGATGAATAACTACCCAACAAGCACAAAACGTTTTCGAAACGGTTTCCTATATGTTTTTTGAAACGTTTTTTGTGAGGAACAGGAATGTTACGGAAACGTTTCCATAACCATTCCAAAAATGTTTGGGAAAAGTATTCTAGAAACATTGTCAATGTCACTTCACATTTAAGAGCTACAGCAACCTAGGAAACAAAATATATCTAATATACTACGACAACACTAACGTAACTTAAATCAGTTTTGACGCAATCTTTTGCCACCAAACCTTTTTTAAAAACACTTTCAGAACGAAATTGTTGGAGAATGTTTCTCCAAACGTTCTTCAAAACGTTTTGTGAAACGTTCTAAAACTCTCTTAACCTTCTTGTTCCAACAAAGCAACGTTTCGAAACAATCACGAACATGTTAGAAGTTTTAAAAACGTTTTGTGTTTGTAAGGGTACAACATTCTATAACCTTGCCGGACGTATACCATACTATTAACTGATTTTACAGTAAAATTCCATGGTTAACAGTATCGAAAGTTGTTTAGATGAATGATATTAATCCCAGGACATTCTGACCGTTATCAGGGTGATGAAAGGAATATAATTCAACTGTCTCAAGAAGAGAATGGCTGGTGCTAAGCCCTCCTCTGAAGCGAATTGGGAATCATAGAGTACGTTGTGTTACCAGGAATTAACCGCATGCGCTTTCTCAATAGTCGTCCCCAGAAGCTTGTAATAAACGGGTGCCAGCTTATCGACGATGGTTTTCCGGGAGACTGGATGAATGAATATTTAATTAAATAATAAATAAATGAATGAGTTAAAAAAAAAAAACAGATATAGAGGCCGTTCAGAACAGTTTTTTTTGGATGACTGTCTCTCATAAATGTAGGATTCGATAGGGCTCTGCGGGGTATCATTAGCCTGTTTTTTCCTCAAGGGGGGTTTCCATGGTATGTCTATTGGGATTAGACTGGGTGCGAGCCCACTCCAAATCTGGAGTTCCAATCGTCGAAGTCGTTTTGGAGCTTTCACGCTATATCTAACATCAATGACCTCGTTCCAGCAGCGTTTTATGCGTTTCGCATTGGAAACATTTGGATACTACCTAAAGGAATATACCCTGTGCAGTCGTGTAGGCGCATATCCGGGCGTTGAACTGCCTGGTGGCTCGTTCGGACTGCTGGCGAGCGGCCACTGTTCAGGCTGCAGTTGGATCCGCTACGTGTACAGCATACTGTGGACGTTGTGGGCCTGCACTCTTTTGGGCCTCCCTTTGTCGGGTGGCGGGTGGAGAATGCAGACACACTAGACGAGAGGTACTGGACAGTTCGAGTTCTTTTGATGCAAGGTTGACTAGGCCTACGTGTATGGGCTACGACTTTACAAGTGTCACGTACGCACACAACGAAGTAAGTTAGGCTAGTAAACATTGACGACTTACTAGACTCAAAACTACCTGAAATGTCCCCCCGACTCTCCCGACTTTTCCATACTTTGACAAGATTAGTGAGAAGATGGTCCCCCGAATGTGAAATTTAATTGTTCTGGCCTATGTGGAGAAATTGTTGGGCATTGCAATCATTGAAATATCTGGGAAATAAATGAAAACATAAAAAAATGTCCCAAATTTTATTTTCTCCTAAATTCATAATGGTGATGATATCGCCTGAGTTGGGGGAAGACATCTGATGTGTGACTAGATACAGGCTTTTGGACAACTTGACAATGTTTAGCCGCATTGCAATAATGAGATCTAGAATATCCGAACAAATGAAAAATTCCCCAGAAGGGCTTTCCTCCTGAAAATTGGGACAAGGTGATACTTTGCATAGGGTATGCGCTGGCTCAAAATTTGGGTAGGGGGGGGGACGGAAAATAATGAGATTTCGCGCATAAATCGACAGAGCAATGTCATTTTATGGAAAATGTGTAAATTTTCTCTTGGACCCTTTTGGTGAACACATTTCTAGATTTTGGGGTCCAAACTGTCCAAAAAGGGGTCTATGACCAGACCCCAAGTAGCGCTAACCCTGCTTTGCATGGAATTCTTTGAGAAAAGTGTGTCCATGTGAATATTTAGGATTGTGTGAAATTTTTACTATGTTCCGGCATTTGATAATCAAAATATTTTATAAAATAGCATGAAAAATGAATATTCCCCAGAAGTGTTTCCCCCCCCCCGGACATTGAACCAAGTGATACTCGCTGGATTCTACTTGGAGGAAATGTGTGTCATGTGGAAGATCTAGGGTTGTGGGAAAATTGCCATGTTCAGTTATTGCAATCATAAATATTTTGAAAGATAGGGAAAATATGCAAAAATTGAAACATGGCCCTAATGGGGTTTTCGCAAAAAAACCTCAAAACTCCCATCACTGGAGTTGCAGGATATCATCGGCAAATGTGGAAACATATTCATTTGTTTCTACTTGCTAGCTTTTTGCGAGTTGCAAGGACACAGTATCAAAATATGTCGAAAAACAACCATTTCCAGAAAGTAATTACATTCATGGAAATTTCACTTATTCACAACATGACTGCTGGGGAAACCTTCGTTTTGATACTCTTGTACCTTCTCTGAAATTTCGTATCATTCAGTCCTCCCAATCATTAAGTATACCAAAAATGAACAAAAAATTGACATTTTTGGTATTTTGGGCATGATTGCATGGGGAAAAGTTGTTATTTGTGCCTTTTCACAGTGCTACACCACACACAACACACACACAACACACAATACCACACCACAACAAACCCCACACGAAAACACACCACAGACACTTTGCGAGTGCCGTCATTCGGATCACCCAGCACCCATGGGTACCCCACAAATGCGGACCCTCAGGGGATAGTCCAAAACACCACTATGGTAACCGTAGCAACCGTTGCTAGGGCAACCATCAACAGTAACTATAGGTGAAATGGCAAACTGACTACAATATCTCACTGGCCCTTCGTTACCGATGAGATTAATAATTTCTCTGCATGACTTATTGTTCCTGGAATATATGTACTGCACTTTAGTGTTGTGACTTAATTATGGGATACGAAGGGCGAGACTTCGTGTGTCTTTGCATGTAGTATGGTGGACTTAGTAAGTCCCTTGTATCTGATTAGTGTACCAAGGATTCAGTATTGTGACGTGGGTGCCGGTGACTCGCAGTGCGTTGACTGACTTAGGTCCTGTCATTTATTTAATGGTCTTGAGTTAGTCGGTATATGTGGGCAATACACGTTTTGGTGACTTGTGTTGCCGGTCGTTAGTGACTTGAGTACGTTCTAAAGTGTGACTCGTTTAGGTCTGTGTCGTTTTTCGTGTCGACCGAGACTTGTTGGTTCCCGGGTGCCTAAGGACTTCTCCGCGCAAAATTGTTGAGGGAGTATTTTTTTTTTAGGCTTGGAGTTGGTTCATGTGTTGGGCTACAACTGTGGGTGTTTGGGCATTATCAACTTTGTGACTGGGTTTGCAGCTTTTGGTTAGGCTGGTACTGGTAACTTGACGCTTGACGACGGGCATCATGATGAACTTTGACCCCATACCCACGGCGACTCGCTCTACAAATAAGTCGATGGGCGTCTGATAGGTTCTCACTTACTCTGGTTATTTGCCTGAGATTGTAGGTTCGTGTTATAGATGGCTAGTATACCGTGCATCCCCTGAGAAGTTGCTTTGATAATACCGTTTTTTTAACCTACTTTTTTCAAGCTCGGTTGAATTCACGCCCCTTGTTAGACATAATATATGAGAGTCGTATTATCTTAAATCACAATAGAAGTACAAGAAATGTCTACACAGACCAGGTTGCTTGTTTGAGGATGCAGTGTGCAACTCTTTTTGGAGTATTTGTTGCCCCAATGAATGCCGGGGTTGTGAATATCCGGCAAAGCAAAGGATTCAACTAGAGCTGTTGGGCTCTTGTTCCTTCCCCCTATTTTCCCTCGTTCTTCTTTTTCTTTCCCGTGGTAGTCGGGACCGTCCCCCCCCCCCCCCGTTGGGGTGTTTTCTCATTTCGTTCGGGGAGCCAAGTCATCGGGTATACGTCCACATTTACACACCTCGGCGAGAGCCCCCTGTTGCACGACCGTGAAACCATTTCCGGCTCTATTCAGCGAAAAGAATGAAAGAGAAGTCGAAAGAAATGGGGAGGGGGGGGGGTAGGTTGAAGCGCGGAAATTTTGACCCACGGTTTTTTTTTTTCCCTCCACATCACAACCTGCACTGTACTTCACAAGGTACATAATCTCATGCAGTGAATTATACTGAAAACGAATTACAATCCAATCCTATACGCCCTTGAGTTGGAGGGGGACCAGAAATCTATGACTTTTCGAGTCTGGTCAATGCATGCATCTGTTTTTCTGTCTTTAAAGAAATATATTAGTGGGTATTGTTCATTTGCCGTATAGAGAAAGTTACCTTACGGCATTACGCACCACGGACAACCCCTGCCCCATGAAGGATTTTTTTTTTTCTTTTCACATCGAATAAATAGTTTCTTTTTCTCATTAAACCCTGCGGTGATTAATTGATGATCACCTATGTGCCTAGTGTGATAATGTATAGGCTACCATACACAAGGCGTAGTGCATGCATGAGCAGTGGTAGGGTAGCATAGAATTAGAAATATAGTAAAAAGGCTACATGTGTTTCTATATATCAATTATGGTTTCTGTTTTCTCCCAGCATCATCATCTTCACTGAGACATCAGATCCACTCCTGAACAAGATATGCATCTCTTTCGCCCATCGAATTTTTTAGTTCTAGCACTCCTTCCTGTTCGTAGCTTTCGTTCGTTGTTGGAATATTCTTCGAGATACGGAACTGTTTTTCGAAAAAGTGGAACCTCTGAAGTTGGAATTTGGTGGGCGTAACCAGATCCTGATTGGCTGTGAAATTACTGCGACATTTACATACCATCTTGTGCACTGGCGTGCGGTGGTTTGACTGTTACTCGTACGCGGGATTTTCCGTTCCTCAATGCGCGGAAGTGCGTCGGGATCGTCTTTTCTTTCACAACGTTCGTTCACGTAAATCGTCGCATAGTGCAGGTGCGGGGTAATGTTTGCTAATTCCGGTAGCCTCACTCCGTCGGTATATTTGTCTGTTGCAGTGTATGCGTAGATTTTGTCTGTTGTTTCGGGCGCCGTGGAGGCTGTATATGTCGCCGTCGCCACGAGATGTCCGTTCTCATTGCGCGTGGGTCTTTGCTGTCCTTTATTCGTTCACGTATCTTTGCGCAAGTCGTGTCTGTTTGTTCTTTCACGGTGGTGTTGTCTGTTCCTCGTAAAATTTGCTGTTCTTTGTCGGAGTTATATCTGTTGTCAGCTCACGCCGGGGGTGTCTGTTCATTGCAAAATTGACTGTTTTTTTCTTCTTCTCTAAGCTCGTGTCTGTTTCTGTTGTTCGTGTCGCGTATTTTGTACTTTTTTGTTGCCCTGAAGGGCCTACCATCACATCACATGCTATCTCCAGTTCTGTCCTCTGTAAAATGTGCAACAGCTTCGAAACAATACGATTTCATGTCCGACGATGACTTCTTGGCACTGGAACAATCACATGTGGGGATAGCGTGAAGGGAAGTTCTTCCGTCTGTGTAGCTATAACCCACTGGACCCAACTTTCTATGTACACACAATCTCCGATCTCAGAAGTGGACAATGCAAACCACTCGCAATCTATTATATCATTTCCACAAATGAGAACCGAGGTAGTTCCCTATAAATCCGGCGAACTGCGTTTTTTCCAACCAAGGACACACAAACTCTTCCAAAGTTTTTTTGGTTTTTATTTTTAGGCTCTCAGTGGTATAGCCACACTGACTCCTTACTCTTGGTAGACTTGAACCATACATCAAATCTCGTGGACTCCCCCTTTTAATAATACGGGCAGCTCTATTTTGTATCTACATTGAGCCTCCAAATTGGTTCGCTGGGCCCCAGTCAGTAAGCTACAGTAAGTAAATCCATTCGAGATACAACACTACTCTGACGCAGTCTTGCCTGATTCCCGTTGTCAGGACTGCGCACCCTGCCAATATGCCGGAATATTGCGTATTTGCCAAAGACTGGGGCAACACATGTTTGGTGCTGTTTTGGAGAATCCCTTATTTCCATTTCCAGTCATCTGATAGGTTCAACCCCTGCAGACTGTACGTAATCATGATTTCTATTGTCACTTATCTAGAACGCTGTTGGGTTGAAGGTTGTAGAATTCGCCCGTGGTTTTACCCAGCTGTTCATTCAGTGAATAAGGGGAGACAGCAGAGGTAACCCTTCATTTATTGAGAGAACCTATTACACAACCACACGAGGGTTGATGTTCTGCTAAACCTTACAAAGGTCCAAGTGACAGTCATTTTGAAATGAAGATAGCAACTGAAGCCCAGACACTATTAAATTGTTGCTTCATTATGTTTTCGGTCACGTATACGTAGGACCTTCTTTGTTCTAGGTTCAGAGTCTACTGAATGACCCTAACTTGTGAACATGTCGCGTCGACCATGCTCAGCTGGATCTATCGGGTTCAGCATGAAATCACTGCCATTTTTCCATTTCGACCACCATTCTAGGCCGGCCCGGCCACGTTCCTATTTTTCCACTATTATTTATTACTATATCAGGACAGGCCGCTGTTTAGACACAATATTATATACATGTTATTTTCGTGGTGATTGAAACCCCTCAACACACCAGACCGAGTATATCAGAGCGGCAGAAACGTCCAGCGTATATGTTGTATTTGAGCATTCACATCTTCCAATGCATTACGTGGACAAATTCTGGGTAGCTAAGGATAAGAATTTCGGACTCTAATCCCTCTAATCTCCGCAGAATCGCGGCTGTGATTGCATTGTGTTCTGCGGCACACGTGAAAAACAGTTCAATGTCGTGTTCCATCGCGGAGCAGTTTATTGTATAGTACAAAAGCTGTGCACGCCCCCAGTGATTGCATGCATATATCTATAGCTCTACAGTTTGTCTGATGACGGTGGCGCGTACGACAATTTGACACTGTTCCAATAAGAATCAACGACATGCGAGGCTAGGCGTTCTGGCCTTCTGGCTTAAGGTGCTTTTTGTCCCATTTCACTTTTTTTTTCCACTAATTCTTCGCGGGTCGGATTACAATATTGGCGGGCCTGGCTCTCTGCGCGGTTTGTGGATTGCTCCATAGAAGAGGTCAAAGCCAAGAGGGGTTTGGGGTTTCGGCAAAACGTAATCTGACGGAACACCCGCATATTTCTCAGGGCAAAACTGTGGAGGAACAAATAAAAAATTGCTTCCGTAAGCAAAAACTTACCTACCCACAATAAATCGAGTGACTGACTCATGGGCGTCGCCCCTGGGGATGGGGGGATGTATCCCCCAATATTTTGGTCCGGGGGGACCTGCCCCTATTTACTTCATCCCCCCCCCCAATTTTTTTGCCAACAGTCACTAATTTTGAAAGAATTTTGACAATGTATGTCTTTCTAAAGTATCCCATCTACGAGCTGGAGCCGAAGAATACCAACCATTGCCTGTGACAACCTTACTCTATTCATGAATGCCGCCACGCAGTTATATACTTTTTCTATTCACTATATTTTGTTTGATTGTAACGCTCGCACGTCCGTAGTCCGTACATGAAACAAAAAAAAAAAAAACCTCTGGCAAACAGCCGCAGGTGGTTGAAGTAGTGTATTCATCGTCGGTCAACAGGTGGTGACGGGGGTAAGGGGGCATGTCCCCGCACGTTCAAAATTGGGGGGGGGGGATATTCGTTTGTTCCCCCCCCCCACCCTTTTCCGTACCGAATAAAAATAGTAGCACCTGCCCCTTTTGTATCACGCTAACCTGTTCATTTTTGGTCTACCCAAACAATCGCGTTGGAAATTGTCTCATGCCCACTATTCCAGATACGACCCCAGGTAAGAGCTGGCCCGACCTAGGGCCGGGTCTAATGATTACACATTTTCATACCGAGTTCTCGATTTTAAATCGAATCCCAAAGTGCATCATTTTTCAAGTGTTGTCGCCGCATGCCGTTTTTCTTCCAGGCGTTGGTGGCTAAATCTCGATGCGCTTCGAATCATTTTGTTCACTCGAATAATTTCAGAAGCCTTGTGGGAAGACCCTCTCCCATTTTTTCTGTTGATAAGAAGTCGGGCGAAAATACGTGGAAAAGTTGGGAAGGGAAAAAAGGCAACGGAAAAAATGCGTGGATTTTTGCAGTCTTTTTCGATAAAATGCCTGGAAAACATGCAATTTTTTTCGTGCGCTCCGCGCCGCTGCAGGTAGTTTCGCGATGTCCTGAATTCGGGTACAAATTTTCTGCTCCCAAAATTGAGTGTCGCTACGCCTATCTTTCCCTTCGATCCCACCGGAGCGTTTGGGTGGTCCTCTGGATCCCACGCAACAAAGCCAGAGTAGAACAGGAATAAATCCATGCCCACGTGTGAATTCCGGTCAATCATCTTGTATGCACAATGACGACTTTTTTGTCTGTCTTTTACGCAATCACACTGTAAGAATGGGTCTATTGAGCCTGGCAGTGCCGTTTCTGTCGATCCGCCACCATCGTCACCATCCGATGGGTTGGCGCTTCGCTAGTAGATGGAATTCATTCGATGTGTCCCCCCACTTTTCGAACGGGTCCGACTGGCCCCTGTTTAAACCAAAGCTCAACGTTCGTGTAATGCTAAACTTCTCTCGCAAAGATGGAATCATGTAACGGCAGCTTCAATACATTATCCGATGTGATTTTCAACTCTGGTTTAGCAAGTCTGAATAATATTCAAAGATCACTCGATTTTATCACTGCTCACTGCTTTATTGTCTATTCTTTCATTTGATTTTTTTTTTTTATATCTACTATCAACCCATAGTGTTCCAGTCATCGGACGAGGGCGACAGTTCCCAAGAGGATGAGGAAACACTGTGGTGACAAATTGCTAGTACTATTGAACGGCGGCTGCCTGTGTTGAACTCCACCGACGACAGTGCCCAGCGATGGGGAAGGGTTAAAGGGCAGTGTTGATACTAACCGATCCAGCCATTTCGTTCTTTAGATTATCGCTCACCGTGGCTGTCAACTGATGAGTTTTGTTTCCGTCAATAGCACTTAGCAAACATGTCGGACTTTACGAGACCGGCTGTTTTACTACATTATTTTAACGGAACGCTGCACATCGAAAGTGTCCACACTGCCCCTATATGTAGGCACAAACGACCCCGATGGAATGGTCCCCATTTTGAGATTTCGGGGTTTAATTTTTGTGCAGCCAATTATGTAGCGATACAAAAACCTTCTCCCTCCACGACAGCCGTAGAGACATGCTAGATGCCCCCCATCTCCAGCCATCATTATGGGGTCCCATGCCCAACCACTGTTGCGCCCCGCTTAGATAGTCTACAATTCCATCAACACCCCCCCCCCCCCCAATCTTCAATCGACGGCCTATGCACTGACTATATGATATTTCCAACGTGAAGTTACACTCTTAGTGTCTCCTGCAGAGTAGAATTGCTTAAGAAAGGCATAAGAGTCGACAACTCAGAACGAAACAATTTGATAAACCGCCATACAGATTTGCTTCCCGATTCTGTAACCAAAGTTTGTCTAAGATGAGCTCCATTCCCAATTTCCCGAATCGAATATACATTCTAACTCCCATTATTTCGACATTCAAATATACCATATGCTGGTTATTGTAGGTATCAGTCAAGCACTATGGACCGAGCCATGGCCTGACGCATTTTTACCAGCACGGAAGTGTGTTATCCAGGTTTGCACTCAACAGTTAGCATTTATCCTATAGGGGAAGGGTCACGTACCGCGTTAGGTTCTATTTCAATGTTTGTACACTCTTCGTTACCTACATTATGCCCCTTAACACCGCTATAGGTATACCAGTAGTAGTGCATGCGGTAATCTTGTTAATGGATTATAATAGAGAAATACAATAGAGAGTTCGTTGAATTGACGTTTTTATTCGCATTTATTACTATGCATTGTACGCTCTACTTAGCTTGTGACACAATAATAGCTTTTTGTGTGGGCGAAGTTCCTATAACCAAGGTATTCCGTGCATTCTAGCTAAACCAAATCAGACGCATTCGGCATTACCAGGTCTTTCGAACAGATGTCTAACTATTCATTGGCACCGTAGCTATAGTAAACGTGGGTACGAAATAACGAAATGGGTACATGGGGTACATGGGTACATGGTTGGCTAGCCGTGCAGCGAGTCCTCGCCCCACTTCTGTTTAAAGGTCTCTCAAAAGGAGCAGTGGCAGTGCTATCTGGTTACACAGTGAGATGTTAATTGTGGCCGGTTGTCATTTTGTACATGGCGAAAGATGCACAGGTTCGTTGGCCCGCCAGCGACTCCCAGCCGAGTGACATGGTTAGGTATTCTGCTGATGATGTCCGGGGTGCTCCATGGGTTCAAGGGCATAGAACGACTACGCTAGGCCAGAAGCGTACGCAGAGATTTGATTTTGAAGTCGGAACCCGAGGGAAGCGCTCTCATAAATGGGCTCATCATCCCTATCGGCAAATAAGTACAATTTATCGGCCCCTAGACACATGACTGCTGCGATATTTGCGAAATCACAGCATGAAGGGCCCTTCTAATGAATGGGCCATGAATTAGTTTTTGTGTTAACAATTTATTGATCACCTGGTCATAGGGGGAGGGGGGTTCTGGCCCCAACCCCTGGATCCCTGGACTGGGCTACGATACTCAAACCAAGATAGATATGTTTCCTCCTGAATTGATGGCAGGACAGTCTTAATAAGGTTACAACGGAGAACCCATGCAACGCCGTGAGTCTTCGAGCAAACCTTGTCACATGGGCTGTCCAACTCGATTTTATGAGATATGTAACTTCTCTCGTAGTTTCCAGATCATTCTGATTAGTTGTGTATTGATGTGGACAATATTCTTGCGAGCTAGTGAGGCCCGATGATGTGGGATCAACAGTTAGGTGGCCAGTTGCGGTCCAGGGGCTTGGTTCCTGGTAGCCAAACCATTTCGTGCATTCTAGAGAAATCCAGACCGTACATGTACAAGACCGTACCAGGTGTCCGTTTTCGCCGAGTCAACATTGAAACTATTGTAGGCGCTGGCCGAGAAAATATAAAGTCCACAAAAAGATATATTGTAGGCGCGAACCAATGGTAGCCAGAAAGAGGAAGAAAAGCATGTGTCTCGTGCAGCAGACAAATTACAATGACCATTTCCCCTTGTTAGCATGCAGTAATCTGGCTATTGAGTGGTGGTAATTCAATTGACAGGGCCAGGGCCAGAAAAAATCTTGTTGACATGATAAATCCAGATTGCCTGGTCCGATCAGGTTGAATTTCGGCATGCAGCTCCTTGTGGAAACAAAACAGGATCAATATCGTTTTGATGTGAATGGAGCCAGTTTGGGAGGAACTGGGGATATTGTGAAACATCGATATTTCGGCTAATTAGTTTGTTAACAAGACTCATCGCTAGACGTGTTTCATACTCGGTATGTGCGTTCCCTATTATGAGTACTACAATGATCCCGATTGTAAAATCTTGCAAAACTTAGCTTGATTAAGTCAGGGATCCGTCAAGAAATCACTAAGCCTTTGGCTTTTTCTGGGTTCTGACGCACACTCTTGGTTGTGGCGCGTGGACGGCGCAATGAGGTGGGTTGACATTCAGTCAAAGTTTGGGATACCACGAATCCACTAGAAGCTCAACCTGGAGGGAGCTTAAAGGGTCCAATTGGCGTTAGCTGCCTTCCTTCCTCGGATTTTGCAGTAGACAGTAAAGGTGTTTTCCCACAATGAGGGGGTTGTTGTCTATTGTTCTAAGGTAGTTATTGGTCCAAAAATTAGTCCGTAATTTACACCAGCTGGGCTTGACCACCCAGGGAGTGTCAAGGGAACGTAATTCTCTGGCGGACCGGTCCCCTTTTTTTCCTTTTCATGAACATGCTGTGGGGGCCTCACCCTGTCGACCGGTTTGCAGACACTTCACTTTAAAGTAATTCTGGACTGGGCAGGTGAAAACAATTGGCTGGTGCCAATGGCTTGGCTCGGGGCTTGTAGGGCACAGGGTAAGCTTGTCATTCCCGTTTGGTACTCCGCTCTTTTGGCCCATTCTTTTCTCACCATCAAGATCCTGGTCAGATTTGGTCACCAATCCTTGTTTTTGTTGTCGCTTGTGTAAGACTCGACGCGTCAGAGGAAGTACCGCAAGGGTTCCAGCAGTTGCCGAATTGTCTCACTGGCGGCATGCTGGCGGCTTCTTGGCCACTGGGCGATAAGGTGGATCATGTCTCTCTAGAGCACAGGATCCGTGGTTTGTCTAGCTAGGGTCGGTCGATCGATGGCCACAATGGAATTGCATGTGTTGGGGAGGGAGTCCGGTCAGCCGTCTCACTGGAGATCGGGCTTTTAAGAGTACCTCGTTAAGCTGCGTTTCCATGCACGCCGGCGTGCGGGCGGGCGTTTTGGAAGACTCGTTTCATGCACGCGGGCGGGCGGGCGTTTTCTCGTCTTCTCACTATTAGTGTGCACGGTATAGCGCTAATATAACAAGAACGATGTAGCCTACTATTATTATTATGTTATTATTATTGTTTGTTATTAGTGTGTTTTATTATTATTATTAATATTATAAATAGGATTATTATTATATTGATCAAACCACCGGGCGCATACTAGTGGTTAAACTAAACACCGGTTGTTTTTATTTTTGAAAAACATTGTTCTGAATGTCAACGCTACGGCCACAGTCAAAACTTCACAATTGACAGGTTTCGGAGATTTAATTAGCAAATACTTGACATATCATCGGTTTGAAACATGAAATATGTGTTCAAGTAGTTATCCGGCCGTGGGAATGGACATATAGACACAATCTGTATGAAATCTCATCCCTAGTGTGGAAACAGTAGAATGTTGTGTGGCATTATTGAACCTAAAATTGTCCTATTCTCTGTGCATTATCCGGCTTCAAGTCGGTAAGATTGCAGGGAAATCCGGGAATTGTTACGAAAATACCACGCGGACAAGCCCGCCCGCACGCCCGCGTTGCATGGAAACGCGGCCTCAATTGAAAACCATGAGCGATTTTAGGACGCCCGCCCACCCGCCGCACCGCGTACAATGGAAAAGCGGCTTTACAGGGGGATTGCCGCCACGGGCTCGCCAACTTGCCCGGTTACGATGCTTGCTATGTATGCAGGTATGATATGTTTGCATAGATTCCCTGCTGACGATTACGTCTTCAAGCTGGGGGTATACAAGATAGAAGTCAGTGGGCGTACATGCGCCCAGGAAGGGAGACCTCTCATTAGTCTCGGTTGCAGGAAGGTTTTTTTCGCTCTTCTCTGGAAGCTGTTGGCGTTGACCCCAGCCGATATGGGCTACACAGCCTGGGAGCATGGGGCAGGGCAGCTGCCGCTGCAATTGGCGCGTGCCAGGTAGGCTAATTAAGAAGCATGGCCGGTGGAAATCTGATTGTTTGAGGATAGGTATATTAAAGAAAATCTCTCCAGCCGGGAGTGTGTTTCCAAGCCTGGGGCTTTGAGGTCAAAGTCTTGGTGATGCTTGCAATGTACAGTTGTTGGTAATATATTACGTAGAGTATGTTCGTTTCTTCATATATTGCATGTTCGTATTGTTGGTGTTATAAGCATGCCTGCTGTGGCCTGTTTAGAAGTCCGTGGAATAGATGGTTGAACAATGAGGTTTCTTTGTTCCCCTTCTTCCCCGCTCTTTAATATTGAAATGGGAAGAAGGAGGATGGTTGCCGGCTGTCGAATATCCGTGCTCTCCAGAGTAGTATGATGTTGAGGTTTTTCTCAACAGGGTCGCAATGCGCAATCATTCATTACGGTTGAAGCAGTGCGAATTGGGAAAAATAATGGCAATTTCCCTTCCGTTAGCATTTGCAGTATCCTGCTTATATTAAAGTGGTGATAATCAAATTGCCAGGAGCATTGGGGCGTGTTCACTTGGGAAGCAGGCGGGTGAAAGGATGTCATTGACGGTGAAGTCCAGCCAGCACGTTATTTAGTTAAAAATTTTCGTTTTCAGTGTCGTCAGCATCTTTCTAGTACCGTTATTCACCTGATATGGTTCATGGCACACATTCAAGAAAACTAATACCATGATTAGTGAACCTAAATACAACCTACCGCCCTCTACTACCAGTCTTTTCTACACTACGTTTTTCCTTCACTTTTACACTATAGCTAATCAACTTGAGTGAAAGGAGGGGATGGGTTAGCGAGATATTGCGGCTCTAGTCAGGGGTAGGTAGGGGTCAGGGGTGAGGCCCCTGATTTCTTAATGGAAACAATGCATATAGTTTAACACTGAACGAAATTGGCAGGATATTATGCAACCAGTATAGAGAATTCAAAAGAATACATTGAGAGGAATGAAACAGGATGAGTTTCTCTGCTCTCTTATTGTGCCTTCAGCTTAGCTGAGGGTATACAATAGATATTGCGCCTCTACTCAGAAGTACAATGGAACACATAAGTCCCCTATCCGGGACTATGGAAGCGATTTATTCTGGCGTAATCTATATGGAGGGCGTTCAGATCCAACAAAAGATTCAAGATTTACCATAGCACAGTGCTACCATCGCTGTACAACGGACTGCAAACCACGAACGCTTGCGACATCCTCAGGACAGAATTATGAAAGTCAGGTGGGAAAAATAACAAAAATCCGAGACACACAGCCCTACAGCAAGCTGGAACCATTAGTGTTATAGCTTCATGAACAGGTCATGTTAAGCGCATGTCATACGACCGGATTCCGAAGCTAGTATTTTACGGTGAGCTGGATGAGGGCAAATGACGAGAGGAGGACGAAGGCTGCGCTACTAGGATGTCATCAAACTATCCCTTCAAGAGAGCCGCAGAGACTCGATACTGGGAGGATAAAGTGATGAACAGGAATACCTGGCGTAGGATCGTACTTAACCCCAGAAAAGCAGTTGAGGAGAAGCGCCTCATACAACAGAGCTCAGGAACGCAGAACCAAGCTATCGAATGGCGCGTACGTAGCACAGACATATTGGCAGGGGTGACTAAGAATTATCACAAATTAAAGGACGTTTCATTGCACCAACCACGTATCAACGCGGGCAACTATCAGTCTTGCAGTATTTGATATGAATTGTCTCTCAGTGGTATTGTCACACATATTCCTTCACCCGCGGACATTAAACTAAAAAGTGTGTCTGGTAACCCTACTGTTTTCGTGCTCTCTGGGACCTCAAGCAAATTCTGACGTCGCCCCCACGTCGCCCCTAATTCCCATGAAAATCCAAGACGATAGGTGTTGGACAAGAATGATTAGTTCTACCTGATTAGTTCTACAAACTCCTTACCGTGTACACTTGAACGGCCTAATATGCTCGACCTTGGTCAAGGTATGTTGGTTTACTTGGTAGTGTTGTAAATTGTCCGTGTGATTCATTTATTTTTAGTCAATTCTCACACATTTTATTCGGGATCCTAGTCATTTACAGTGCTATGGGGCTCTGGTTCAAACTATGCACAGTTTACTATGGATTTTATTTTTTCATTTCTTGTCGTTATTACGTTTTACCAAAAAATAAAAAAACCCTTTCAGTGATTTCAGTTTCCACAGTTTGAACGATCGGGCACTACCGAAAGCCGTTTTACATTCACTGAACAGTTCGTATATCTCGATGAATTTGGATATGGATATGTGCTTTTATGAATATACCAACGTTTGGTATAATTATGTTATTTATTCAATTCGTGATGTAATGTGAGGAATACTTGGATTAACCCTCATGACATAATAGGTAAATGACGTAAATGAAGACTGTTTACAATTCCACATTGGCACTTTTCTTTCTTCTCCTGGCGAGTACGGGGTGGGGTATTTGCTTTGCGAAGTTTGGGATAAAACGTCAAGTTGAGATGGAAAGTAGTTCATTCGAATCCACACTCATCCACGCAATTTAGCTGATGCTGAAAGAACCTCCCCCACCCCTCCCAAGTTTGTTGAGGTCGATGACTCTCTAGAACTTCTTGTGACAAATTGTTTGGAAGCTACAGGTATGCAGGCAAGCAGCCTATTCGTCAAAAAAGAAGAACAGTAACAAAAGGAAGTTCGGAGAATGCATAGGTCAGGTTACGAAATATGCGCCACTCTGACCCATTGCCGAACTGAACTTTGAACTGCACAAAATGACTTGCTTGTATTAACGTGTTAACGTTGTAGCCTAGTCGCTACGAATCATTGGCACTGAGTGAACAAGAGATGCTCACCCCACCGGCAGTCCCCTGCCGGTGCGTGGGTCATGGGGGGGGGGGGGGTTGTCTCCGATGGAAGACTACGAAACCACGGACGCGGAGCATAGCTGCGCGCTGGAGGAGGATCCCGACGCCCTCTCCAAGAGCGAGCCATGGAGCCGCTATTTTCCGGTCATAGCTAACCACACTCCTGGTCGCGGTAATTATTGGCGCCATAGAAGGGGAATCAGCGGCACCCCATCATCAATATCAGACTCCCACAAGCGGGTCGTCCGCCCAAAGAATTCCCGGATAGAGTCCCACCTAAAGTCCACCCCCGATTCTCTGGCAGCGCAGATGATCACTTGATTAGGGAGCATTCCTTCACTTGCCGATTAGCCGCTCCACAAAAACCGTTGTTCCTGGTCGTCCAATACATATCGTCCCCGTGCACAAAGAGACTTAGAGGAACATTCTGCTGTCAGCTGAACGCCTGTTTTGAGTCCTGATATACAAATTTGTGGCGAATACTCCGACTGAGAATGTAACATATGCATGTTATAACGACTGGATGCTTATGTCACTGACAGACGTAGACGTCTTGCGCACAAAGTTGCCCATGCTATTTTCGACTGGACAACGACTTATCAGCCCGGAGAAATACCTTCCTGTGATAGAAAAGTTATAGAAAAGCTACTGCTGAGGAATTGGTCAGATTCACAATCCTAGTTATCTCAACCTTGAATAGGAAACCCACAGGAAAACTTATCTGCGTGCCACCTGAGCCGTATATAGGTGTGTGCAGGCTACTTAATAACACTATAATAGGTGATTCGGCAAATCGTTTTCCCGGGTTTGTGAAGCTTATCAAATTTTCGGGTGATAATTCGTTTCGCGTGCCCGCGAATGTCTGCGAAAACCAAAGAAAAAACTACTATGATGATACGCTTGGGACAATCCTATACTACATTCGGATGTTGCCTGCAAAAGAGCATATTATGTCTGATACATTTGGCGATTCTCTCATTTCGCTGTTCCATAGGCCTACAGGTTCTGTAGCCATCTTGGTAGTGTGTTTTCCCGTGATGAGTCATGAAACCTGTTCTTTCCGGTCTCTGGGTCACCATAGGTCAAAGTCCTGAAAATCTTGAAATTCATTATCAGAGTTTAGGTAACCTATTGGTTGGTTGGGATGAATCGGAAATTTCCCAGACGTGATGTTGGCCCCTAATGAGCTAGTGCGATCTGCCATTTGTCCTTGTTTCTAGCTACTATGTTGTCAGAAACAGTCCATGATCACCAAGCCTTTTGGCTCTCTGGTTTATAAATTCTGTGGCGTTATAATGGTCGAATATCAGCATTCAGATAGATTGTTGAATCGTACTCTAACCTCATCGGTGTGACTTTTCTCCAAGACTAGAGGGCTCCGAGTTTTCCACAATCCGAGGTTGCGTAACCTATCGGGGGAATCGACCAACCCTAAAATGTATAATGTTGACCTCTTTCCGACCTCAAGCATTAAATAATCCCAAACACGTGATCGAATGTGAAATGTCAGACTTTTTCTCACTCTGTCTCACCAGAAAATTCGTAAAAGCCATTGCACTGCTAGTATAACCCATCTCACTTTCGCATGACACCCACGTTTTCGGAAAGTTATCAAGGGTTCATAAGAAGTGTTGATGATAGGGCTATAGTCGTTGCCAGTGTTGTTGTGAAAAACTATCGAATATTTCAAATGTTACTGCTAAAGTTGAAGTGTTCTAGCTCTCGTAGACATAACAAGCGCCTGTGTTCTTGTCCATTTCTACGCTAAACAGCGCTAAATAGCCGCTTATCAGTGCTTCTTCGCGATTGTTATTTCGCTATTTTCATGCCCAATTGCCATACCCAGGCAGTTTACTGTTCTTCCGAGAACCCGGTAAATACCTGGTTGTTTGTCAAATGTCAGCTGTTGGAGCATTGTCAATTCGAATGAACCTCCATATACCTGTCGATTGCGCAATTTTAAAGGAAACTAGAAGTGTCGGAAACAGACGCATGATCCCCTGTTGTGCGTATGCTGGGAAATATGCAAAAGTAATGCTCCTAGATGTGTCCTCCGACAAAACAGGGCACGTGTAACGATGCAACTGTCAATTCAATATCTGCATAGAATATTCGCATTTAAAACCACAATGTCACGAATGGGGAGATGCAGTGGACCAATAACAGGCAAGGTTTCTTCCTTCCTAATTCCCGAAACATGACCAAACTACATGGCAACAGACAATATGATCTTGAGAGGTATCTGAGATGTGTACCAGCACGGCCTTAAGTGGGTCGCGTAACTACCACGTGACCGCTGTGAGCATTATGGAGCTTAGGCGTAGTATGTATCATCGGACCGGAAGGGTCGAAAAGATATGTAGTCAGTTGCGCCATACGCTTATTTTTACTGTTGTCGGTTGCTATGGTAACAATTGTGGTATGGTACAAGGCATGGTCGACTGTCCAGAGGTCAATTCTCTGGAAGCCAAGCCATTTCAAGCATTATGGAGGACCCAGCTCAAATACCAAGTGCCGGTGTTTCTACAGTTTGATGACAATCCAGGAGCTAGACAGTCATGACTTGGTGCGTACGTATGTGACGCCTGGCTTGAGGACACAGAACTCGACCACACTGGATGGATTGAGCTCATACTTCGAATGTGGGTACCCCATGATGGGAACATCTCTATTGTTTTGGGGTCAGGTCGAGGGTCATCTGAGGCAAAGTACAGAAAATAATTCGTAGTGTTGAGGTGTGGAGCAGTGGTCATGGGGAGTCGGCAGTTCTATCTCTATGTCCCTCTCCTCCCAGGTGCTGGGACCTGTGAGGAAACTGGAGTTACAATGCGCTGTCTTACCGACCGCTATCCATACATGTTTTTCAGATACTGATATTTATACATATATTATTCTTTCTTATTTATTTGCCTTCACCTCATTCTTATGGTCATTGTATCATGATTCTATGTGTGTAGAACTTTTACGTCGTGCTCGTGGGTTTTACTGCGTCTGGATATATTCAGGTCTTCTTTGTTCACTGTATAGCACCTCTGAACGAGTTTGTAATCGAAAGGGGCGCTATATAAATCCAGTTCATAATATATTCGCTGCTGCCACATACTCATCGGATTGTCGGAGTTTGTAACAGTTGTTTTTTAAACCTATGAACAGAGTAATATCTGTAAAGGCGCTTTATGGATTCCCATATATTATATATATATTTTTTATATTATTAGAAGACGCCTACTGTTTTTACTGCAGAGCGGAGGTCGTTTTTTGTTGTTGTAAAATTAGGAAGGAAAACTGATATTTGGCAAAGTTATGTTAGATGTGGAACAATAACTGACCCCAACAGATGACTGAGCTCATTACTTGGCATAGGGGTTCCCAATGCCCATGCTGAGGGAATCATTCCTATCGTTTCGGGGCCAGGTCAAAGGTAATTGAGGTAGCAGTATCAGCGTCAAAAACTCTTGGTCCTATCGAGCTGGAGTTTGTTGTTCATGATTCCATTATCTGTTCTTATATCTGGTCGAAGGTTATTGGAACCGAGTCAATGAATCTCTGAGCCTTCTGTCTTTCTGGTAATCCTTGGTCCTTGTTGTATGTGCGAGTGCGTGCTGCGCTGTTTTGCGTGCCTGTAAACACGGATAACTCAACCCCACCTGGATGGATGAAGTCAGTCTGTGTGCTACATGAGAGTACATTTCTCCTATTGCTTTCCGGTCAGTCAAGGTCATCTCGGTCACTAAAGACCAAAGTCTGGATTCTTCGTAAACGCCAAATATAAATTCGAATTATTCTTAGAAAAGAAGATATTCCTGCAGTGTTTGACTCGTGACCACGCTAACACTGTCCCGCCTGGATAGATGAAGCTCTTTATGGTAAGTGCGTCCTGCATGGTAGAGGCTGAAGTGTGAAATATTGGTGAACAGAACGCTTTGGGGTCCGATCAAGCGTTTATGGGACGTTCGAGAACCCTAATGATTTGGTTTGACATGGGTCAATTTCGGTGTAAATAGATTTTTTTGTTTCTTTTTGTTATACAAGGAGACTAAAGGAGTTACCCAGTGTTTTGGATGATCACGAGGACAATGAATGCACTTAGGTAGTCATAAAACTTGTTTGGGTTCCAAATATACTAGTATTAACTTGATTTGGCTAGATTGTCTTTTGACCTCCCAGAGGTATTCGATCACCACATAATGGTGGGTCGATATACCATTATACAGCCTACAGACCAAGTATGAGCCCTTAAAAGGCTTGTTTGTTTTTGACTGATTTTTTCCTTTTATTTCTACGGGTTCCGGGAAACCAATTTAGGACCTTTAAGAGCCTGACCGAACTGTTTTTGAATGGTCATGGCGAAACGGTCCACTCTCTTCTCGACAAATCTTCAAAGCATCGAGGCAGGGGTGAAACGAAACCCAAACCCTTTCCCGAAACGGCGACCTCACGCACCCATCTGAACGGCGATCAGTGACTCAGACTACCACTTCTCGGGGAAATCCTGAGAGGACGGAAAAAATTAATGCCAACGTGACTGCAAACAACCAACCGGCGATACTTGTTGCTAATCATCCCGAAAACAAACTCAAAACAACCCAGAAGTCCACTGTACCACAACAAACCAAAAAGTAAAATCGAACACGGATTATTTGCTAGCGATGCGTCACTTTATAGTCTAATACCACTCTGCCGTTCTTTGGACACCTATATTATGAAGCTCATACCTGATATGTGGTTTTCCTACGATAGTAAAGCACTGGTGTAAGTGCTATCTGGGGCTAGTGGAGTTCAAACCTGAGTTCATGTAAACCCGATCATGTTATTATTATTTAGTGCAGACAGGTGTCGCTTCTGGTTTAAAAATCGTGAAGATGGTATCTCGCAATTTGCTGATAAGCACAATGACAACTCGACCATATATTGTAGATAAAGCTCACACTTAGTAATGTGGGCTTCCCACAATGCTACATAAACTTCAACTGCTTTGATCAGATCGAGGACATCGGAGGTCTGCATAAAATCTAACTGAAATCCGTGTGACTTGACGGTCCAAAATACAGGGTCTGAACGGCCTGATCATTGAAATTTGGTGCTCCGCCTGAAAGTAACAAGAAAAAATCGCGAGATACGGTACCCGTCTCTGGTATGACATTGGGAATTTATGGGAGATGTTCAGCTGTTAACACAGAGAACAAACTGATGGATTGAACCACTTTATTCAACAATTTCGTTTTCTTTAAGCGAAAGCTCTATTGTTTTAGGGTCTGTCAAAGAAACGCACAAGTAAAAAGCCAGAATACTTAATGATATGTGCGTTTGCAATGAATGTTCATTGGCTTTGGAACTACCATGATATCAATGTAGTGTAAGAAGCATTGACGTACTAGTTTCGAAGGAAAACAAACTAAAGGCAATGTCACCTTTTAAAACAAGAAAAACAGCCCGACCCGTCCACAATTGTTTGCTCTACAATACACTTATTCTATTCCTAAGTGTTATAGAGGAAAGCAAATCAGCATATTCATTTGAAATCCGTACGACAAAAAGCAGTGATAAGTTTCCTTTTTTCATCACTTCAATTATCACAAAATAACCCACTAAATCCCCGCTGTGAGTTCTGCGAATAGTATGGAAAACAGGTATATTGAATATTTACATATTATAATTCATTTTCATTCGTTCCTTGAAAAACATTCTCAAATTTCGAAACGAATGCACCCCTCCGCTACAAATTTTAAAAGCATCGCTAAAATGTATTGCTATTCTATATAGATTACATAAACAAATAATCACGAACTGCATATTGTTATCCGATCGACAGTGACAAAATAACATCGTGGCAAATACCACCGAACACTTTGACGGAGCCTTGATATGTAACTCATATCAAATAACTTCAGTTTGGTCTAAAATGACCCTGAGAAAACAACTGTTGTTTTTCCGGGACTCGGCTCTATTTGACTCTGTTCTCAACTATTCTCGAACAAGCTGCGTTCTATTTCAATGGTAATTACAATAACTGTTCGCTAGAGTTACACTGACTGTACAGGTTTTCCCGTTGAAACTTCATCTGACAAGTGTGTGTTTTGCGCTATTTGTTGAGATTTCTGCTACAATACACTTATTCTATTCCTAAATGTTACAGAGGTAGCAAATTCAGTATATTCATTTGCTATTCGTTGCAACAATAAGCAGTGATACTTTTCCTTTTCACCTTTATTATAATTCACCCACTAATCCCCGTTGTGAATTCTGTGCAATACGTAAAAAGGAACAAACAAAACAGGTATAATTGTATATCGACATATTATGATCAATTTTTCATTCGTTCCTTGAAAAACATTTTGAAATTTACAAACGAAATGCACTCCCTAGCTATTTTAGAAACAGTGTTAAAATATATTGGCGTCCCCCATCTTTTTAATTGGAGGTGGGGGGGGGGGCCCCAATGCATT
This sequence comes from Sclerodactyla briareus, assembly GCA_026419785.1. Taxonomy (NCBI): domain Eukaryota; kingdom Metazoa; phylum Echinodermata; class Holothuroidea; order Dendrochirotida; family Sclerodactylidae; genus Sclerodactyla; species Sclerodactyla briareus. The sequence goes on along the minus strand of JAODTK010000588.1, from coordinate 117,013 downwards.
CTGCCCCCCCCCAATATTTGAGCCCGACTGCTATTTCGCTTTTTTTTTTTTTTTCATGTTTCGACATATTCAGCAGCAACCGTGTTTTAAAGGCAAAGTCCAGCCGAATTAATACTCTTTTTGGCGTTATAATGTTGAAAAGAAAAATTATTTAAAATCACTTCGTTCCAAGGTTATAGCATGTTCGGTGAGAGCTATGCTTCCTCAAATTTCAAAATGGCAACCTTTTTATGATGCCATATCTACCAATTATAAGAGGAAAGTTAAATTCCTTAGCGTTTTCTTTAGATTTGGTAGATATGACGTCTTCAAATGTGGCCACTTGCCAAAATTGCGAGCACTTAAGCAGTTTTACATCAATGATTTGGAAAAAAATCGTACCTTTATCAACCGAAACCTGCTAGGAAAGATGAAAACTAAGTTGATTGGCAATGATTTTAATGCGGATTTCGACTACGACACTTTTTACTTTTTTTACATTTTATTTTCCATGTTCGTTCTTGCTTTTTTTTTAACAATGCAGAATGACCAAAATGATCAAATTGAGTGAATTCTGCTGTTCCATTTTTGAAATTTTTTGCGCGAGGGTATTTCATGTATCGGTAGCGTTCAGAACCAAAATGTGCATTGGGCGGACAAATGAAAGACAGTGACAGTAGATTTGTGTTCTTTTGGTGGCTTGGAAACACATTTGTTCCATTCTGGAATTGTTCTTGGCCCCATGACCACTTGAAAGCATATGTGTGAACACGAACGTGTCTATAGCTAGAGCCATTGGCTAATCAGATCTGAGTGAGATTAGTCAACTCGACAAAGACCGGTACAGGGAGAGCCACCAGCTTGTTAACCGATTTGTAGAAAAGCTTGAGTCGTGAATCCCGCCTTCTCTCCTGCAGTGTATTCAGCCGACTGTGGAAAGAAGGCTGTCATACTGGTTGATCGACGATAGTCTTTGCAAACAAAGCGAGCTGCTCTACGCTGAACCATTTCCATTTTTGTAAATGTTTACAGGTGCCTCGTCATGGATCCCAAACCGAGGAGGTTTATTCCAAATAGGACGAACATGAGATTTATAGGCAGTAACCAGGGGCGGCGCCAGAGTTTTACGATAGGGGCAGATTTGGCATGAATGTCTAACATGGGGGAGGGTCTAAGGGGAGGGGGGGGGGGGGGTTCCACTCCCCCTTTGCGATTTTTTGCGTCATTAATCCTGCTCCGATGCAAAATTGTGCCACATTTGATACACTTTGTACAATCCGGGATTCTCCTATTCGGGGAATAAAATTGTCTCCTGTTTATGAGAATTTTGTAAATATTCATCATCCTAGCCATATTGTAATTTTCCCACAATGCAACGTTCTCCCATATGAAATACATAGGAGACATTCATTTCCACCCCTCTTGAAAATTATTCCAGTCAGATTGTTTCATTTATTGCATATTCGGGACCCCTGTTGTCCCACTACAAAGAAAGCTTTTTGGATTGTAGTTGTCAATGTAGATTCGGAGATATTTATGAGAATAGCCACTTCCGGTGGACTTTTTGGGATTAGATTTGTCACAGACATTCCGGACAGCAGTCCGTCGTGATGTAAACTATGCGTTCAATAAAGAGAGTGACATTGACTGTAATAGCATCCTGTCATGTTATGGAAACCACGTTACTGTAACTATCGACCTCATGTAAAATTACTCAACGCGCAGGGTGTCATTGACTGGAACGACGTTTTTGTCCTCTACGTCTGAAGACAATGAATATTCTTATCTGTATTACACACCAATTCTCCCGAACAGGAGGAATTGCAGAATTCTCCCAAACAGGAGAATCTCCAGGACTGGTTTGTAAGTGTATCCTATGTCAGATTTTGGGGGGGGGGGGGACAAAATCCTAAATTTCTGAAAAAAATAATGCATGACATTTTTCCAGCCGGTAATATTCATCGATACACCTGACAAAAAATAAACCCGATGAAACGTTACCTCGTTCTGTACATGTAGGCAGGCTTACTTCTCAGAGAAAATGCTGTATTGTATGCGTAAAGATGGGGTAAATCAATTAAATGCAAAATGATCAGTTTGTTAGTTAATTTTTCTGTAATGCCAAATAGAAGCACCTCTAGGAAAAGCAATTAGAAGCAGTTTTACTCCCTTATCCGACACTCTAAAAAAAAATGGTGAGCTGCCGCCCCCCCCTCCCTATGTCGCCTCCCCGGCAGTAACTGTAGTTTTGATATCAGAGTCGTGAAGATGTCTACTAATTATCCTAGAACTTTGGAGGCTTTACAACAATTGTTGTCATTGCCGATGTTCAGGAGAGATTACTCGTGATTGTGACACCAAGGTATGTATGTTCCTTCACCATTCGAGAGGTAGTTGTTATCAATGACATATTCGGTTTTTGTATGACTCTCTTGTTATTGGTTAACCCCCATAGACTGCACATAGAAGCGTTTTAGATCTATCTGCCAACCTGTGCTCCTGGATGGAAATTCATCCATGTCTTGTTGGAGTTATTTCTTCAGTGATTCCAACCGGATAGTTCGGTACAATGCCAGTTATCAAAACATACGTATGGTAGAGTTATGCGTGTAGGAAGATCATTAATATATAGAAAAGCGATGTTTAAAACTGTTTTTCCCTTCCCTGATGTATCCCGACAAGACGCAACCAAGTGACGATTGACACCATTGATAACAACACACTGGGTACAGTGATTAAAAAAAGCCTTAATCCATAGTGTTGGAGCTTGTTGGCCAGATGCTTATGTGGCACTTTGTCGAATGCTTTTGCTTTGCCAAATCGCTCACTTGAGGTTAAGGAGGTTGAGGCGACGGGGTAGTGGGTAGGGCTTAAAACATGGCGGATATTGGATTTCTTTCTCCAATTGTAGAAGTGGGGTGTACGGGCCACATACGATCACCATGACTGTCTTTGTTATGAGGGCAAACGGTGCGACATCGAAAATACAGCCAGGGAACGCCACAAATTGCGCTGTCACAAAGACGCATTAAAGTGAAGAAAGAAAGGCGGTCCAAAAACGGAAGTCCAAATGTAAAGTTGTTGCTTTAGGGAGAAGGTTGCGGAGACGGGGTAAGTCTACCTGGCGGCGGGAACCTGTGGTATTCTTCGTGCAAACATGGTCGATTTGCAAAGTTAAAATGAGTATTCGGCAATCAATTAATGGGTGCCGACAACGTGTTGAACGTGGTTGCGAGCACGGTGCACATACTAAGAGAAGGTTGAGGGAGGCACACGTGCGGGTTAAAACCCCATAAAATAGCCATCGAAGATTCGGCCAGAGAAAACGCACCAATTTCGGCAACGACGAATAAAAGTCAGGTGAAGAAATTTATGTATACAGATTGCCTAGACTTTCCGATGGAATGTCACCAAAGGTTTGAAACGTTATCGCGGCGACGGGGGTAAGTCTAACCAAGTGGGCGGGGACATGTGGTATTCTTCGGCAAATATGGTCTATTTGCAAATGAAAATAGGATCGGCAATCAAATTATGGGTGCCGGACCATGTGAAAGTTGGTGCGAGGCACGGTTCCAATACTAGGGGCGGGGGGGGGGGGGGGAAGCATCACGGTGCGGGTTGAAACCCATAAATAGGCATCGAAGATAGGCCAGAGACGCAAAATCGTTGCAAAGACTTAAAAAAAATTCAGGTGAAGATAAGTGTTGTATAAAGATTGCCTGACTTTACGATGGAATGTCAAGTGTGAAAGTATCGCGGCGAGGGGTAATAAAGTCTACACCTTGCGGGACCCCTGTGGTATATTCGTGCAAGATATGGTCTATTTGCAAATTTGGAAAATGGAGTAGCGGCAAATCAATTAATGGGTGCGACACGTGTTGTGGAAAGTTGGGTGCGAGCACGGTGCACTACTAAGAGAAGGGGAGGAGGCACACGGTGCTGGTTGAAACCCCATAAAATAGCCTCGAAGATTCGCCCAGAACGCAACATTTCGTGGCAAAGACTTGAATAAAAATTCAAGTGAAGATAAGTTTAAATCAAAAGATTGCCTGACGTTTAATTGGAATGTCCAAAAGTGAAGTATCGTCGCGACGGGGGTTTAAAGTCCCACTTCTTGGCGGGACCTGTGGTATTTTCGGCAAATATTGTCTATTTTGCCAATTTAAAAGAGTATCGCAATCATCATGGTGCGACCACTGTTGAAAGTTGGGTGCGATGCACGGTGCACATACTAAGAGGGAGGGGGGGGGGGGGGAAGCACACGGTTGCGGGTGGAAACCCCATTAAATAGCCATCGAAGATTCGCTCAGAGACTCAACAATTTCGTGCAAAGACTTTAAAAAAATCAGTGAGATAAGTTTATGTATAAGATTCCATGACTTTCCGATGGATATGTCCAAAAGTGATGAAAAGTATCGCGCGCGCTCGCGGCGCAGTTGCAGTTTTACTTCCTGGATATACTAATTTGGCCACGAGTCTGGCCCAATCAGGAGCGTCCCTCCCATGCACCTGTGGTCCACAAAAAGATAAAACTGAGGGCCGTAATCTTTGAGTAAAAAATCCAGGCCTATCTAGGTCAGAGAGGGGCAAGTGCAATGTCGATCGTTGGTAAAACTGGATCCTGCAAAATCTCGCGCTTCGCGCGAACGTAATGGTTGTTGCCATTTCCCATTTTCTTGCTCCTTTCATGGCCGTAACTTCACTTGCATCGTATTTCGGAATGTCACAGCACCCAAAGCAAAACGTTGAAATTAATCCCTAAGGCGATAAGTTTTTGGAAACCTTTCCTGAAATAAAAATTTGATCCATTTTGAGGAGGTTGCTAACTGCCCCATAACGCATGGGAAGTGGCGTTTCCTGCAATCTCGGGGGTCTGTCAACCGAACAATTTGTGTGACGCTACACGCCAACCTGTGGTGGCGCTCCGCTCAGCAGGGTATTTGTCTTGTCCGTCCCCCAACCGCCAACACAAATGCCCGCCCTTGAGTGGATAATCCGATTGACAATAACAATAATTAAACATCGTGGTGAGGAGAGCAGGGGAGCGGAGTCGCAGAGTTTTTCACATGCTATAATTCAATGCATCATCATTGGACACCTCTATATAATGAGATTCCGTTGTTGAGACTTAACAGAGTAGTACTTTGAGTCATCGTCAGGATTGATTCTCCTCTCGTGGCTCGGGGCGGTGTAGATGCGTCTGTGTATCGGAAAGCAGTTCGTGAGCTGATTGGCTGTTCAATAGAACTCATCGGGTGTACCGTACCTTCGCCTGAATCTTTGCTCACACTCGGTCCACTGTCTTGGTGATCATCTGCTGAGCTGGACGGTGTCGTTTTCTGTGTCTATCATCCACAGAGAGAGCCTTGGGTGTCTTCTTCCCCCGGTATCTCGTGCAACAAAGGGTCACAATATCCAGTAATGAACGAAAGTACAGCGGATGGGACCAACAGACCTACCCACACGGATGGAATGGAGGATTCTGAAGAAAGAAATTACACTTTATACAGAGTAAGGACAGGATAAAACACCTTAATGTTCTTGTTCAACGTGCCGCTACTCAAATTACTGCAATTTATAGCTTGCAATATGTCCGATTACATTTCATATGTCTAATTTCAATTTATCTCATTCGCATTAAATGAATTGCAGAGGCGAAGAAGGACCAGATGTGTTATCGTTTGATTGTCAGTTTGCAATTCGCCAGAGCAGCGATTGTTATGTAATGATTACGTCGGACGACAAACATCCGCAAAGATGAGATACCCATTGGTGTTGGGGAAAGAGCAAGCGTGCGTGTTTTCGTCTTTTCGAAGTATCACGGAATAGCGCACCTCAATTGGATTTTATACTAAGATAAAATGTCACAGAACATGCGCATTCTCTCTCTTTTTCTCAGCAATTTTCAAAAAATCGAATACTGATGAAGAAAATCAGCCAAATCTTGTGGTCGCTTCATATTTTGTTGATTTGTAAGATGAAATCCGAGTTCCTCAAATTATTGACCTTCCTCCGCTGTGAAAATGTCCAAATTTTTGTTGGGGATAGAGTTCCGGTTAGGACAATCCGTAAAACTGATTTGCGATAAATATAATCTTAAATCTATATAAAGTTTCAACATATTCACAAAATACATTGGTTCAATCTAAGTAGATAAATCCCTGTTTAAAATGATTCTCTCCAGTCACATAGAATGTACACCGGTAGTAGTGCAACAAACGTAAATTAAACTTTCAAAACACTGTGATACAAGAAATTTAGGTTTTGCAAAAAAGTCAAAAATACCTTGGTTACATTAACAAAGAATGGCAGCTGCTTTGAAGATTCCCCGCATCGACACAGGTTACAGGTGATCGTGTGTAACATTCTGAGAAATTGCGTCCCGGTCACGGAAAACATGTCGTGTCAAATTGGGCTTCTTCCTATCGAAACAGGTGGGAGAGTGAATAGGGCAGTCCTGGAATCATTCTCGAGGTTCATATTATCCGGGCACTGCGGCTGGCTCGGGGGGGTGTGTTCACTGAGGATGATGCAGCAATATCCTTGACTTAGAGCCTATATTAATTGTCTCGCCCAAACGAAGTGGCAACAAATAATTGGCAATTTGTCAGCTGGTGTGTATGTGCTATGTGTATGTGTTACGCCACTCGCTTGCCCTCCGCGTTAAGGTCTTAAGAATGCAAAATCGATTTTGAGAAAATATTCTTTGTGTATAAGGGTTGTGTAAACTATAAATTTAGCATTTGTGCGCGAGCGTCACTAATTAGTAGGGTGGTTAGCCTATTTTTGTGAGCGTATATCTTGTTAATTGTTAAACGAGTTTAAGTGTCCGTGACGGGAGGGATCGGATTTCTTCTTCGAACGATGGAACTTATTGACCCATTTCATCGGTGGAGCATTGCAAGCATAAGTGATTCGTGTCGACGACAGCGCTTTGCGTTGCTAGCTGTTGGACGTTGGAACAGGCGTTGACTTTGTTCACTATGTGCGGATGCGGACGCGTAAACCAATCGTGAATTTACCACGACAAACGCCTGGGAGACTTCGCTTCGGCACGCTAGAGTGAATTAGGGCCGGGACTAGTGTGCGGGGCGGGACGTCAACGTTGATTGTGCAATCGAACACATTTTCTCTTTCACTAAATATGAGAAACGCCATGGCTGCTGGGAAAATCACTCTATGATTGATCTGAAATTGTTCAAGCAACCTAATATGTGGTTTTGGCATACGTTGAATGGATATTCTTTTTTAATTCTCAATTTAAAAGATTCTGATTTTTAGGATTAACGCGGCGGTACAAACAAGCCGCAATGATGCCTGCGCAGAGCATAAGCAGTGGGCTCCGTTTATTTCAGGTTTAAGAGTCATTCAGGGGGTGATACTATCCTCTCAACGCCCGTATTTATACGTCACTTGAATATGTTCAAAACAAATGAGCGGAATCCCAACTTTTGGAGATTTGTCAAACGGCGTCCTGCAGACGATTATGTTGGTAATGTTCGAACAAGTATGGCTAAAGAGTATAGCCCACTCCATTCTAGGAACCGATCCCGTATATCGTCGGCTCTTAGCATGCTATTTTGCGCGCAGTGGACAGCGAAAGTTCAGCTTCCGAACGAAACGCAAGGACTTCAACTTGTTTCTTGTCAGGTACTATAGGAGTGACAATTCACTCGTCCGAGCGGAATTCCCCGAGCTCCAGCCACAAACCTGAGCAGTCACGTGGCCGGTCAACATCTCATTTCTGGAAGCTGCCCAGATGACACAGGCGATAAGTTGATCAGTGGAATGCTATGGTCCCTCTACCGTCGAGGACAATTCGCAGCCGCCAGTCTATACGTAAATGAAATCTGGCTTAGTTCGTATTGCTTCACCGTGTTTTGCGGGGACAGAGCGGCGGCCTATGAGAGTCTGGGAGCCCGGGGTTCTATGGAAGGAAGAAAGGGGTCTCTGGCTGATGCAGAGATTCAAGAGCAAGGAGCGGGGAATCTCGAAAGCGTGGGACCTAGAGGCTCTGTGGTTGTCACAGGCTCTCTGGTGCAATCTATGTAGTATAGGAACCATTTCGTGGGGAATATACGACTGAGATTTTGGAAAACACTATCGGTCATTATAGCTGCATGCGATGTTTCCACTTGGAGTCGCATGACGCCAGCCTAGAGTGTACCACAAAATTTGGGCGAAATAGCGTGGGCCATGCCATGGCAAATACGGAAACATGCAGTGCTGTAGTACGCAATCCGGACTCAAATACTCATGACTCCGGCCTCGTGACTCACTCATTGATTCGGATTCACCTTAAAGCATGAGTCCCTGATACGATCCCTCAATAATTTTCTTCATGTTTGTCTAATCCGAAGGAATAGAACTGTCGAATTGTTGAAATTCATTTTTATTGCAGCCTATTCCCATCCATTGAGAGTACAGGCTCTCAGGCGTATCACAGACGACGGCGCGCATAAATGGAATGACAGTTTTCGCTAATAAGCAGAGGAGTCGAAAGTTATGCATACTACAACAATGTTTACATTCACTGAATGCAATCTCACGATTTCGGGTACTATTTCCAATCACCGAGTTAGGAAATTGCAGTCGTTTACACTCAATCGTCAAATCAGTGAGCAGTTTCATGCAAACCGCTGTGTCATGCAAGATTTGTTGGGTACCGTTTCAAACACAAATCTTGCATACATCAGCGATTTGGCCGCAGCTGAGGCAAGGCAACCACACACCATCGAAACAAATACTTGTCGAGTATCGTGGTAAAGTAGTGAAGGCACCATAAACATGCATAGGGCACGCACATAAGGAGCCTTCTTGACTTATTGTGATCACACAAGGTTTCCCCAAGAATGCAAAATCGATTTTGAGGAAATATTTTTGTGATATCAGGGTTGTGTGCTTGATCTAATCGAATTTGATGCAAGAGAGTCACTACTTAAGTATGGTGAACCTTTTTTGTGAACGTATATCATTGTTCATTGTTAACAGATTGTTAAGTGTTTCGTTGACGGACGGGATTTTCTTTGAAACGATGACTCGTTTGTACCCAGCTCAATCGTGGATGCAAGCATATGTGCCGATCATGACGCTTTGACCAATCGTGATTACATGGCACACGCCAGGAGACTTCGTTTCGCTCGCTCTTCAACTGAATTATGGGCGGACTAGTGGGCGGTGCGACGTCAACGTTTGATTGTGGCAAATGCGAACATATTTTCTCTTTTTCACACTACATTTGAAAATCAGTCACGCCTGCTGGGAAATTACTCTACGGATCTTATCTGAAATTGTTTAAGCAACCTCAATACCTTGATTTTTGGCATACGTGATGGATACTCCCTCTTTTTCAAATTCGAAGATTCTGATTTTTCTGATCTGGTGTGCGGCGGTACCACACAAGCCGCATATGCCAGCGATTTCCATTACCCGAGTTACAAAATTGCAGTCCTCAACATTCAATCGTCAAATTCAGTGAAGCAGGTATCAATGTGCCATCCGCTGTGTCATGCAAGATTTTTGTAATACGTTTCAAACAAATCTTGAATGACATCAGGATTTGGCCGACAGCTGAGGCAAGCAACAGCACACCATCGGAACAAATGACTGGTCGAGTTATCCGTGTGTATGAGTTAGTGAAGCACCATAAACCTACTACAAACGCCATAGAGCATTCTGAATTATTGTGATCACAAGTTTTTCTGTCGTCCTCGGATGACCTCGGATGGTTTGAGGCATCCAATTACGTCTCTCAAGGCACCTCACTTGGTTGTGGATGACTCCGCACATTTTTTCACTTGCTCGCTCGGAATGATATCAAGGCAGTGTAATCAATCCCAACCTTCTCTCGGGGTCGCCATTTCACGCATCCTTACGAACGAACAATTCCGGAACTGAGTAACCACAAATGAGGGCACTGCATACAAGCCTAGCCATGACGTGAAGATCAAGGTTACGCACCTTCAGGGCGTTACTGGATGCGCATTTCCGTATTCGAAAATGCTTAACAAAAAGTGTCCTTTTATTGCATCCAAGTTAAACATTAACAGGTATGTGCTATTTTCAACTTAGACCTACGCAAAAACCGATCGGGTACACATCGTGCCACTGAGCATTTATGTCACTTCACACAGAGCCTGGACAGGTTCGTGTGTACAAGCAAGGCTCCCACGAGCACACGATGCAACCAACAAACGAACAAACACGCAACAATCAAATGACTAAACAGATGTTTTCGCTTAAGGGATAACAAAACTGATTATTACCCAGAAACTGTACACGAATGCACAAAAGTCATTACTTGAAAGAAAAGGGCAGTAACAGAAGACTGTCCCATTGTCCAGTCGACGAAATTTCCTGTTTTCCAGCTCCATACGCATCCCATATCGACCCGTTGGAGGCAGTACACGTGGGTGGTCTGAGGACAACTCTACCCGTGAAGTGTTCATCGGGGTTGTGATCACGAACGAATTGCGACAATTCGATATAGAGGGCGGTAGTCGTGGTGGTACTGATGGATGAAATATGGTCAAATATCTTAACAATTTCACTTCATCCATTTATCAATTGTTTCTTTTGGAGTAACTAGTAGTATATGTCATTATCACCTCATTCGATTCGTAGCTATAGATTCCTTGTCAGTCAGCCAAAACCCAGTTGAATTCTTCTTCATGAGAGGATTCAAGTGCTTTGCCCTGTCTTCTCGCTTTTTGTTAGAGAAGTATTTCCGGTTCCTTAGCACTGGTGGAAAGCTACGACAACGTTTGCATCGTCCGATGGACCTGTCTCAATACAATCCCATATGATTTTGTATAGATCGGATGTCCATATAAACGTCCACCAAATCCTATTTTTCTATGAAATATGCCTCCGATCTACACAAAAAACAAAACAAAAAACAGTGGGATTATGTCCCCCCCCCCTCTAATTTCTCGTATCAATTTAGAATGATTCTTTAGCGAGGTGATGACAATGCTTCTCAAGTGACGGCCGGAGCGAGCTAAAACCTGAAAGTATATCCCTCCACCCGGAGGAGCAATTTGACATTAATTTTCTCATGAAGAGACTCTGGGGAAAGACGGATGATTATGGATAGACCGTATTGATAATGGAGAGTCGGTAAGAATGGAGCATGTTGATCCTAACCGTAGGACGTAGGGTAAAATTTACCCCTGGTGTTACTTGTTGTTTCTAAACGGAGCAACCTTCCAGCACGCAGTCCCGACATTGAAGTCACTTTTCACTCGGATAGCCTCGTGTGTTTTCCGTCTATCCGATTCTCGAATGTTATTTCTGCTGACAAACACGAGTATTTCATAGCATCCAGCCGCAGCAAACAGTCACAGCACAACACCAACACCTTTGTAAGAAGTCCATCTAGTGATGTACCAACAATATTGCAAATCATGACTGCACCGATGCCTGTGCTCGCTTCGCCTAGTGCATCGCATTCCGTCCCACCGTGCGCTCGGCGCGGCCGTGAGCGCGCTCCCGAGTAATTTGAATTATCGGTCCTATAACTGTAGTTGTTTTCCCTTCAAACCCAGGCTTATACGGAAATTATTCATATAATTCCTACCGAGTCTTTCGAAATGGAAAAGGGGCCGTATCCACATTGTTTCAGTCAATGTTTATATCCTCCCTAAATATCATGCTTGCCTTGGTGGTGTCAAAGACTGAAAAAAAAACTAACCTAAACCAGGCCTCGGTCTACTTGAAGTTGTGTCAGTAGCACTGTTTTGAAACTGCAGCGTTCATTACGACTACAATAAATTCCACTAAAATTCGGATTGCTGTTCCATTAGGCCGTAAAGAGCTTAGCTGCTTGAAGTTTGCAATAGGTTACCATTTCGAGTTGGCCAGCTTATGACACATGGTTCCGGTTAATTTGTTTCGCTTTCAAAACCACCATTCCGCCCCTTTTTGCGACACGGAGAGCGGTTTTGCCCGGGGCGCAAAGTCAAATAACTTTCTCTGAGCTGCTTCCAGTTCCATGTATTTCTCACGAACTGCTGTCATGTAAGGCCGCACGGTTCAACAACTCTTCGATGGAGAGACGGATGCGTTTCCGGAGCTGAGGGTCCCATCAGAACTTAGGGCGGTGTTAGCCTTGTTTGATCGGTGGACCTATGACCGGATCTGGGCCTATAAGGATTCACCGACTTTTTCAGATTTATTGGTTGTCCGCCAGCACGTTCTGCCATCTGAAGTTGTTCGCTAAGCTGTGGCCTCTCGCTCTCTTCTTGGTCATCAGACGATCCCATTGATGGTCCTTCGTTTATCTCGTCAAGCATACACTTCTGCATTGAAGCTGCGATAACCACTTCTTTGTCCTTCGAGGAAGTTCATTCTATATACAGTTATTTCCCCCTCATAAGGATGAGAAAGTTCTCAGTGTATGTTACTTGGGACTTCGCTGACCATCCACCTTTGCAGTAGCTAATTTTTTCAAAGCAAATGCATTGGTGTTCCCGCTCCTCCCGGATGTCGCGGTTATTCGTTCTTATTGTTGATATCCGATAACGTTTCGTCGACAAAGTCTCGGACTTCGTCGCGTTATCATCTCATCCGTTGCCGGTCTACAAAGGCGACCTTGATAATGCCTCTGCTGTTGTCATGTTCTTTTCAGGGTCATGCGAAATGCTGAACGAGTAACGCATGATTTCATAGGAAGCGCTGAAGGCGCGCGGTAGTCTCTAGATATTTTTTTCCTAACACCGAAAGCAACGGTTTTATGATCTTTCCAATGTGGAATTGCTCCCGACCGGATAACTGGATCCTCTCTCACAAGCCCATGTTGTGGCTAGTCCCTTTCTTTTCATGTGTGCATAGGCGTTGCTCAGTGCAGTCATTGACATTGACGCATACCTACCGAGAGCCATTGATCGTCTCCTTGCCTTTGTAGTAGGATCCCACCCGACCAAACATATGCGTCTGCTGATACCCCCGTGGCCTCTTTGGGATCATACAATTTCACAGTGTTGGAGATTCGGTCATGGTAGCCTCCAATCATTGAATGCCTCTCGTTGTTGACTTCCCCATCCATTCATGGTCCCTTACTGGGAGACCCCGAGAAACTTTAGTTTTTAGTTTTGTGTTAGGAATTAATTTTCCTGATTGGTTCACAATGCTAAGGACTCATGAAGTCAAATACGTTTTGTGTTCTGTCTTTGCAACACTTGTTCAGGGCATCATCTGCCTGTTCTAGGTAGTTCAGAACCTTGTGTAACCTTGATCGTGTTCCTCGATTATTCTTCCATGTCATCCTCGAATGCTGTCATTAATCAATTTTTGCACAGAATTTGTCATTCTGGTTTCGATCAGCTGGCTGCGTAGTTGTTATTTAGTGTATTTGAGCAACTGAATAGAAGATATCCCAATCCCAACATGGGGTGAAGATTGATCTACAAATATTGACAAAGTTCCCTAAAACTGTCTTATAATTGTTTTTGTAATTGTTCTTCTAAATACTTCAGAGCACCCCAAACAATTGATGAAATACAAGAAGGTTTGTTCAAAAAAAAAAAAAAAAAATGGGTGAGCTAACTGCATAGAATTAGCAGTTGCAGCGGCAGGCTTGAGTACAACAGCAACACATCCACGTATTGAAAAATCCTTCCCCCCCGATGGCGCCAAGATTGGAAATGACTAGGCAATAATACTAATATATGTACTAAATATTTAGTTCTAAGTTTCTAATTAGCTTTAGAAAATATCATTAAAATGAGTTTCTGGTAGGCGTGAGGCTTTAGAGAAAAGAACCTCCGATTTCGACCGTATTTGGCAAGTGGCAGGGACATCATAACCTGTGTGTTATTCAAGTAATATAGCGATTCAGTATGCTGGCTAGTGTGATTCCCTCTATGGCTCTCACTGGCTCACGGAACTAAAGTTCATGTCATCAGTAGATTGCTTTTTCTTTAAATATTCAGTCAGCCATGCCTCCCTTCAAGACAATGGGCCATCCTGACCTCACAATATCTCTGACCTTTTACGCTGGAAGTGTTCTGGGGCCCGATGATGTTCCAAATGCGGCGGTGTTATGGGATGGTCAAGAGAGCCGACTGCTCCGAAAGAGGAATTTACCAGGAGCGAGTTTGCCATGCTTTGGAATCATTTGGGCCCCCTAATTGTCCCAGTACCGTTCTACTGCGGGCAGTGGATGCAGGTCCCATCCCCCTTTACGCTCTCATTTGACTTTGTCAAATCTTCGTCAGATGCAAACCTGCCATCAGTTTTGGAACCACTGCCATGCCTGAACACCACCATCAGTTGGATTCATGGATAACTGGAAGAAATTCCTCATTTTGCATTCTCCTAACCTTGACTTTCAACTTTTTCAACCAGAACTTAGCCCGAAAAGGAAGTAGGCCGATAGAAAGCTCCGCCTAGATATTGTTAGATTTATATGGTGTCGCTCTATTTTTGCTCGATGTGGTGTTCATTGTGCTCATGTGCCCTATTCCGTGAACTTCTGGACACTCTTTATGTAGTGAGCCCCTCTGTAGCTGTCATGACTGATCCATGACTTCTCATAGCAGACGAGAATGCTCATGCCCTCCCCGGCCTCATGCTACTCTGTGAGAGTGTGGATAACATAACTTTATTCTTCGCTCAACTCCTTGTCATTTCAGGGTCAATCGCCCCATGCAGCGACACAGTTTTTCTGTGAGCCTGCATCCCATAGTGTTTTTTCTGCCCCTTTCGGAGGGATCTCCTTTAGCGATTTGCTGTAAACTCATATGGGTCACGTGTGTCTGCCCTGTTCTAAGTTGTTCTATGAACCACGAGGTTCGCCCCCCCTAGCTGCGAATTATGAAATTTACCCTCCCCAGCAAACTGCTCCGTCCTATCATCCCCAGTCTCACACTGTTACTCGGGATCTGGGACCTACACATTTGAGCATATTGGCTTTTGTGACATTGGTTACAGGCCTACTCAATAGCTGGGCACTATATTTGGAATGAAAAGGGGAAATCCACAAAGAGCGCATTTTCATCTGAGATGCACTGTTACCGTTAGCTCTTTTTGGGGCTTTTTTAGTCCACTTTTCTGTTTTCGGTACGACTTAATGCGGACGTATCCACTTTAACATCTTCTTGTGCTGAGTGAGGAGAGTCAAACATCTTGGCCGACTATTTCTTTCTGTTGTTTTCTTTGTTTTGTTTGTCGTGTCGAGAGCGTTAGATAGATAGATAATAATAGATAGTAGCTAGATAGATAGATAGATAGATCGAATAGATAGATAGATAGATAGATAATAGTAGATCAATAGATACACTGGAAAAAAATATGTAAACGCTTACTAGAAAAATGGCTGAAAGTTCCTGCAAAGAACAGTTCGTGTTTTTTTATTTTGTATTATACCGGTTTTACCAGGTTGAAGGTCACTATCAGATTTACCGTGGTCTGAGTTGAAGCGTTCCACCGATTTTCTCGTGTTTCCACAGACCTGCGTTGCTGCACATGTTATGGGTTTCCGACATAAACAATCATAAATTTTTTGCAGGAAAAACCACTATCGCGTTATGTTAACCTAGATTCTGGCGAAACCACTTCAACGGTTCTACCTTCAACCCACTTTGTGTAATCTTGGTGCAACCGTGTTAATAATAATGACAAGCCACGGGATATATATGATCACATTGACACACGAATATTCGTTGCAACAACTTTCAACCATTTTCTCTGTAAGCGCATTTTTTACAATGTACAAAATCATTAATTTTCTGGGGGCCCCCATGATGTGATCCTGCTAGTCATTGGTGGCGATATGGGGGGCCCGGGGGTTGGGAAAGTTTGACCGCCCCCTCCCCCCCTTTGTTCCCCTCAGGTTTTGGAGGCTGTGGGTACACAAAATTGCGAAAATGCCCAATGTGATTCCAGAGCAGTGGTGTGCACTACGGGGAACTGGGGGCTGGGCATTTGGCGCCCCTCCCCATTTTGCCCCTCCCCAGTTTTGAAATCACTATTGTGGTACATGCCCCTCCCCACACCGTATCGCACCATGCACTGTCCAGTCGGAATCACTGTGACCAGATTCAATTGAAGCTACATAAGTGGGTTCGGGACCGAGTTGTGTGAGTGTGGGAATAACAAAATGATTTAATGCCTACGCTACCTAACACTCATGTTTAGCCAACCGTTACTACACAGCCTGAAATATGGACCTAACCGTTAACCTATCGCATTAGGCTTATGCAAGATCAACGATCTGCACTTCGTGACAGTTCGACCTCGAGAAAACCTCATAGAATGACCTATAAAGGTGATAGTTCACTACAAAAATTATTCCAGTTCATCAGTGTTACCCAATACGTATTGCATGTTCTTCAGTAGTAAATGGAACGGGTGAAATTGTAATCTGTTTTAAAACGTCACCCAATTTACCAGTTTGGTTGAACGCCGACGAACCTGCCGTAAGCACGTGCGGATATACCAGGTATACCTTAATTTACGGATTTTGTTACTCCATTTTTCGGAGTGGTCCCTGTGTTGTTGGATGAACGGTAGTGCTCTTAATGCCGCGGTTAAGTCACCCGATTGAGCTATAAATGAGAGGAAACCCGACATATTGGTATTTCATTGCTAACGTAAGTTCAATGCATCCGGATTGCAAGTTATTATCAAGACGGCTCTTGTTACATGTTAATACATTTCTATTTACGACCGAAACCTCACCAAACACCGGATTCATTCAACTACGTTTGAATGGTAGATTGGCTTCATTAATGGGTTATCGTCATGAAAACTAATATTACCATATAAGTAATCACGGCTTGAGAGAGCAGTTTACATATTTTTTTTACAGTTAAGATAGATGGATAGATAGATAGATAGATCGATGGATAGATAGTAATAGACGAACATCATCATTCAAAACGGTTTAGGGGCTACGTTCACACTTGGCGATCTGACGGCAACGGCGACGGCTACGGCAAACGGCAATCCGGTAACTGTTTCACATATGACGGCCTAAAATTATTGCCATCCGGCAACAACATTTACGCACGTAAGCGAAACATACCTGCAGTGTCCGAGCCTACCCTGTAGAACCGTGGATTAATTCGCGTATCTTTGGCGAGTATCGTTGCCGAATCGAAAAGGGAAGGAAGAGAACCACATAGATCTGGAGAGAAAATTACAATTCGCATTTTTGCATAACTTATTGGTGACTCAGGGGTGGCAGCGAGAGTTTGCCATGGATAGGAGGTTGAAACCTTGGGTTGGACAAGCTACGGCTAGCGCCATCATAAATGATGCGATCGAGCAAGAATATTTCTGGTCGAGAATGCATCCATGAGCCTAAAAATTACACCTTCCCAGAGCTTCTTCGTGTGTACCTACCATGCCTACAGAGTTATGTATGTACTAGGCATACTGCATAAAAAATAATATTTATTACTATTGTATCATAAATATATGCTCATCCTGGTAGTCGGATCCCCCCCCCCTACCCCGATGGGTGTTGACAGGGAGAGGACGGAGGGACACTGGTCGACCGTCGGCGAACATTAGTCATCAATTACTCAAGACATTCCTCTTTCTAGGAAGTTAGAGAAATGTTTTTCTAAGAAACCACAATTAGAGATAGTATCAATTCATATCAAACGACCTAACAAATGCCAGGTTGCCAACCTGGACCTTTGGGGCAAAGTTTCCCTTTCTTCCTTTTTACAGTCAGGATAGTGCTCCACTTAGGAGCAATCGATCACCACATTTCTTAATCTACTGAACCACCCCCCTCCCCCTCTCTCCTCTCTTTCTTCTTAATGGGGCTTCGCACCGGTGAACTGCCGACTGTAGCCATGGGCTGGTCGGAAATATGTTTTCAAGCTCCCTCCCAACATCTTCACATATAGGGTAATGGTCTCTCGCGAAACAAATCCAACTTATTATCATGCTTGTTCTTATCATCGTATAGAACATAAGTGAACTTAGCATGAACATCAGATTATTGTAAACCAGAAGATTCTGCTTGTTCTCTCACAATAGGCGTAAAATGAGTGGGATTCATGGGTTTATGCATACTCGAATACAAGTTTCCTCATCATTGCATAGCTGGCTCGTTTCGAGAGAGTTGATTTTCATCCCGTGGGGAAATTGTTGTAAGTTGCAGTGCCAGCGTCCCTCCATGGACTGAAGATAATCCCGGGTAGAAAAAAAACTATTTCTGAAATAAGGAGTTAATCTGCCAGGCAAACCTAAATTAAGAATGCTTTTTCTTCCGAAGTCATGCATTTCCCCCCTCATATTTCCCAAGTTGTTCTACTATGCTTCGAATGGGAAAAAATCCAAAATAGGTGTGGTGGGGATCAATGAACTCAGACTAATATTTTCATGATATCTGCCTACATCGCATCGTGAAACGCGATTTGGCAGGAGTAGATTCGTGATTTCGATGAGGGGTGGGTCACTGCAAAGTTTGAAAGTTTCGTTCGTCTTTATTCCTTGAGTCAGAGGGAATCTGTAGTCCTGACATGTGTGGTGTGTATGTGTGTGGTGTGTTGTTTATGTATGTGTGCGCCTAGGCATTGTTAAACGATAACTCACCCCACTTGAATGAAAAGTTCATCCTTGGTATATTGGTTATAAGAGAATCCCAAAAAAAAAAAAAAAAAAAAAAAAAAAAAAAATAATCCCATTGTTTTGCGGTCACGTCAAAGGTCATCTGAGGTCAAGAGAGTGCACAGTCTGAAAATCTTGTTAACATGAATAAGTCCAGAATGCTGTCTGTTGGGAAATTAGTGAGCAGCTTTTCCTATGTAAAACAAGAACACTATCGTATTTGGAGTGGCTGGAGCTAGTTTGGGAGGATATGGGGATTTGTGAAAAATTGATATTTTGGCTAACCTCATACATGGATGTAGTTCACACTGTGAGTTCCCTATTATGAGTTCTACAGTCTAGAATGATACCTATCGTTAATCTTGACATGCTTAGCTTGATCAAGCCAGGAATCACTAAGCCTTCTGGCTTTTCCTGGTTTCATAATTGTTACTGTCACGCCGCGTCACATATAAATGATCGCCCAGGCTAATAATCCATCGAAGATGCGAAGATTAAAAAAAAAATCAGGTCATGGAACTCTGTGACAAGTCTTTTTGTTGTAGTCCTTAATTAAATTACAGGATGTGCAAAGAATTGGTTACCAAATGTCACGCGAGTCACACGGGGAATGCCCATACGTTGCGCGCATACACAGTCGCAAGCAGTCACTGTGTATTATATAAGAACCGACTTATTAGCTACGCGCTCATGTGCGTTTCTGTTTGAATGACTCAATCAAAACGTCATCCGATGGTGCTTCTATAACACATTGTGACACTTTTGGGATGGATTGATGGCACGGATATGTACCTATTTCCACTTTAGAATGGGCCCAATTTTGGTGGAAATATTTTTGGAATAGGTTGAATTGCGTTATTGCTGAGAAAAAAAAGACTGACCGGAACAATTTGTTCTGCCTTACCACTGTATTTCATAAATATTCCCAAATATTTTCCAAATCCGGCTCTAACCCAGGCCTAGGCTACTTGTTGCATAGACGATGAGGAAAGAAATCCAATATATCCTATTTGTAAAAAAAAAAAAAAAAAAGAGGTTTGTCATCCCTCCCGGTCTTCAAAATTTATTTCTGCAGTGTCATCGTGATAGCTGTGGTGCCATAATGTGGCCTGCAGAATAATGTACTGTACAGACAGTAGAATAGAACATAAAAATGACATACGAATAGCCCACCCCCCCCCCCCGCCAAAGCCGCTGATCTTCTGTATACCCACTTGACTAGTGCCTATGCCAATTAAAGCCTATACCGGTAGCCTACATATTAGACACTCAGGCCTTTGCATCAATCGGCGAATCTACTAGATTTGCAGCCATTTCCGTCCACATGCCCAGGAGTCCGATAGAGAGCGGGCAGGAATTATACATCCCACTTCTCTCACCACGTCTCAGAGGAAACCAACTTGACGACAAACAAGCTAAATCGATTATTATCTTATTTTCAAGCCCAATTTCCTCATTTGAACTGCGCACTGGTATGCAGAAAATGTTTTTACCGCACCTGCGACGGCAATGAACGCTTCGAGTTGGTTTTCATTTTCGCCGTAATAATTTTTGCCGGATTGCCGGATAGCCGTCGCCGTACTAGTGTGAACAGCACCAATACATTCATAGAGTGTTTGATTTTTTTGCCGTTGCCGTTACGCGTTGCCGTCACCGTTTGCGTTGCCGGACAAGTGTGAACGTAGCTTTATTGTCCATTCGAAACAGAATGGAAAATTTGATTTCCGCAGACAGTAAACCAAGAGCTATAGAACATACAGTGAATAATTGGGAAAATATTAAAACATTAAAACGTATCCGACGACTATGCAAAATCCTGAATAAACTAATAAAAAAGGATGTTGGCTAGCGTGGTAGCCGTGGTGTTGAAGTGATGTATGCCATCCGGAAGAAAGGTTGGCGGAATATGGATGAATTGTGACGGGGACCTGGAGTCGGATGCCTGGACCTGTTATAATTCAGGAGGTCATGAAAAGTGTGTGTGGGATCACTCATAAGTCGAGGTGAGCTTTCTTCGGTTGATTGCCCAATGCAAAATATTGTCGCGTGCGACGAACAGTTCAGCAAAAGTGCGTCGACACGCTGCTACAATAGCGAACACAAATTTGCCAGAAAATATCATGCGATTCTGTCGCGGCGACATTTGCTGACAAGGAAAAGAACATTTACACGTTGCGACGGACTGGACTGACGGAAGCCAGGCAAAAAAGTCGGGCGCGACAAAAAGTCGGGCGAAAGAATCGTATCGTGTGAATGAGCCTCCACACACACAGGATCCGACGAGGCTTACGCACACAAACAGACGAACTTCAATTCCGCCAGTTTACACAGGATCCTACGAGCATCACTCAGACAATCCAATTGAGCCAGCTTCGCAATACATAGGCTTCTACGAGGGATATGCACACACATTTGCACTGTGGACTGTCCCCCATATTTGACACATAAATATTGTATTGACACGTATAAAATCGAATTTGTAAGGCACATATAAATATTCGAAAATATGACACGACACAAGCCATCAGCGATCAGGATATAAAAACATAACATTTCAAATTATCCATCCCAGTAATTCGAATATATCCCATATATATCCGAATGGTACGCTATTGAAATCGAATTTTGCACCTGTATATTCAAATATATCCACGTATTGAATCGGACAATCACGCAGCGGAAATACATGCAGATTAAATCGTTAATATATCAACGTATATTACCGAATAATATATCCACACCAGTATAAATCAACCAATCACAAAGACCTTTTTTACCATTCGCTGAACGACTGGACTGCGCCGCCAATACAATTAAATGAGTCAAGGTCATGCAGAAAATTCAGCTGACTACAATTTTATAAACTGTATTATTTTCTCACTAGTTTATCATATCTTGACAAAAAAATACATGGATTCAAAAATAATGCCATATGTAGGACGGAACAGTTAATATGCTGTTCTGAAGTGCACGTTAGTCAAACTCCCTACACCGACAGGGTACCCACCGTGTGAAGGTATTATGGGGAATCCACCAGTAAATAGATATTTTCCCGCCAACGCTGACATAACGAGAGATAATGCTACGTAACTGGTACGAGTTTTTAAGACAAGGGGTTGAAAGCATTATGTTCTGGGAGGCAACCAGAGGTCCTAGTATCGACGAAATGAACTTGCTTCTGCCTAGGGGTGGGCATATGGGTGTGATTGGCCGAACGGACGATATGAAACCGTGTTCTTACCGCCTTTGTTGGGCTAGAGAATTCGTGCTGAATGCCGGGATCAAATATATAACGTCGCCTGTATATAGAGATTGGGAAGACGATGTGGAAGAAGGAAGAAACTACGTGATACATAATTAGTTACCATCGATTTGAGCAGATTATCATATCCACAATGGAATAGAAACAAGAGTATGAAAAGCCCCACACTAGCTAAACATGGGTAAAGAGAAAAGAGAAAGTCATAGTCCCTAGAGGAAAAAGGCCAAGTAATCTCAGACCCAGATCAAAACACAGAGAAGAATAGAGGAATTTTAGACCACGATGTAAGTAACGAAGAAACAGAGGAACTGAACCACAAGCGTCTCTAATGTTCACAAAGCAATTACGATAAATTGCGATAATGGATGCTGCAAACGAATTGTCAGACCATTTGGTCGGCCTAGGCTCGCGGTGTACCGAAGATTCTTCATGCAGGATTTGGCATAGAGCAGTTTCATTACACCAAGGCATCACAAACGACGTGAACTGAATAATTGTCAAAATGATTGAGCATTCACGGAAACTACTTTTACGTATGTTTCTAAGTATGTCCCTATGTACAATTCTCTGCGTATATTATCTGGTGTCCTTATCCTTCATTCAGGTGATTCAGCAGCCTTTGAAGAATAGCGCACACCGGCTTTTATATCCCCGCGAACACTGGAATGTGGTATCTTACAGTTTTAGTGGTGTAGCCGCCGTCGGGAAGTATAGGCGTTAGCGCAATATCTTCAACGCCGATTTTCACGAACCATTGGGCATTATGTACCTACACATGAAATCCCAGATGAGTAAGTGGGCATCGCTGGCACGGCTGGGCCGTAATTTGAGTAATTCATGCACATTTCGAAGCTGTCGGATTTCTACGAAACTGGTGGAGTATACGGGCTAGTTACGCCTGAGTGAAGTGAAGTCATTTCAAGGACCACTGGAAGACAAAATTCATAATTCATGAGATAATTTTTTTCCCCAAAATCGTCAGATGTTAACGAAACTGGTGAGTGTGTGCTACATTTGGGTATGGTGAACCAAGTAAAGATCCTTCTGAGGTCAAATTTGTGGTTTGGCCCTTTTTGTGTGGCAGCCACAACTTCAAAACATGAATACATTAATGTCAAATAACACCCTGACATCATTGATCACTGATTCTGCAATCGGGGATGGCACGCTGGGCGGTTTGCGCGCCCGCCATTCTCGTTTTTGTAGCCGTGGTAAGGGTGGGCTGGGACTGGGTTATCATCTAGTTTTGCTCTGGGGTCCGCGTTGAGGCAATTAATTGTTGTAGTGAAGAGGAGGGAGTTGGCGCTGGATCACCATCTAGTGTAACCTATGGTCGGGTGTGCCGAAATTTACATGTTCTGGAAGGCAGCCTGAGAGCAAGAATTTGAATTCATGAATTTGGGTCCGGATCCTTATACCAACCCACTTTATTAGTTCGTGACGTAGAATCGTCCGGTTCGTCCAGATCAAGGGTGTGATGCCGTTTACGATAATGAACGGTGTCATGAAGGATAAACCTCATGAAAAGACCCTGAAACTACGACATCCCAAGGAGAATGAATAAGAATTCTCCCACGATTCTTGAACAATAAATCAAGGCTCTAGAGTTGAAAGCATTCACCACTCTTGTCCAATAACATATTTCGACTTGGGAGGGGCTCAGGCTATGTCCATTCATTAATAACTCCGCTGCGAGATTCTCTCAAATATCGTGTCTGCTTTATATTATGCTGCATACTCCTACCAGGGTACTTGGTGTCTTATGACGATATTCCCGGTCCCCTGTTGCAATCTGTTAGACGGATACGTTGTATCCATTGCAACTAACTATCCGTTTTGCCGATAGTTTGTTATATCGTATCAGCTCTGTTGGGCTGGAGACTTTGTAACCAGACTACATCTGTTTCAGTTGGCATGAAGTCTCGTCTTGGAATTACCTTCATTTGCTATTCCGTCTTTCAATATCAATTATTCCAGTCACCAATCTGATTCGTCCAGTCTGTCGGCGTGACGTCGATGTTTTCCAATATGTCAATCGGTTATCGTCACTATATGAGTCAATGCAAGATGACAATGTCATAATAGGCCTGACCGCTCCGAAGAAATGGTCACAATGAAATGTTGCTAAATTAGGCTTAAGGAGACATTTATGTTTCCATTAGGGGCGGCGCACAAAAGTGGGGGCAGATTGGTTGTTGCCCCCTCCTATGGGTTTTGGGCCGGAAAAATTCTATCGACTGAATTATGTTCCAATGCATATTCGTAGTGGGCGAGGGTGTACTACTACTACTAATCATCCTACCACTATCTTATACACTATGTCAGCCTTTTTGCGTGGATCTTATAACCACGTCGCCGTAGGCGATATAGGTGCGCTGCGCTTGGCTTCGTTGAAGGAAACCGGTCTTAAAACATTTTAGATAATAAAGTCCTTTCTGGCAACCGTATTTTGATAGCTGGATATAAGACCATAAAAACCATAAGATATGAGTGCGCGTTGCTGCAACGCCGACTGTAATAACAAATTACGCAAAAATCAAGTTTGTCGGATTCGAAAAAAATGAGCTGGGTGCGTGTGGGCCAGGTTTCCCCCAATCACATCCGAAGTGAAAAACAATAAATCGTTCTTAAAACGCGTTTTGCAGCATTTATTCTATAATGGGGCGGCGTGAGATGTTTCTCACTGTTTGTAATAGTGTCAGATAATAAGAGCAAATTAGCTCTTATTTAAAGGTTGTCATCCCCAGAAGGGTTGAATTCTCATATTTACAGGCTAAATTGGGTAATACATTCTTTCAACATTCCATAGACAAGCTCCCGGTTAAAACACAAGTAACCATCGGTTTATACGCTTGGAAAAGGAATTCTACACCACATTTCAACGAGATCGGATCGATCATTCTGGACGTACTGTTTACAAGATTTTCAGGACTTTGACCTCTTGTTGACCTCGGACCGAGTTCCGTGTGTCTCATCATGGGGAACTAATACCAAGGATGAGCTGGATTCATCCAGTTGGTTGAGTGCACAAGCAAAAATAGGCAAAATATTTGTTAGGTATAAGAAATTGCCTCATCAGCCACCAGAAACGGTATTCTTCATAAAGAAACTTTTTTCTAACTTATAGTTGACTTATTGTGTTCACAGCATTTACCAGACTGGACTCCCGTTGACGTCAATAAACCTGGACTAGGACGTCCCAAAACAAGGGGTTCATGTGTTGATAAGAGGAATTATAATACCAAGAATAAGCGACCCATGCAGGTGGTGATCGATATTGGTGGTGCTTCCAAACTAATAAATTGGCGAAAATAGATAATCTACACCACCAACAGAGGGTTCAGTAGCCTACATAACTTTCAGGCTGACACACACACGTTCCAAACTTGGCTTGTCGTACTTATTGTGTGCACAACGTTTTCGGACATGTGGTGACCTCAGGTGACTTATGACCGACTCCGAGTTTCAGTGGGCTCCATTCCATGGTCACGCGATTTCCGTAGTAGGAGCTAAAATTGGTCGAGGATCTTTATCACAAAAGTTCTTTCTCTTTCTTATTGACAAAACATGGACTAGATTTACCCCCCAAAATTGTTGTACTTTCATCATTTCCAGACTTGACCTGACATTGACCTGCCCCCACAGGCGCGGTGGATACAGGATTTCCCAAGGGGGAGACTCGAGCTGTGAATCGAGTACAGACAGACCTAGAACGAGTGCGTGACTCATGACTCATGAGCGCGACGCGCAAGTCCCTTCGGGGTAGGTCCGGGTCCCTGGAAGCTGTAGAATTCTATAGATGCTCTGGAGTGCCATTCAGGCTTCATCTAGAACTTTTATCGTGATTTTGGTTGATAAGATTCTCGAAAATTATGAAGAAGATTCTTATAAAATGGCACATAGACGAACCGACAGTCTATTGATTATGTTCAGCAATCAGCACGGGACTACCAGGCCGTCGTATTGAATCCTTGAATGGATAATCGAAAATGGTGAAAGGGATAGGAGTATGGTCAAGTCGACCGATATTCACCGGGATATCCACAAGGGAGGGGAGAAAGGGCATGACATATTAAAAAAATTTATTATCTTGATGAAGGGGGGGGGGGTGTGGGATGGGGGGGGGCGCTATTGCGCCCGGGACCAATATCAAATAGTAGGCAGGTACTTATCAGGTGAACGTACATACCAAACGAATGAGCTTTGAAATATTCATACGTTGCATGGCCGAAAGTCCTGTGATTCAAGAATTTTAATTTTCTCAAGAAATTTTCATCAACGAACACTCCCAATCAATATGGAAAACGATGGCTTCGGTGCTCTCCACGAGGAAGCAACACACCGAATTTCACGGACAGCCTGGACTCCAAACACACCGAAATCGACGGGACCAGGCTCGCTAGTACCAGGAAAGTTGGCAGCAGTGGGCACATAGTTTGAATGGTCATTGAATTTTCACCACAGAAATTAACATCAGATACATGATGATAAAATGCGAGATAAATACAAAAGAAAGAGAGGTCAGGACAGGAAAACGTAAGGCAAACCAAACGAGGTTCCAATAAACAGGTAGTTAATTCGGTTACATGGCCAAACACCTTGCCACGTTCCCGCCAAATTCACTTTTCTTCACTTTTCTATAGTGAAGCAAAGCCATTTCGACCAGGACAGCCCGATTATGAACAAAATCCCATATACAAAAACGACCGTAACGACCATAATTCACTTTTGAACAGTTTATATTTTTTGAAACTTTGATTCAATACTTGAGTAGAAAGGCGTCGCAAGGGCAGGGAATTAGACCACCAAGCGCCTTTATGGTAATCCGATCACAAAAAGAAGATTGGCCCTCTGTGTTGGAGTAACTGACGTCAACACGAAGCAGATCACCAAACATATCACTAGTAGTTCTATAACTAAATATCTCGATCTCCGGCTTATTCTTCAAAATCTCCCCATAAGGGTTCCTGCTTGGCAACAAAGATATTGCGAAGCACCACTCGCCCATTTAGGATATTGAGGACACCGTGTCACAGGGGTATACAAAAGTGGCACGACTTTGGGTAGGAATCAGGAAAGTATGAATGAGGAGTTGGAGGAATTGCACGAGCACTTGCATGCGTGATTAAGGATTAAATGGATTAAATCGTCAGTCAGGGCCAGGTTCGATAAATATGCAGAGGACAGGGCTTGGTTACAGGTGGTTTTGATAATATGCCATGTGAACACAGATTATGAAGTCTCCGAAGTCTGACTGCCGTATAACTCTCCTTGAGATAAGTTTGAGAGGAATAGTGTGGCACCGAAAACATTAGAATAAGCCTCTTACATTCGCATGGGCATACGTGTCGTTATGACATTCCAATTTGAGGGGGTTCACGCAAACGAGGCAATAATCTCACCCAGATCAACCTTTACCCCCCATTTAATTACCCTACAACGGCATCAACCTTAACCCCAAATGAAACACAACCGCTTCCCCGCATGAGGGACAACTTCCTCTTTACTACTTGGACCAAGGACGCGTTGCGGATTAATGAGTTTAAACAATCTCTACAAGAGGATAATTGTTTTGGCGAATTTATGTGGACTGGTCAGAACCCAAAGGGCTCCTTTTAGAGGATTCATTCGAGTGGAGCCAATCACGAACATGTCTGACAACAGTGGCCTCTACTTTCAAGGACGCCCGATGGAAAATTGGATTACTAGGGTAGTAAGATACCTTAGAGAGAGCCATATCGTTGGTGGCTTGGATGTCGGCCGTGATCGCTTGACGACAACTGACAGATGTTGCCCATGATGGCGTCAAATTCAATGGACATTCACTAAAGTTGGGGAAGCTTACATCGCTGTCTAGGTAGATGAACTTCCCAGTTTACCAAATTAAGGTATTTCGCTATTGAATCTGGAATACCAATATCAGACGTCGAGTCATGTTATTTGCACCAGTGTTTATCGATCGTTGACCATGAAGTAGGGACATTTACTATGTTTACTTCATACTCGTAGCGTCAGCAATGACGTTTAATCCCAACATCATTGAGTTAGAGCGAGTTGAGCACTAACATATGTCATCCACATCCGTACAGGGGTACGGGTGTGGAAATGGCAAGTACATTATCAAACATGTAATCCACCGAAGCCATAAGTCAGTCGAAGACTAATACAGAGAGTGGACAGGCTCGGAATCACCCCCTTGGTCTTCCTAGTAGTCGTAGTAATGCTCCCGAGGGCGTTGGCAATGTCGATGAGGAGCGAACATCTTCCGGTCTGATGCAGCCAAGCAGTTGTTGCCGATTTCCAGCAAATGTCCAGAAAGGGTCATTACTGGGGAGAGCTCCAGCTACACAGTGTCAGTACAGGCACCCCCAGAGCAGCCAGCTTAACAGATTCAGGTACAGGCATCCCCAGAAACAGCAGCTTACACCGAGTCCCCCAGTACAGGCACTCCCGCGCAGCCCGCTTACCACAGAGTCCCAGTAAGGCACTCCAGAGCATCCAGCTTACACAGAGTCAGTACAGGAATACGAGCCATCGATGCGCTAAGGAACAAGCAAGTACTGTTTTCGCTGAGGTAAACCGGCAGCCCGAGCGCGCCTGCGGCACGTGCGCCCACGCGGTGTGTGGCCACCAGTAGCAGCTTTTCGGCGAGGCGGCAAAGCTCTTCATAGTAAAATTTCGCGGAAGCCTACTGCGAAGTTGCATTCACGTGCTACCGAGAGGAGGGCGGGCAGGCACCTCACACACTGAGCGCGATAAAGATGTGGATAAGAAAGTACGTGCTAAAAGTAGTCGTTCGTGCGTACATAAACATACATACATACATAACAAATTAAATAGACATACATACATTACCAACATACAGACAACATCCTATAACCTACATACATACATACATGGGCTACGCGACGCACCGAGAGGATGCGCGAAAGGGTACCGGCAAATAGTGTTTTTGCTAAGGGGGACTGGCCAGACCCATGGCGGTTGGCAACCCCAGTGCGCAGCGGGGCGTGGCAGCAACAGCTCTTTAAAGAGACGTTCGCGGAAGCCTCTGCAAGTTTCGATGTTAAGTGCGGACGAGGGTGAGGTGGGGCGGGCATCTAGCGTACGCGCTAAGGTAGTCGTAGTGCGTTACATACATACAGACATATTACATACATGGGTGATTGGAATGAAGTTCATTCAAATTGAAGCTGCCCAATTTGAACTCACCTGGACAATTCGCGGTGAACGAAGTATAGAGTATTGAGGGTTGGTCTTACAAAAGCACTCCATTGTGAAGGGAGTTGTTAATGGCTATCCAAGCCGCCGGGGGTGGGCGCATCTGCGGATCTGTTATATTAGAGTGGTATACTACATTCTGGAAACGGTATACGCTTGGCAGAACACTTCTGCTAACAGATACCCTGTCGGCACGAACGAGAGGTGGGTTGTCTGTACCAACTGCAATATAAGAGGAGGTAGGTTTTTTTTCAATTACCTCGTGAAATACCATAAACGATTGTTAGCGTGATTAACATAGGACATTGTGGTCTCTACGAAAGGAGTAAGACAACATTAGTAATAAATAGGGTTATCTCCCCATTTTCGCTCTAGTCTGCTTATTTAAAAAATTCTGAAACCGGCTTTGTCATTCCTGCCCAGGTTGGATTCTCAAGTGTATCTTCACGCCTGTCCACCAACCCACAGTACATTTTCATTTAGGCCAGGAATGGTAGCCTCCATGACCGAGGTCAGGAGTGTAGTTCATTCTTAACTTGATGTTATCAGCACAAATAGTAACTTGAGGCTTGTGAAATTTCACACAGGATATAACACAAAAAATTACTACTGGAGGTATACATTTAACGCTATTCACATCCCACCTTTATCGTGATACCAAGCCCCAATCTTGTCGATAATTACATTCTCCTCAACCGAGGACTGCGCGAAATCCAACTCCAGTTTGAAACGAATTGAGTAGGTATGAGGGGTTGAAGCGAGGTAGGTACTTGAGGTAAGGAAAACCATATGAAGAATGAACATTCCATGTAACAATTTCTTCAGGTTGATTGAAGAACCCAGGTAGCCATAATTTATGAAATATGGGGTGTTCGTCAAGGGTCTAACAGCACTTAACGTTCGAATGTTCGAATGTCAAACAAGTTCAGGACCGTTCTCGATGAATGCGTTCGTAGTAAACGTCGTCTTGTTGAACATGCGTTGCTGCAGTGTTTGCAGCTGTTAATGAAGAAGGAAAGCATAGGTCGAATTTGCAGAAAGAAAAACACCGATAAGGTGAAAGTGCTGTTCGTATCTGCTGAAATATGGTGAAATTTGACCAATTATACTTGGGCCAACATCTGACCTGGAACATGTAAAACTTACTCCACCGGGAGGATTCGAGTCACGGTCTAGATGCGGATGCATCGTTATTGAAAACAGTGACCATTTTTTCTATTTTGCCTAGGGGGAATACAGAACCTATGTTTTGGTTGAATATTGGAGAATTGGAATTTGCTCGGAGGAACACACTCCTCTCTGTACCTGAATGTGTGTCCCCATGAACCCTACTGTTGTGGGATGTGTCGGGCCAGTGGTCGTAGAGGCCAATTCTGAGAATCCTCGAAAAGGAATTAAAATTTGTAGAAATGTTCCATGTGACCCAAAAGGAGTGGGACATTTTCTCATGTGTTGACATCAGTATCGGAAATCAGACGCGAGTCAAATTTATAATACTAACTTAATTATGTCTGTGAAACACGTGATAAATTTGGCCAATTCCATATGAGAAAAAAAAAAGAACAAGGATAACCAAGAGGGCAATCCCAGGGCGCATCTTTTCAGAATCCGGCAATGTGGAGCTTTCAGTCGTTTCCGAAATACTGTGGGTCGCAAAATAGTGGAACATCAGTCCAAATATGACTGGGAAAGTATCCAAAAAGCTCATACCAAGTAACTTCAGGAAGGAAATGACGAAACGAAATTTGAAATCATGGGCATGAAAAAACCGGCATATTTTACGACGTTGGTCAAACACAGTTAGGCAACAAATCGGAATTACGAAGTACGCACAATTATGAGTACGTTCAAACAAGCACTAAATCTCTGTATGAAAGGGACATGGGTTATATATACCGCTGACAAGATATACCGTGAGTATGAGGTTGTGAGGTATTCTGTAAATTATGCCGCTCTATACCTTCTTATACAATTTTGTTCGATGGTTAATTCAAGTATTTAATTTCAAGCGTTAGTTGTTCTCTTTACTGTATGCTGTAGAATCGGTGTCAAG
Organism: Sclerodactyla briareus; assembly: GCA_026419785.1. Lineage (NCBI taxonomy): Eukaryota > Metazoa > Echinodermata > Holothuroidea > Dendrochirotida > Sclerodactylidae > Sclerodactyla > Sclerodactyla briareus. The sequence goes on along the minus strand of JAODTK010000588.1, from coordinate 85,931 downwards.
GTTCCACAGAGACGACCAATTCCATAGGCATTAATGACGCGTTACCAAATTTCTTATCATGTTCATTCATTCAAAGTCCTCTCAATGACGACGCCAGATTGTGTTGGCGGAATAAACATGGCATCAATTGGAGATGTTTGGAGAAACGTAGACTTATATGAGCATGAAAACACCACTCCAGTTTTTTAAAGGTAGTGACGAATGTGCACAAAGTCGGTTTCGAGAAATAGCGCGGTTTAAGATTTTCGATTTTGACATGGTCGTATCGGATGTAACAATGGTACTTCTCTATCCATAGTTATATTTCGCTGATAGCACCGCGCTTTTGGACAATTAAACGAACATCTTGATAATATATATGCTTAAAACAGTCGTCACTAGCGAAATGGAAATATATAATGTAGTACAGATCGTCACGCATTCGTCATTCGCGAAATTTTCCCATGGTTTTCCAATGACGTTAACAGTGTGGCCTTTGATTGGCATTACGTATTGACGAATCCTTACGTGCGTCACACGCGACATGGGAAATGCCAGTATGACGAACTCGCACACGTGCGAACATATTCATCACGACGGCAAATTCTGTCCATTGTGTTCCACGGATGGGTCATAATAATCGGCCATTTGACTTTACCAAAGCAGGTTCATTCGTTCACTACGCTGGTGGAATGAATTTCCACAAAAACACCGAAAAAGGGATTCGTCAAAAAACGATTGGGATTATGTCAAAACCTTCGGATGTTCCTTCGGCTGTTTGGACTCCAGGACCCACTCCATTTAGATTCTACTCTACACCCCAAAATTAGGCAGAATATAAGTCTAGCTCAAAATCGACAAAAAGTGCAGATTTGTCAGTAAGCGAAACAGGGGCCGATAGATGCTTTGACATCACTTTTACATAGTATATTTTTGGCGGATTTTCGCTGGAATTGTTGTGAATATTAGCCTCCATTCAGAATCATCAATTAGTTGAGGTCATCAACATTTAGTCGGAGAAAATTTGCTGTAGTTTCAGAATCACTACACTCAGTCCCAAAATTTGTTTGTATAACTTAGTCCACCTATCCCGCTGTTGTGTAATATACATAACCTTTACACAATGTTTTTTTTTTCTCTTACACAACACCGGTAGAGGTGCTAGTACACAGGGGGTTTTGAAGTATCATATACAACATTTTTGAAGAGTGTATTAAGCCTTTGGCTCTCTGATAATTTCTTTCAAATGTCAGGGTCAGTATTTATAGGTACTTAGCAGAAGAATAATACACTTACTACTAGACAACAAGCAATCCAGCGGGTAGTGGGTGGCCGTTGCGCGTATCGGAAAGAAACTGGAGTCCACTTCGTGGCAATTGTTCACTGTATGTTAATCGTGGCTCCCTTTCATTCCCATTGGGGCAGTTGCGTATCTCGTAGTCACGCGATTCAAGGATATCCGAACAATCGTATAATCTGAAGTGAAGTCCCACTGGTGATGATAGGGCTTTTCCACGTTCAACCATCATCACACGTGCCTGACTAGCAGTTCACTGATAAGCTTAGTCCTCTGGTAATATCCGACGGAAAAACGAACAACGGACTAGGAAGTAGTGGATTTATCACTAATTATCTCCTGACGAAAGTCCAGGGATCTATGCAGGGCCATGGATTGGTTTGTGTTGTAATGTCCTGTATGGTGACAACTTGTCTGTATGTGACAACTGGATGGATGATATCCTAACATGATTGGACACACCGTTCCATTCCAGTTTCCAATACTCCTTCTTCTAAGAAATACTCGGAAATTCTCAAAGGTCGAGTTTCGCCACAAATATGCGCACGTCGCACAATAGATGCCGGGGAATCGGTTTCGCATTGAAACAATTATTCATCGATATTCACGAAGTCATAGATTGCTGACGAAGATCCTAGGTTATAGTCTAGCGGCATCCATTTTCCAATAAGAGATGGCAGCCAATGGGGACCAAAGACTAATGAATTCGTTGGCTACTAACTTGTAAGTTCAGCCCATTTATAAACTGTCACAATTACATCGTTTATACGAAATTGGTCCTCAAGGCCGACAAAGGTGACAAGGGAACACGTAACACTTGATGGCTTCTGCAATGAGGCCCTACTAACATACTTGTTTTTCATTCGACTATGCATGTATTGGTGTATTAACAACACCATGACGTGGTGGCTCAGATTGGAAAATTCATGACCGTAGACACATATCGAAGGGGAAGAAGGCATCCCTATTGGCGTTAGCACACCAAACTGCTGAGGGGACGTCGATTGTCGTCTATTTAAGTTATAGGGAGTGAGTATAATTAACAATATGACAGCATACACAAAAAACTATCTTAGTTTCGGGAAATGGGGAAAAAAATCTTCTAAATGCGGTCATATTTGGAAATAGGTCAAAATAGACCGAGCAATGATTTAGGGATCTTCAAGGTCTAAGGTAAGTGTGAACACGTATCCAATCTGAATCCGAACGCTGGTCCGATCAAGCCAAATTGGTAGCAGCTCTCTTTAGTGTGAAGGTAACAGGTTTTTTTTTTTGCTGGTCATTTTCGAAGTAATGATAGGGGAAATTGTAACTTTGTAACTTGGTAATAGTTCAACTTCGAACACGATAACTTGTCCCACCTGCGTAAGCTCATTTTTTGTATGTGGGTTCCCTAGATGAGTACACGAACAATAATGTTGGTTCAAGTTAAGGTAATTTAGAGCAACACAGATCAAAGTATAAAAGACCTTATGAAACGATAATCCGGAGTTGCTTAGTCCTAATATGCAGCATCTATCTGGTAACCATATTGTTTTAGTGTAGACCGAGATCATCGCAGGGAAATTGGAAATGATTTTCGCTATCGAAACACGTACCCAACCCACCTGGAGAATCAAGTTCATCCTGGTATGACAAATATGCCATATTGTTTCTCTTTATAGGCAAAAGTGATCGAGGCGAAGACTGAAACCTCGTGACCATGGTAAGTCTGACATGATAATTTCTAAACTACAACTAAACTTGTGATCAGCGGAGAGGGTAGCGTCAATTGAGCTTACCCCCACGCACTACGACCACCCCCCTTCAAACCCGCACCTTCTCCACCAATACCGACAATGTTGCTGAAGAGCCGATCAGGTATGTTTACATGCTAAATATTCGAAGATTTTTTCCAAAAGAAATATGAAAAAGGGAGAATGAGAAAGAGGGAGGTCTTCATGTCGGAACCATGCCCATCTCTTCCAACCTCAGGAAAATCCCGGTGCACCTCTGTTAGGTGTGTAGGCTCTTTATGCTTTGTTGTCCGCCGTTAGCCAACACAATGCCGTTGAGTTGGCAAGATCTTTGTGTGCTTTGGTGTTCAAGGATCCCTGAGATCTGCGGCTAAAACTATTGGAACCACTAAATGATATCCGATAGCAATTACAGGCCAAAAGTATAACTTTTTTCTACACTGAGCCATTCACATTTACCCGCATTCTGATTGATTTGGGCTTCAAACGTCCCACTTCACGAGTTTTTCATGCAGGTGCATGTTTGGTGGCTTGTTTTGGAGATCCCTCTCTTCTCTTCTATTTCCAGTCAGACAGTAGGTACGAACTCGCTGTATACCATGGTAACCATGATCATAGTTACTAGTGCTGACAAACGGAACATCTGTGGTGTTGAAGGTTGTAGAAAGCTGTCATTTAAAGAGAGGACAGCAGGGGTAAAACGTCCTTGTAATTGAGCGACCCTATTATACCACACAAAGGTGATGTTCTGTTAAACCTTACAATTGTCCGAGCGGCAGACATTTGAAATAAAAGATAGCGACCACTGAATTCCAAAGCGTTGTCAAAATTCGTTGGCTATCATCATGTTAGTTCAGCTACTTAATACTGTCACCACCACCTGCGGGGATATGTCATTGATGACCGCCATATTGTTATCCAATGGACTGACAAGAGTAAGTCTACATGGTTTCCTGACACCTAAAAATAATAGGGGGAATGTAACACGAATTCAGAAGCAGTTTTCACGTGGAGGGAGATTTTTTCCCCTAATTGAATGACCGTCATAGCGATATCGGAAAGAGCAGTCAAAAATGGAACGAGCGGGGGGGTACGGTATAATTGCCATGAATATCTTCAATTTCCAGCACCTCTTATATGAACATGATGGACATCAGTGAACAGGTTAAAACATTTCTTGTTTATCTTTGTCATATATAACTTGCCGAGCTGATCGAAAGAACCTATTCAAGTCCTGGGAAGGGTGCTGAATACAACAATGCACTTTTGGTGGCATCTCAATGTGAGCGTGGAAAAGTGGGCTAATCACCTGCAGACGGAAAAATTGCCAAACCTTCGTTCGTGAGTGTCCCAATCCCTGTGCCTGAGCGACCAGACGAAAAAGACAACAGATACAATATCCAAAGTATGCAGGGAAATTGGAAATTGTAAAAGAGGATATCGATTTGGCCAGTTTGGGCATGCAAACAAGTTAAAGGATAAGATAACCAATTAATACGTGTTTTGATGTTATAATGGTAGATCGTAAAATCATGTGATTATCACTTTGTTTACTTCATAGCATGTTCTGTTGAGGAGGTATCGCATCCTGAAAATTAAGATATTTGCAATTTGACAATTGGCAACCTTTTTTTACCCTACATAACGTCATTTCTTCCGTCGTAGAATTGCGAAGGGTAGTGTTCAATAGCGGAAGCGTTTGTTGTATAGTAAGTAACTGTGCAACGCCAATCAGAAATGCACTTCAGGTATTTATAGCTTATACAGGTGCCTGGTGGACGGGGCGCCTAGGGAAGTGATAGTAGTTGCAAACACGAATCAACGACAGGCTAGGCGTTCTGGCCATGCTGGCTAGTGTGTTTCACTGAAAATATTGAATGGTAATCTCACGGGGCCAGTTCCAAAAATGGGGCGGGCGCGCTCTCTACGCAGTGTGTGGATTGCTTCATAGAAAGAGCGTAGGTCAAGAGGGGATAGGGTTTCTCCCCCACGAAGAGATAAAAATGTATTACGACTCCGAACTATATGCATATTTCCAATGTGAAGTTACCTTCTATAGTGTCTCCTGCGAGTAGATGCTTCGATACGTTCAAGTAGTACGGCCTGTCATCTCTTGGTACAGGAATCGTAGTCGGGCATCCAATCCCCAACAAGAATGCTCCGTTTTAGGAGGCCTCCCAGACGTATCCACACTTGACCAGGATATCCACAACAGCACTAGAGTCGTAATTTTCAGAAACAGAACATGTCTGCTATCACCATAACAGATTGCTTTCCAATTCTGAAAATGCTTAATGATTGGGCTTACTTTCCGAATCGAACATTTATCTCCACATTATCGTCGACAGTTCAGCTATACCATAGTATGAGCTGCAATTAGTGTCAGCCAAAACCAATACGGCCTAACCATGAATCAGGTGCAATTATACCACACTAATGTGGCCCAGGTCATCTGTTATCCTGCAGAACCTTGTATGAGTTCATGACGGTATCAGTCCTGCTGGAAGGAAGCCCGTCCCCAAAAGTCCTTTCCTTATCCACTGGGGGTTAATTCAATCATCGTGTATTTTTGTTATAATCTCTACTATATGGTTGACAGTTGTTCATCAGGCGGCAGTGATCACTCACAACCACAACACCGCCACCAGACAATGTGGGCGGTGCTTAATTGCCCTTCTAGACCGGAGTTTGATTCTGGTGCGGGCTTTAAATAAGGATTTAGTTCAACCGGAAGTACATCCAAGGTTTGATACCACAGTTTTAGTTAGTATGGACTCCCTACACCATCGCCAGGTAGTTTAGTAGTCTCAAAAATCGTGGTAGCACCTCTTTGCTGCAGTAATTCCAGTCGCCACTGCCTTCGTACCATAAATTGCTCCAAATTTGGGGTGGTGTTAATTCATCACGTAATTTCTCCACTGTTTGATCATCGATATTGAAATTATGGTGTCATTGCAAAAGTAGTGAGTCCAACTGGACATATTTCCACATTTTACGCTTGCGGAACAGTGTCCTGACCTGGTAGGCTAAAACGTCACGTAAAAGTAACGTGATCTGGGAACGTTTTGATATTCTCGCTCTCCCTTTCTCTCTCCCTCTCTCTCTCCATAATTTTTTGATTTTGAGACTAGAATTCGTTTAGAATGGCTGTGCAGTGAACTAGGTAAATATTCTGAAAAGGTAGCGCATGACTGCCAGGGAAGCGGTGCTAGGCATCGCTCCCTCCCCCTTCTTCGCAACGCCCCCCCTCCCCCCCCACCGGGAAGCAACGGCGAAATAACGTTTGGCCCTGAGGCCGTTAGAATAGCAGAAGAAAAGTATGATTATGATCGAACAAAATCGGTGATATTCCTCGTTTATGAGCTTTGGCAAGTTTTTTGCTTAGAGACCAGCTCCTTCTCCGATTTTCCCCACCCCACCCCCTCCTCCCTCCGTCAAACGGACTCCACGGAGAGCGAGAAGAACAAACCCAATCTATTGAACCAATCAGGTTGAGTTGAGGCTTACTCCCCCCCCATCCCCTGGCGCGAAGGTGGTGAGTTAATTTGAAATGTTCTTATCTGGTTGTTTCAGATCATGTCGTGTCCTGGAGGAGGGTGATAAGGTCACGTGATTAGGGAACGTTTGAACATTTCCCATCTCAACATTGAGTTGGATTTTGAGACTAGAATCCCGTTTGGAATGATGCGACGAGTAGGTGAACGTTACATAGAAAGACAATGACTGACAGGACGACTCTAGCGGTTGCGCATCAGTCGACCCTTCCCCCCCCACCACGCGCGGGCGATGATTCCACCGCTCCCCTCACCGAGTGGCAAAGCTGAAAAATTGTGCTCAAACTTGTAATGGACTCGCTGTTCCGCTCTTGTGTAGATACAGATTCAAGGCACACAACGAAGAATGCAGCGTGATCTCCACGGCGGACTAATGAAGGACTCAACAACTGTAAGCCATTTCGCTTTTGGGGATGGAGATGATCTCCTGGAGGCTTGAAAACCTCACCAGAAAGTAAGCTGGAAAGGTAAGATGGAGTTGAGAGCCTCGATCCGAGGAGGATTTAGAGCAAGATTCACTCGTTCCGCTTCTGGGTGGATTTCTATGTTCGACTTTTTATATCAAAGTGGCAGCCTATACACCTTTGCAGATATGACCCTTCCCAGGGACTCGCCCGTTAATGCATCAGGAGTTCATGGATGGAAGCCACTCAGTGAGTCCGTTCTAGAATCTAGTTTCTCATGTCCAGCTCTAGAAGCCCTAAACCGCAACTAACAAAACTAGAGGAAAATTGTTGGACTTCAGCAAAAGATAAGGGAACAGTGGAATCGTGCGCTCGACGTTTGGTTCCTGACCGGAATTAGGCAGTAACGACAGCTTTCCGCGGAAATGTTACGAAATGCAAGATCCAGAGTGCGTTTACCAACACAAAGAAACATCTACGCAGAATACAAGAAAATTACGAAAGTGGTTCACATTTTGTGACAACCTTCACAACACGACATACCGGAACTGATGGAAGATCCGTTCGCCTTAGATAATGTCAAGGGATGACGAATTGCACCCCTTGTTATTCTCACAGTAGTGATGGCGTCCGATGATGCTGCTAGATTGTTTAACCTCACGAATCAGGAACTTCACCGATGACCACTTTCATTGTAGCAGCGGTTTGGTACTCTGAGAAAGGATCTGGAATCCCCGCGGCCTAATATAAATAGACATTTGCCAAACTAACCAAAAGTGTGTTGACGCCCCATGTATTAATCCACAAAGGAAAGCCATTAAAGAGAAGTCCCTATTGCAGAACATGTGTATCTCACTAGCTAGGTCCCTTCATGCTCAATAGAGGCGAACAAATGGGGCTGCTTGTTTATTTGGATAATGGCGCGTGATTAAACACGGGGGGCATGTCTCCGACCTGTACATATTACATTTCAAGTAAAACTCTCAGACGGCAGTGAATATAAGTCCAGTAGCCCTCTGCTTAACATTTTTAAAATACCTATTTTTCGAGAGAATGTAAACACAATAACTGGACAGAAATCTCTCACTATTTTGCTCATACGCCTGACCGAAATATTGGGGACGACGCCGCCCCCCCCCCCCCCCCCCGCCCCTCCCCCTCCATGATCGCCGCCCCTGCCTGTTGATGACAATTTGTTGTTCCCCAATTGAAACGCCACATCGAATCCACTTGAGACATTCTCCCTTAATGCCTTAAACATTTCAATCTTAGCATAGACGCTCATAGAGTCCTTGTGAAAAAAGGTTTTGGAAGTTTCATCAATCAACATATATATCATCAGCCCTGCAGCACTGCCTTTGTCAACTTCACTATAGTACACAAAACACTTCGATAGAACTTTCAGGCAATATACCAAAGCCAATTGTAGCACTACCTATTTTGTGGTCTATCGTTGTCCAAACAACATGGATCATCTATTCTATCGCAACCCAACTCACCAAGTTATGCATGCTTCACACTGTCTTGTCAAAGTTATCGTGTTTACACGAAGCTGAGACACATCCATACCCATGCACACAGCCCCGAACTCATATACACATCTTGCACCATCGCATAGACCATTTGCTTTGGCAAGGAGAATCGAAACTAAGTAAACTTGGGATGAAGAGAAGTATTGTGGGTTCATTCATTATAATTTCATTCTTGTTCATTCTTCCATGTTTGCAATAACTTGTGTACGCTGACGATTATAAGGGATTAAGATTCCTGTTTTATATTCTTGTATCAAGGCGCGCCCGTCACAACCCGATTAGCGACCCGATTTCTGGTCATTGGTAACCCGATGAACACCTTGCCTGCACCACCCAGATGCACGTTCTCTCACGACCTACTACACCCCTGCAGCCAACGCAGCCGCGCCTACTTCCGTTACCTCGCAGTACCCACTTTTTTCACTTAAGTCCGGACCCTAACGAATGAGCTAACCGCCTCCTCAACATGCATCCAACATAGCTGAAATATGGAATGGTTGCACCTAGGTTAGAACGTGAAGAGGACGAACCTCTGTTTTTGTAAGAATATCATTTTTCCCCACTGTCGAGATTGTTGTTCCTCCAAGATTGCTACTTTTCGCGCTAACATTTATCAGAGCAGACTGCTGCATGGTACAACCCGAACATACGGAGTGCCTTGTGCATATGTAGAAGGAAACATTAGCCTTATTCTGAAGGGTCGCTCCAAGGTTCTCTATTGGCAACAGAGATCAATTCCGTATGCACGTGGACCTCCATAACTCAAAGTTTTGTGAACTTGTGACTATTTTAAGAAAAGAAATAACTTTTGTCAGTATATATTGGGAAATGTTCAACTGTTTAGTTATAGTGTCAATAATTTAACCACGTTTTTTGAAAATAGACAAAACTACATCCTCCTCTGCCAGCCTCACGCCACATTTCCGAACTTAATTGGTCTGACCAAACTAGGCTCGGACAGTCAACGTAGCTATCTATGGACATCCACCAATCCATATGGCGAGGAATCCCAATGCATTGTGGTTCCTTGTGACCTTTCTGTATTATATTTTCTTGATTTATAACGTGGGTGCCATATACATACGTAAAGTTACCCGAAAAGTGTACGAAGACATGCATGCAGGGTAATACATTTTGAACCAGTGATATAACTGTAGGTGATTGTTTTGCTGAGTCATTTTTTTTGTTGTACAATAGTCATGAGGTTCCCATATCCTTATTTAGAGCTTGGGTTTCAAGCCGGGCATTGGATGGCGTCAGCAATAAACAGTACACAAAAATGGAAACCGGCTTCTTATTGTAAGCAAGCGATGTCATCGCTCGCAACAATCAAGCCAGACTAGCTACAATACTATACCTCCTCGAACACTGACAACACTGATGTTCTCAAGCCCTCAAATCTCCCGAAACTACACTAAATAAGGCCCTACACTACAGACCTGAATAGGCGTAGTGCTTATCTATGTTCACAACCACCTGTATGAACAGTAACACTAACAGTAACACGCGTAGAAGCCCAAGTTCGACACGACTAATTAACGACTAATTACTCTGAAGTTATACCGAGTGTTTTGTTTGGACTAAGGGCAACCTATTTCGTGGGAGGACTCAAAGAAAGAAGATAATGTGAATACTTTACCTTAGTTCTACGCGGGCCGCCATTTAAGTTGCTCCGTACTGATTGCTAATGGTATACCAATTTTCCCATAGAAATATAATGAGATCAGTGTAATGGATCAGGCCTAGGGGTGGGTTAGGGCAGATTCCAATACAGATTTATCCCCAAAAATCGGATCATTTCCACCGTCCTACGAACCCCTAACCCGCACTAACCACTAACCCCACCCCTAATATTCAATAGTTTTTAAAACAATCCGGTATACATGGGTTACATATACGATCATGCCGAAAAGTTACCGTTACACGATCGAGCTAAACTGGCTACTTTCAGTGAACCAGGGATTTGCCTCGTCTCTACTCTAATTACACTAACGTTAGCCTACACTACCGCCCCGTTCCTACTATAAGTATTACTATACTAGGCTACGTTTATGCTACTGCTACGTTGTACTACTCCATCATCACGTGTAACAGTAACAAAACGAATTAGCCGTAGGGCCTATATTATTAACAACAACATCAGCAACACTCAGTAGCCAGTGGCCTATGCCTAATGGATAAGCCGATGTTTAAGGGAGTGTCGTCCGCGTGGCGGACCGGCGAACTAAGGTTTTATACTTATGGACTCAATAAGAAGGAGTTTCGACTAAAAGTAACACGAGTGCAAGTGTGGACTAAAGATTAACCTATAGTCTAGAGGGAATCAAAGAAATATAACTATCTTGAACTGTTGATTCTAGTTCTCGCATAGGCCTCCTCAACGTTTCTACGACGCGGCCGTCCACATTCTTGGCGGTCTAGTCGTGCATAGCCTACATGCCGTTACACTTTCACCAAACCTTAGAAAGAAGCGGGTAAAATTCTAGATTTCACAGCAAAAGTCAAAAAGTATCATACCAAAACTAAGTGAAAAGGAATCTTTCTGAAGATATTAATCTCTTCCATTTTTGCCTATCTCTATTAATATCAAGCCACTTTACTGACTGCCAACTTTTCAAAGTGGCAAAAAGTGGAGTGTGGGCGACAATTAACCTGTGAAGTATTGTTTTTATCATAGACTGTGTGATCTCGAGATCGAATAAAGATGTTTCTCATAAAATACACCACATACACTAATTAACACCTTATGTTGGGGAGAGACAGGCACGAGATATGGAATTAATGTTGAAGACTGCCAGTTCAATAGCGTTTTCTACTCAGCCCTGAAAAAATATAGGCCTAATTTCGTTTTATCGTCAACGTATACGACAACTGTCACTTCATTTCATGGGAAACGAAAAAAGCAAGATCATCATAATTGTAATAAATGACGACTCTCGAACGTTTTTGCATTAAAAATTTAAAAATCATTATCCGCCGACTTAGGGAGAACGTTCCAGAATCGTTACCTATTTGTAGTTTAGTTTTAGTTTAGTGATTTAAGGGTCAGAAAGGGCATAATCCTCATAACCAACCCCGAAGCCACAACACGCCAGGAAAGAAAAATGAACTAAAACTCGCATCTAAATACTTCGTCCGCCCCGTGAATTCCTGAAAAATAATCAAGACTGTTCTTGAACCCATTCACATTCTTAGAGCAACCAACATTTTTCCGGAAGACCCATTCCCTCAGTTATCACTCTCTGCGAGAAGGAATATTAATTTACGGATTTCCATTCTGCAGCGCTTTGCCACAAAGCTTGAACAGTGGCCTCTATTTGCGTAAACATTGGAAATGCACAAAAGAAGTATGGGGAGGAAGGCCATCGAGTCCATGTACATTTTGAAAACCTGGATCAAGTCACCCCCCCTGAAATGCGCCTCAGTACATGGTAGTTAGTCCGAGACGCCTTATTCTTTCATCGTAGGATACATTTTTCAGACATTGCATCCTTCTAGTTGCCGTACGCTGAACGTTTTCAATTACATGCTTGTCTTTTGCAAAGGAGGATGTCCACAACTTGTACAGCGTACTCTAGGTGCGTTCTCACCAGTTGCTTAATTAGCCTGACAACAATATCAAGACGATAGAAAATAATTATTAAGAACCTTATCCTTTCACTGGCTATCGCATGATTGTACTACCCGAGTCGGGATCTATCAAGGACCAATGCTGTCTGACTTTCTGCTTCCCCCTCACCTAAGAGAACATGACAACTAGGATTCTCCTGATATAGAGGCAATCTTGCTCTCAAAATCAAGTTAGGCACCAGAAACTAACGCTGGACTAACTTGTGCTGAACTTTGAAATGCCATAGATCAGACACGGACCCAAGAAGAACGATAAAGTCGCGATAAATGTCGCTTACGTTGATGGCCAGAAAAACTCCCATTTCATCCAAGAAAGGCTCTTTCTTACTGCGACGTTTCATCCAAAGAAACGTAAATTTCATAACCTCGATAACCTTTCAAGGTGAAAACCATTCCTAAGAGACAATCAAATATAGTTTTCTTTCTAACAATTTATGCCCATCTACGCAGCGACTAAAAAAACGGAAATCCATTCACATCGGCCTTCGCGAAACCAGGAACAAGCTCTACCTCTTTGGGATATTGACAGAACAAGGAACACATTGAAAGCTAAAATATCGTGACACTCTGCACCGAGCATAACCAAGCTCTCTACATTATCTACACAATTTGGATCACTGCTCAAAACTAAATCCAAAATATTATCCTTTTGGTTGGAAAATGTACATGCTGAGAAAAGAAAAAGATCCTGGTGACATTAAAAAAGCCAGCTCCATGACTGCCACTAGTAAAAGACCAAGAAATATCTGGCTAATTAAATCACCAGAATAATTGTACTGTACTGTGTACTTCCAGAAACTTCGAAAAGAATGTGCGGAAAGAAAAGAGTTGTTGTGTTCAGAGCAGATTTGGAGAACGGTACACAAACGCCAACTAATAAAGAACGGGAATACCAGATGAGTAAGACGGAATTTCACACCGAACAGAATGACAAAACTTACACCAATATCGCCCTTCTCAAATTTATTCAAGGCAGACCTCACATACAACAAACCTCCACACCGATGACACGGAAAGTATCTATCCTATCTTGCCCATAAACAACAAACAGGAAGGGGAATCGGAAAGTGGAAATATCATGCTCAACCACGACTTTGTAATACCAATGGGACGTTCAGGCTTGCGTTCCGGACTAAAATCTGCAACTCATCAAAACTGTCTGATTACTTGAACATTAGCCACAGAAAAAAGACAGCTGCTGTCTGCGAGAATACAATCCATTGAGCAAGTAAACATGTGTTACCGGAGAAACGCGAAGTTCAAATTAATATCCAGCAGAACAAAAATAAAAAAAAATAAAAAAAAATAAAGCTCTTGTGCCCCAGGCTTCATATTGAAGGTTCCATTCACCCTGGACTAAAATGGATAATGTCCGAGTTTCTCCTCAGTTTCTCTCAGCACAGGCGTTGTCTAACAAATCTCATGCAATTGAACATAAAAACGGCTCCTCATTATTTTTTTTCCGGAATACATGGACAACTGCTACTCACATGATTTTCTTTGATTGAATGCTAACTGAATTGTATCTTAGGTAAGGGCTACTGTATCATGGCTATTGTAACAACCATGGCTGCACAAGTCTACACAAAATCTGAGCCGACTCCTATGCAAGCGCGTTCATCGCTCGCAAAAACAAAAACAAAAAAAATATAAGCCAAATCTTATGTTCATACGATTTTTCTTTGAGGAATTTAATGCCAATAGTCCCTTAAATATAATTGGCCTTTTGATACTTCCTATGTACACATTATAACCGCAGAAACTCAAGAGACCACAATTTCAGCCGTTTGAGTGTACGATAAGGTCACAGTCGAGTCAGCTATTGGCAAATTTGGCCTTGTGACATCATGGGGGAACCGCAGAAATCCCCTATCAACAAAGTCAAATGTAAAGCATGTACGTTCGCAAAACCTCTAACCGAAAAATTGGAAGATGGGATCTAGATGAAAACTACGAATTCGTTCACATATACGAAGAGAATTGTCCTTTCCATTCTAGGTGAATATCCTCTTTTGTTTTCCCCCAGTTATCATGGCGCAAATAATCCGGCAGCATTTACTATGTGGGTTCTATGGGCGAACCTTTGCAAGCGTTCCCCCTTCATAGACTTCCTTCTCGCAATTTCTGGCAAAAATAAATTGAAATATCTGTGAATATTTGTGAATATGCTAGAACCCCACCCAAATTTTGGGTGTCGGGTTTTTATATATCGAAACCCCCATCATGCAGTATTCATTGTTGTCGATCTTTTTTTGCGGCGACCCCTGCAATGATCTTTGTTTTCTATCAAAATGCAACCGTTATTTCATCCACCTTGAAAATTATCACTTATGAAAGGCGATTGCTTTAATGAGCTGTAGGTGCTGGTATTTGATATTTTCGTCAGAGAAATTAGCAGAACTTCTGTGTGAATGTGTGTGCGCTATTTTCATGATCACCATCATCATCATGACATGATCGTTTTCAGGTCAGGAATCACATGCAATAATTCATGGGTATAGGGGAAATTCAATTCCTATCTTCTGGAATTTTACAACCACATATCCATGATGATCTTACCTTTTTTCTTTTCAGTCTTGCCAGATCTCTTTACAAAACCACTGCCCACTTGGTCTCACTAGTCACTACTGACATAAAGCACAAATATTCTGCCACAAGCCTGGAATATCTCCCCACTCCCCACCTCTACATATGCCGGGAGCATCGTATGGAAGTTAGATCGTGAGTTCTCTAAACGTTCCAACCACGTCCACTTCTCTTATTCTATTCACAAAACTTCCTACCACCCCCCCACCCCAGCAACTTCTTGACCGGGCACTAAGTTTAACCTCTCCTCGTTTCAACAACTTCCACTTCTAGTGCCTGCATTTAATTGGAGCTACTCTCCTGGTTCTGTGATGCGATAGCGGGATGGCGATAGGAGGAAGGAAGGGAGGGTTTTGTTGCTTCCGCATCAACAACCAGCGGCGTACCACCCACGAGGGGGGGGGGGGTGGTCAGAACCCCCCAATGACCCAGTGATCAATATTCTTTAACATGAAATATTTTTTTGCGATTCAGTAGAAATTTTGCAGCTGTGTATACCAATATTGCAGCATCTGTGTCTAGGTGCCCATAATTTGTACTTAATTGCCAGAAGGGAGACCGGGGCCAATTAAGGGCGCACCGTTCCATTGGTCTCCTACCTCAAGCACAGGTTACAGTTTTTATTCCCCACAGTACTATATCTGTTTTAGTCGATCCTACAGTTGCCTTCAATACTTACCCATGAGTATACCGAAGCGAAGCAGGAACAGGTCCCACCCACCCCCGCTCCTGTCCGCCCCCCCCCACCCTCATAACGACCAAGCATTCTGACAGACAGAGAACATGATTATATCACAATTTTTGTATTAAATATCAACCTTTGAAATGTGAACACATTAAGTGCACCAAATAGCAATCCATAACAAATTTTGAAAACCTCTGAGGGGACAATATCCACCCATATCCGTATAAGGGCACATGTCCAGGGGGAATGGCCTTCCTCGTCGCACATATTCCAGCCCCCTACCAAGAGAAGGGAAAGTGGGGAAGGCCCAGGCCTCATTGCTCCTCTCCTGTTCCCCGCCCTACCACAGCAATGCAATAATTTATGCCTTTAGTGTCGCCGTGAAGGCCTTTTTTTGGTGTTCTGAGCCGCAATAGGTACCGCTCCCCCCCCCTTTTTTTAAAATATGCATGTACTCTTTTCGCGGAGATCACATAAATTGAATTCAGAATTCACGCAATTTTCATTGCCTCATGAACCGTTTTCTTCCTGCTCGCCTCGTGTAGATACCCAAACTTGTGCTCTCGGCTTGATTCTCCCTACGCTTCTAACGATGATGGCCTTCCCAGCTCCCTCAACACACGCACACACAACACACCAACAGAATAGCATATAAACTCCATAAGGCGATCCCGCGGCACATAACTGATTCGAATGAGATATTACACACACGGGGAAATTTTCTTTTGTCTGGAGCTAATCATTGTATTCAATTTATGGACCCATAGCGCTGGCGAATTTTCTTCGCTGCGATCCATAATGTGGCGCGCGCTCATATACTACAGTAACTGCAACAGGCGTGCGATGGGTGTTTTTTGGAAGAGTGCCCCTAGTTTTTTTTAGATGCAAATTCGAGTGAAGCAATAGGCCAAAATTTGGGAGAGGAGAGACTACAGTGAGAACACGTGCCCCTATGCCTAACAATCAGGATGCCGAGCAAAACATTAAGGACATTTATGGCCAGCTTTAGCTCTACGTCCACCCATATATAAACGTCATGTCATAGCCAGGTACGAGGGGGGAACATCCAAGTACCCCTGGAGAAAACCGCGGGAAATTCAAGGCAGCCTAGGCTAACTGCAGTTCAAAATTGCAGCTGGTTAGAGAGGGGAATCCTACAAGATGCTAACAGGGTTTAGAAATTCAAAGAGGTTGATTTAGTTTCCAAGTCAATGGAAATGTTGTGGTATTATTTTTTTCACCTCAAATTGTATAAAGAAGGGGCCGATCGGCAGAACGCTTGCGGAGATGTCGGGAGACGGGTAAAGAGCAACGGGACGAGTGATTAAGGAATATTGGTGGAATTTCGCACTATAGAACACGGTCACGAAGCTCGAACTTTGTACACGTTTTTAGTACACTCTGGGCAAACTGCCACAATTACTACTGCTTTCTTTATGAAAAACAACGAATTAGCCAGGTCTGCATTAAACTAGTAGTCGCACCTGACTACAGAATAATCTGTTTTATCGCAAATTCCCCAAATCCCAATTGGGGGGGGGACACCTGGTTTTCGGAGGGGGGACGGTCCCCCCGCGGCCCCCGCCCCCGCCCCCTCCCTTGGCGAACGCCACTGTTGTAGTAGTGTTTTGGACATTAAGTCAGGTTCGGTTTCCGCAAAATGGGGGGGGGGGTGCGGTCCTTGGCTTTCCCTGTTCACCATGCCTCGTTTATGTGCTCCAGTTGCTACCAAATGTCTTTTCAAGAGGCTTGTGCATTTAACAGTGTCCTATCCAGAGGTTTTCGGAACCATAATTTAAAGCCTGCATTGCGGGGTGGGTTTCGCATGCGAATTATATGGGTGATTTAATATATGACATATAGTGTACGTTATGTAGAAGGACCTATCCGCTGTCTCACTCTTCCATAACCACCCGTCTTTGCTGGGTTTGAGAAAAATGCGAATTATGACAATGTTGGCATACATGTCATGACTCTCCTTTGTGATGAGCATCTTGTTATATCAAGTGTGAAACAATGAGTGTGACGAGGATTCCACCCCATGTTACTAACTACAGGGCTTTATGGCATGTTTGTAGAGTGACCTATTAGTTATAATAGTTATAACTTGGCCATTTTACTGCATCCATAATTATAACCCACCTAATTTTGGCCCTCCCAACTCTTCCTTTTTGTCTGGGTCAATTCCGTTTGCTTACATAATACAGAGAATATGTCGCTGTAAGCTTGGAAATGGGAGAATCTGCTGCAGATGTTGGTGGTGCGAGGATCCTTACCTAAAGGGAAGGCATCCTCTCACCTGATGATCAGTCTACTTTCCTTTTGCACATACCATATTTTGTGATGTTAAGAACGACCTTAAATCATTATATCATTACATATTTTTCTTAGGTGTTTAAAAAAAGCAACGATCAAAACTTGGGGATTTTCTCCACGTGGAAATTGTCAGTCAGGCCGCAAAAAACTCATTAGAGTTTATAAAAAACAGAAACTAAATCACTTTGGTTTGTGAATTTTCTTACATGTCCTGTAAAGTAATTGAAAAACATTTAGAACTCTAGAAACGAATTTCGGTTTTGACTGGTTCGAGGTGGTTTTTAAAGGTTGAGTTAATTTTCTGTTCTCGACGAAGTGAGAGTTGATATTTGTGGACAATTTCGGTATTTCGGTTCTGT
Source organism: Sclerodactyla briareus (assembly GCA_026419785.1). NCBI lineage: Eukaryota > Metazoa > Echinodermata > Holothuroidea > Dendrochirotida > Sclerodactylidae > Sclerodactyla > Sclerodactyla briareus. The sequence goes on along the minus strand of JAODTK010000588.1, from coordinate 67,853 downwards.
TGGGTTTCAGTGGAAGTCGATTCGGTGTTTTTGTTCACAAGTTCGATAAATATTATTTTGTATGGTAAATTCAGAGAGAAGTTGTATATAAATCCACTGACAATAAAGTAATTGAAAGAAAGCACAATTTTTTTACTGGTGCGCTACAATGGAAAATTTGTTCACGTATGTGACTCCCCACCAAAGATTAGGAGCGTAGTGGCATAGACCTGTATGTAGGCTTTCACTTGTCACTCATTTGACTGACGTGCCAAACCCTACAGACATCCTGTTTCCACAATGACCAGTGATGTTAGAAACTTATGGCAGTAACAACCTTAAGCAAGTACATCCTAGCCTTTCATTTACTCACACTTCATAATCTACTACACCAACATTAACAATAATATAGTCCCAAGTAGGCTTTCGCGAATGAGATTGGGCTGGATAGAGTGTTTAGGCCTATTAATATTCTTGCGGCTATTGTGTAACCGTCATTTGTAGATTTTTTAATGGTGAATTTTTATGGGGTCGTCTAGGCTACGCGGGCCAGCTGAGGGCCGAACTTAGCTAACCTAAAGCCTACGGTCGGAGCCTCACTTCAGCCACTTGGTCCATGTAACCGCAACCGATCTAACGCTACAATATACTATTACCGCTTCAATTATCCGAGGACTTGCAAAAGTCACGTTCTGTTGACACGTGCGGTTTTGTAACGCACTTGTCTGGTAATGCCTCTTCGATCCGCACTGTACATACCACAAGCGCAGTCTGCATGCCTCGCGGATGGGCCCACGTACGATGTGCGTGCAAGCTTAACGACCCCCCCTTGGCAGAATTGGAGCATTTGTGCTGCCTTTACCCTTTAACACCACCGTTTTCTTCAAACGTCTCGAACAATTTCCGACTTGTTTGGTTGTGGTTGTTATTGTTGTTGTTATTGTATTGTTGTTGTTGTTTCGTCATATGACCTCGTGATAAGGTTATTATGACGTCAGAACGATTTACGTACTCGCCCGTAAATCCGGCCATATGTTAATAATGATGCAAAACGGATCACGTAATCCCCCGAAATCCGGATCGATCAGCTAACTAAACAATTAGAAATGTCCATCAAAGCTTTCGTGTGTGTTTGCCACCATCACGGTGATTTCCGGGAACTTTGCGTCACGCTCCCCACCTTGAAATAACGTTATAGACGACACAACTACCCACTCTGCACAGAACAGCACTGAGGGTAATCCCTACCCTGCTTGACTGCGAGCTGCTCGCCACCGTGTTAAGAATAGAATAACCACATTCCACCCAAAGTTTAGATTTGCCGCCATATAATCTAGTCGGGCCTCTGCTGCTCAGGATCAATTGTGGGATTAATACCTAGATTCATGGGTCAGAGGATAATACCTCTTAAAGTAACTCCACTGAAATGTTGCAGTGTTGAGGTGTGGGCCATGGATGCAGGTACATCGCTCTGCCTTCTTATAATAATTTCTTGGTCAATTATCCACATACATTACCAATAATTATCAGTAGGCAATACCTAGGACTGTTCTGTATAGATGCCATGATCGTATCGATCCATACCAACAGTAAAAGCACCATGTTGGTACATATACGAGGCGTATTGAGTTGGTTATTCCTCACGACCACTCGCCCGCTCTAATCCGCCATCCAACCAGCATAGTCCCACCCCTCCTCTTGCCGCCGCCCCTGTAAGGTCATAGATCATGAGGAGATGAATTTTGACAATTTTTGAACTGTTTTGAAGGACGTCCACTCATTGTTATTCAGTGTAATCCCTGGTTCACCTGGTCTGATCAATGTCCCTCTACTTAATTTTAATTTGGAGATTCCTCATTACAGAAGGAGGTGAGTGAACTTTTACAACACATTTCATTTCAGTAAACAAAAGTCCCCTGTTCTGACACCTCTGGTATTTCAGACCCGCCCTCTTCTGAAGCTAGACGGGCAATCAAAACCCATACTGGCCAATTGCTGCGTGCAGTAGCCATAACTGGGGGTCGGAGAAGGTGTGGTTAACACTACTCAGGCTGGCGGTACCAGGAATCGCCCGAGGGAGGAAGTGGCTCCAATTTGTCCATGATAAGGCGAGAGGTAGAGTGCCAGCCCACGCCCGATGTAACCTCGATATCACCCCCTTTCCCGTTCCTCAATATTTTTTCCTAAATTTTATTCTTCCGCTATTTGATTGACATGTGCTCACATAACAGGTGAAGGTGTGGTTGGAGGGCGGGGGGAAAAGGGGGGGGTGGGGGGGTGGTGGGGGGGGGGAGGAGGGTGTTCACTCATATCTATACTCTGAAGCTGTCTGCTTCGATGTTACACGCGAAGTGGTGCTGCATTATACATGTAAAATATGTTTCCTTTAATGTCGTGCCTTCGGTTTTGCTACTTAGGTGATGCTTTTATGGGGGGGTAACATGCACCACCCTTGCCACTCAGTGAACATGAGCAGATCATTAATAACAGGACACAGATTTGGAATTAAAACTTGACTGCTGTTTTCCACAAACATATTTAACCATTTGCTCTCCAAAGGCAATTTTTACTCTTCACTATGGTAGCGGAACATTTACCTCCTCCCTCCTGTCTGCCACCTTACATTGGGACGGGTTTTTCTGGAACCCACTACGGTTGGACCATTAAATAAAATGGGGAATTGGGACTGACGCATCATCATCCTGGTCACAACGCTCTATTTCAAATATTCAATTTAAGCCCTAAACTAATATACCACCTACTTAAAAATGTGCCGGAGCCTAATTTCAATGACGGTTGTGTCGGGCGTAGAGCCTGTCCGGTTTTTTATTAGCTCAAACCAGCTATGCTTTTGTCCAAGGCCCAACTCGGGCCCAAGGGCCTACTTTATGAAATTTCACACAACCCAGTCTTGGAAGGCATCTCCTCCACCAATCCATTTGATGTTTCTCAATAGTTACACATAACGGTCCTTGGTAGGGGGCCATTGGGGTTTCAAATTTGGGGGCTCGAGGCCCATTTTGGGCCCTAGGGCCCAGATATGAAATAACCGTAAATCTTGTATTTCCTACAATTTTGTTGCACAGTCTGATGTTCAGTCATGATGGTGGTCCAATAACCATATCTTCAGGGTGCTCAGGGGTTTGGGTCCCAATGCCCATTGTTGGCCCTGGGGCCCATCATGTGGACTTTTTTCAAAATGCTTCTCCTCTTGACAATTTTATTGCACAGTGCTGACATTCAGTCATAATGAGGATCGACAGCGGTACCTTTGGGGTGTTCAGAATTTTTGGTCTCCGGGTCACTTGGGCCCGTCGGCCCATTTCACTAAAATTCCACCAATGTACTTGAACTTCAATCGCCTGTCTCCCCCAACCACAAGCTTCGATTGATTTTCTTTAAAGTTAATGTAATGTTCCTTGGGGGTAAGAGAGGCCACTTGGGTGTTTTGGATTTTTTGGTCCAGGGCCTATTTGCTTTCTTTGCTTCTCTTCAAGGGAATTGTGTTTTATGTTGCTTGAGTCCCAGTGTGAGCCCAAGGCCCATCTTGTGCATCACGCAAAATTCTTCTTCTCATCCTACCATAATTTTAGTGCCTAATGTGATGTCCATCGTAATGATGGATAGCCATACTTACAACAACGGAGTTTCTGGTCCGAAAAAGTTGTTAAGGGGCATAATGAACTATTCTTTTGAAAAACGGCAAAAATCTGCAAAATGCTTTTTCCCCTACAGATTAAGTTGGAATACCATGGAGCTCTGTCAGTTTATCACAGAAATGATGGTACTGAGATTCAGGGATATAATGTCAAAGGTCATTAAATGCACTATTCTAAATAGTGCATATTTTGCATAAATTATCGAATAAATTGATGTGAAGTTTATTGTCCTGCAGCATCTCCTCAAACTAAAATAGTTGTGAATAAGCTGAAAATTCGATAGCCAGTAAATTTGAATTTACACTGCAGGTTCCTGTATGTACCCATATTTACTTATAAACAACTTGATTTTGTCATGCATGTCACACATTCATCACCAGTATCGAATATTGACTCATTCAACTTGTATTCATTAATCCATTCCCTTAAATCCCCCCAATTCTATCTTCTAGCCCACATCATGTATTCCATTTTAGCTGAAATGGGTCAACACCTTCTCTCTCTGGTCTCCATTGCCTATAACTTCTAGAGCCTAGAAGACCTTCTGTTTATTCTTTGTACATAGCTGCCATTGTCTTTTTTTTTGGAATGGGGGAAGTTGGGGGGGGGGGGGGAGGGACGGACCTTGAACTGCTCATGAAATTATCATCACCTAGTCAGCCAGTGTAGTTTGTATATTAATTGAGTATATATAAAAGGGTATGTGGTTCATGCAACAAGTGCATTGAATGGGGCTTTTGATAGGTTACTGGTTTTAATAGGTGTCATAGGTCTTTATCTGGTCAGTAGCCAATGACCTACATTTTTTCTGGCAGACAGGGCTTGGCCATGTATTGTAAACTGCTGGACAGCCTGTGGTGATCTGTACCATTCAAAATTAACACAGCCCTTCCTCCATACTCCATCCAAGTTAAGCGGAGTCATAAATTATTTCTTATTCATCTATGTGAGGGTGCACCTCCTTTGCCTATTTTTGTTGCGCGGAAGTCGACATGAGACGAGACATATGTTATTCGCATGTAGTCACTAGTAGTCTATTGGTCATTTTGCCCAATGTTTTGTGATGGCCATTTGCAAACAAGTTACAGAGACTTACTACTTGCCAGTCATTTCCTACTATTTTTTTTTTTTACCTGACTCCAGCCATGGTGGCTTCTGTCAAGCGGCCTATTCCCTCAGTAAATTGGATCATCATTTTTAGTCAGTATTAATATATGACCAATTGGAAAACCCGTAGGGTATTTATCTATTGGTCAGTGTCCGATTAATTTTGCAATTGAATTCATACATAAACATTCCACACTGAACTCGGACATCTTTGACCATATGAATGTCATTTAAAAGGACACAAACATAAGCCGTTGTGTGAAAATGCCTTTTACTCTCTCAATTGGTCATTCTTGTGATGATGATGGGCTAACTGAGTAACAAAGTTCATTGATGCTAAAGACATCTGGCCCTATGAATTCGAGGTCAAAGATCATTACAGAGGCATTATAGGCCATTGTTCGAATGCTTTTTTGGCCGATAATGTTGAATATTTATCAAATAATTGTACATTCGTGTTGTAATTTGTGGCGGTTTGAGCTACAGCACCATTGGGCTCTAGTTATCCTTGCGTGCAAAAGGAATATATGCACTCACCACCGTGCGTATGTGGTGATGTGTGAGTGTGATGTGTAGAGTGTGTGACACCTCTTCGCAGCACGAATATCCAGATAACGCAAGCAGTATGAAGTTCACATTAGTATGTGGTTGGACATATGGAGAGAATGAACACGATTGTTTTTGGTGCCAGTCCAAGGTAATTGAAGGTCACGAGAGGGCAAAATTCAGAAAGCTTGTCAGCACGATATCTAAGGAACCAGGCATGTAGAGTGCAAATTTTAGTAGGTTGCACGTATGCGTCAGGATGAACTTCTATTGTTCGTGGTGTTAGGTCAATGTCGTTTAAGGTCACCATGGGACACATCCTATATATCTTGCAACGAAAACATTTAGAGGATATCGTAATGGAACGTTTTGTTCGTCTGAGGCAAAACACATTCTGGGGACCTACTTGACCATTTGACTTTTGACCTCGTTGACCTTTCGACCTTGTCCGCATTGAAGTGTTAGTTTATGTGATGACCAGCTTAGTCTGTGGAGACAACCATATATAAAATGGGACTACTGCAATACAACACTCTATCACGAGCTATCCAAGGAAAAGCAAATTGTGTGAAGGTCAAGACAGCCCCGAAAGCACTGGAAGTCTGATTAAATTTTGGGCAACAAAACATTTTAGAGGGATTGTCTAATGGAAAGTGTTGTTGTCTTGGCGCACTGCAGGTAGGTTGTATGCCGGGAGGCTACATGTCGTTTGAACTGAATATTGTGTGCAGCACTGACATCCAGCGATAATTAGGAGATGTTGTGTCAGGATTAAAACAAAATTTTGACATAATTGTGCCCAGTGTGCCCGATAATATCTCTCAGGCAGGGGTATGTGATTACCAATTCGAGGGAAACCTGCACATCTAGATGCCATCCAGTGAAATTTGTGTAGATTACTGTAAATGCACATTGTGACTCCAATTGTCCACCTTTTATTATACACACAATTACCTGGACAGACTGCTGATATGTCGTGTGGACACTGCAGTAATGAGCATAAAATCCTTCACGATGTTGTCCTGTAGTCAACAGTGGTTTTGTGTTACTCACTGTTCCAGTCTCGAGGACGCACCTATAAACTGCTATGTTTACTTGTGTGTTAACTCTCAATGTCAGCCAGGCATTAACGTACTCCCAGTGGCTATGGAAAATTTTGATGAATAATTGTGGGCAGTATCAACAAAGGTAGGTCATCTAAAAAATTAATTTAAAAGAGTACCATCAGTAGTGTATAGGCAGAGGGAGGGGTGGAGTGCCCCTGACAGGTTTCATTGGGAAAGAAACCGGAGGTACGTAGGTGCAGGCACAACATCATGTTTGATACACTGTTTCCAACAATAGCGGTCAGGGGCATGTAAGACACCCAGACACGAAATCGAACCAGCACAACGGGAACAGTACCACTATCCACCACCCTCTCCCATCACGGCAGGTCTCTGCAACAATTGCAAACACTTAAGTTGGTCGGACGCAAACACAGAATATGAATCCTTCTAAAGGCCTCAGTTAAATTTTAGCATTTTAGATGTCAATTTAAAACCTGGTTCGGCTAAAGAAAAATCAGCATACTTCGACAAGGAGAACAGATATCTCAACATCTGGGTAATGTACCAATGACCAGTATTTACCTAGCCCTGCTGAAAAAAGAATATGGTTGTCATCGTTGAAACTCTATTGCAGACAAATAATGGATAACGGTTATACTTGAAAACTGACGACCTCTCTACTTGTGCCACCCACCCTCCCTTGCGTTGTTATGTGGTCAGGTCAAAAGCTCATCTGAGGGTCAACCAGAGTGAGATCGATGCTCTGCTGAAATAGGCCTATCAACCAAGACTACCCAACAAAGCATGGGGCATAGGATTCTACGGTGCCATTTGGCGTAATCTCCATTGGTGGGACTCCTAAGATTATTGTTTGTCCAACTGAACGAAACTTGCCAAATGGGGACTCTTGTCCCTGACAAAAGTCGGGGTCAATTTGAGAGTCACAGGAGGGTCAAATGGCTTACCTTTTATAATTGACAACCTGGAATACACTTTGTTGGTGAAGAGAGTAATTTGTCTCTTCCGTTTCCACAAAAGTAGTGAGAAGGAAGGAACTGCAGTGAAGGGAACGGATAATATTTGGAATTCATGTGTGGGACTATATAGATTTAAGAAACCGACTAATCTAGTAAAGGGGATACAAGTTTTCTGGTTGCCTTATTAGCCACAGGCCTGTCAGCTATGGCAAGTGAAATCACGACACAGTTTTGTGTCTGGTTATATAATTTTAGTTGTTGTGCTAGGTAAGGGCCTTAGTAGGTTATGGTTAGATGAAAAGGGTACATACAATGCCAATTACACTATTGAAAAACAAAAAAAATTAACTGGACCTTCCACTCCATGCCCCTGCATTGCTGGATAGAAGGCTAATAATATTTCTCAACTGATCCCTTCGAAAACAATGATCATGGACGCCAAGTCCGGGGGGGGAGGGGGGGGGGGGGGAAACACCATAAGGGTGGCGACACACACGAAAGCCTGGAAGGAACGCTGCTAATGGTTTAGTGAGCTGATCGACGGTAATGGTTTGAAACGCAATTTATTTGTTAGCCGCCTGATGGCTGATTGAAAAGAATGGAATACCTTGCTATTATTTTAAGTGATAAGAATCATTGGAATATTTCAGGCAGGGCGCGTTATTTTGGCCGAAAAAAGGATTTTCGGGCGATTCCGTAATCGTTTTGACGTCATTAAACTATGACCCGGATAGAACGGGCGATACGTAATCGTTCTGACGTCGTTATAACCTTTGACCCGGATTTACGGGCGATCACGTAATCGTTCTGACGTCATAACCTAGGACCCGAGGTCATATTGACGAAAACAAAACAAAAACACAAAAACACACCAATAACAACAACAACAACAAGTCGGACGTGTTCAAAAAACGTTTGAGAACCGGTGAAGGACAGCACAAATTGCCCCGACTTGCCCAGTCGTTAGGATTGCACCAATCGTACGTGGGCGCATTGCTATGCATGCTATGACTGCGCTTGTGGTATGTTACAGTGCGAGAAAGTCGAATGCATTACCCGACATGTGCGTTACAATAACGCACGCGTCAACAGAACGTTACCTTGCATTTTTACAAGTTCTCGGAAGTGACCAGGTAACATGTTTGATTAATGTTATGAATTTTGAAAACGCACAAATGTACGAAGACTACGCGTATACTAAGGTAATATGGTACGTACTCTTAAACCGACAGGTACTAGGTCCAGAAAAATGCTCAAGTTATTACTAAACTAAAGGAACTTTGGCTAGTCTGGTGAACCATTGTTCCGTGTCTATTCCATTGCTTGTCACTCGGTCTTGGTTATACGCTTAGGCTAGGCCTACTTTCACACCAATGTGTAATTTAAATGTCAGTAGTCAATGACACTCTATATCTGGGTTAGGCAGCTGGAAATTCACATCCGACTGCAACAGGCCACAGATCAGGGCTCAAAATAAGCACTCGAACTTTGGCCAAATGCTAGTGGAACTGGCTGCAGGCGAAGTAAGAGTGACACCACATTGGCAGACTTCTATTTTACGGGGTTTGCCTCAATGACTCACAACAGGAAATGACAACCTTTTAAAGGCCTCAGTTTAAAACGTTTTTTTATGCATTTGAGATGTCAATAAAACTGTGTCGGCTTAAAGAAACTAGCAGTAATTAGAAAAGTGCGAGAACAGATATCTTTCAACATAGGGTCATGGACAAAATTGACCAGTATTTACCTACCCCTGCTCGAAAAGAATATGGTTGTCATCGTTGGAATAACTCTATTCAGACCAATAATGGCATACTGGTTGATACTTGAAAAAGCCGACCTCTCTATTTGTTGACCGCACCCCCCCCCTGTTGTTATTGTGGTCAGGTAAAAGATATCTGAGTCAACAGAGTGAGGATCGAGCTGTAATAGCCTAATTAAACAACCAATCATATCCAACAAGCAGGGTCATCATAGGATTTATACGGTGCAATTGGCAAATATCATTGGTTGGACTCATATGATTGTTTGTCCAACGTGAACGAAACTTGCCGGATCGGGACTTCATTTGTCCCTGACAAAAAGGTCGGGGTTTTATTTTGAGTCACAGGAGGTCAAAATTGCTTCCCTTTATAAATTCAACACTTGAATTAAAACTTATTGGTGAATGGAGAGGTAATTGTTCTTTCCGTTCCAAAAGTAGTAGAAGGAAGGAAAGTGCATTGAAGGGAAAGGATAATATGTGGAATTCATGTGTGCGACATATAGAATTTAAGTGTAAACACGCTAGACTAGTAAGGGGGGGATACAAGTTTTCTGGTTGGCCGTATTAGCCACAGCCTGTCAGCTATGGCAACGAATCGCGACACAGTTGGTGTCTGATATTAATTTCTAGTTGTTTTAGTAGGTAAGGGCCTAGCTTGTATGCTCTAGATGAAAAAATGGGGTAGCATACAATGCCAATTTACACTATTGAAAACAAAACAAAATGAACATGGCCCTTCCACTCCTGCCCCGCATTGCTGGATAGACGGCTATTATATTCTCAATGATCCCGTAAACAATGATTCCGTGGAGCAGTTCCGGAAAATCAAATAATGGTGGCGACCCACACGAAGCTTTGGACGGAACGCTTCTAATGGTTTAGTAGCCTGATCGACAGTAATGGTTTGAAACGTAAACTTATCTTTGTTACAGCCGCGCTGATGGCGTTGAACGCACGGAATACCTTGCTATATTTTAAGTGAACTACGAATCATTTGAAATAGTGCGGCAGGCGCGTTATTTGTGGCGAAAAATAAAGGATTTTCGGGCGATTATCGTAAAGGTTTGAGTAAGTCATAACCTAGACGTTTAACGGGCGATGTAATCGTTCTGGACGTCATAAAAACTAAGGACCCAGATTTTAGGGACGATCAAGTAATCGTTCGGGGCACCGTCATAACCTATGACCCCCGAGGTCTCTTGGACGAAAACAACAACAAAAACAACAAAAACAACTAATAACAACCAAAAATAACAACACAACAACAGTAGGACTTGTTCAAAAACAACGTTTGAGACCGGTTAAAGGACAGACACAAATTGCACCGACTTCGCACAGTCGTTAGGATTGCACCACATCGTAGTGGGGCATGTCAGCATGCAGGACTGAGCTTGGTATGTACAGTGCTGGGAGTCGCCTGCTTACCAGAAAGGGCGTTACAATACCGCACGCGTCCAACAGAACGTTACTTGCATTTTTACAAGTTCTCGGACAGCATGACCGGGTAACAGTGTTTTTGATTAATGTCTGAATTTGAAACGACAATACTGAATGACTACGCGTACTATAAGGTTAAAATATGCGTTACGTACTTTACACCGACAGGTACTAGGATCAAGTACAGCTCAAAGTATATTACTAACACTAAGTAACTTTAGGCTAGTCTACGTTTGAAATCCATGTTCGTGTCTTAATCATTGATCTGTCACGTCGGTCTTTGGTATACGCTTAGGCTAGGCCTACTTTGACACCACCAAATTGTATTTAAATGCAGTATCAATCTCCACTCTATATTGGCTAGTCAGCTGAAATTCACACGACTGCAACAGGCCACAGATCAGGGCTCAAAATAAGCACTCGCCCTTTGGCCAAATGCTAGGGAACTGGTGCAGTGCGAGTAAGAGTGCAACCTTGGGCAGATCTATTTTAGCGGTTTTTTCCTCCAATGACTCACAACAGAATATGCAAACCTTATAAAGGCCTTCAGTGAAATTTTTGCATTTTAGATGCAATTAAACGGTTCTGCTAAAGAAAAATCAGCATTAATTAGACAGGAGAAAAGCTATCTTTCAACATTGGGGTCAATGCAACATGACAGTATTTACCTACCCATGCTCGAAAAGAATACGGTTGTCATCGGGGAAACCTCTAATCCGACCAAAACTGGCATAACTGGCCATACTTGAAACTGCCGACCCCTCTGCTTGTTGCCGTTACCCCCCCCCCCCCCCGTGTTATGTGGTCATGTCAAAGTCATTCTGAGGTTCACCAGAGTGAGATTCGATGTTCTGAATATAGGCCTACAACCAATGACCTACCCAACAAAACAAAAGCATTTTTTTTTTTTGGGGTTTTTTTTCATCGGAGTCTACGGTGCAATTTGGCAAATTCCATTGGTGAATCCAAGATTTTGTTTGTCCAACGTGAACGCAACTGAGACAAATGGGGACGGCATTGTCCCTGACAAAGGTCGGGGTCAGTTGAAGTAACCGGAGGTCAAATTGGCTTAACTTTTATAATTTCCAAACTTGAATACAATTCGTGGTGAAGGAGAGGTAATTTGTTCTCTTCGTGTCACAAATAGTAGTAAAGGAAGGACAAGTGCATTGAAGGAAGGATAATCTTGGAATTCCATGTGGGAATACTATATAGAATTTAAAGGTTAAAAACGGACTATATCTAGTAAGGGGTGATACAAGTTTTCTGGGTTTTGGCCTTAGTAGACAGCCTGTCAGATATGGAAAGGAATCACGACAGTGGTGTATGGTATATTAATTTTAGTGTTTTAGTGGTAAGGGCCTAGTATGTCTGTCTAGATAAAAAGGGTACATACGACTGCCAATACACTATTGCAAACAAACAAAAAGGACACATGGCCCTTCCACTCCATGACCCGCATTGCCGGAAGATAGGCATATATTTTCCATGATCCCCGTCGTAAAACAATGATCCACTGGACGCAGTTCCGGAAAATCCACATAAAGGTGGCGACACACACGAAAGCTTTGACGGAACGCTTCTAATGGATGAGTAGCTGCTCGACGGTAGGTTTGAAACGCCAATTATCTTCGTTATAGCCGCCCTGATGGCGTTGAAAGCATGGAATACCTGCTGATTTTAAGAGACTAAGAAAAAAGGAAATCATTGACATATTTCGGCAGGCGCGGTATTTTGGCCGAAATTAGGATTTTCGGGCGTATTACGTAATCGTTATGAGTCATTATAACCTAGAACCGGAATATTCACGGGCGATTTACGTAATAGTTCGGACGTCAAACCTATGACCCAGTTTTCGGGCGAGTACGTAATAGTTCTGACGTCATAACCTCTGACCGAGGTCATATGACGAAAACAACATACAACAACAAACCAATAACAACACAAAACAACAACAACAAGTCGGACTTGTCAAAAACGTTTGAAGACAGGGTAAAGGGACAGCACAAATTGCCACGACTTGCCACAAGTCGTTCGGAGTGCACCAACATCGGAATTTGGCGCATGTATGCATGCATGACGCGCTTCTGGTATGTACAGTGCGGGAAAAACCTCGATGCTACCAGACATGCGCGGTACAATACCGCACGGCGTCAAAACAGAAACGTACTTGCATTTCTAAAAGCTTCTCGGAAGTGACCGGTAACATTGTTTTGATTATTTCTGAAGTTTTAAGCAACAATACGAAGGGATCTACGCTTATTCTAAGGTAAATTGCGTTACGTACTTTAACCGACGGTATGGATCAAGTGACAGCTCAAGTATATTACTAACACTAAGTAACTGTAGGCTAGTCTGGCGAAAATCCATGTTCGTGTCTTAATTCCATTGCTCGTCACTCGGTCTTTGTATAAGCTTAGGATGATGCATACTTCCACACAAATGTGTACTTTAAATGCAGTCTCAATTACCACTCTATATCTGGGCTAGTCAGCTGGAAATACACACCGACTGCACACAGGCCCGATCAGGTGCTCAAATACACTCGCCCTTTGGCCAAATGCTAGTGCACTGGCTGTCAGGCAGTAAGAGTGACACAAACCTGCAGACCTCTAGTTTAGCGTTTTTTTGTATGCGCAAGTCTCATCGGGGCCCTTCCATTCGTAATAGGAATGACGTTACCTATACTATGCCTAGACTCATCCTGAAAAAAAAAACAGATTATTAATAGTATGCTCATCCTATTTTCTGGGCCCAAAGATTAAAAAGTGAGAAACGCGAGATTGATCACTGATAAGATTGATGAGAGCACTTGCTTTTTGAGATATTCGCAGACCAATCCGCTTGAGTGCCACCTGTATTCAAGTTTATTCATAAACACATAGCTACCAAATGATCCTTGATCGTGATGATAATCCGAATTAGCCTAGTCTGACATGATTTTACCTCGGTGGAAACCAATTCCATTCGTTTTTTTGGAAGATTGTCCACTTGGTTCATACAATTTAAGAGCCTTCTGATTGGTACATCATATAGCACTGTTTGGATACGTCAGGATTATTTAGTGTCTTCAATACAATTTATGTGCGAAATTCGGGTAGACTGTCCTTGGCTGCAGCCAGTGGATTATTCCAGCCCTTCATGTATGCTATTTTATTTGACCCATCTAGACTGGCTCAATCATAATCCTCTGTTGACAACCCGTCTCACAGATTCCCAGTCAACCACTAATTGTTGTATCCAGTGTGCTAATTAACCCCAGTGGGTGTTTGTTTGCTAGTTCTGAAACCCCAGCCAGGCCTGGAGTATTGCCCTCACCTGTGACTCATTATTTGATCGTGATATACAGTACTTCTCGCTAAGATTTGAATCTGTGATTGAAATCCCCTTAGATTTTATTCCATGAGAGGGATTCTCAACACCAGAGGGATTTCCAATCATCCCTGTGTTTAATTTCATCATCAGAAATGCAACCAAAATCAAATGGATGAAATTCCTCTCCTAAAAATATTTTCGGTTGGGATTGAAAAAAAAGTCAGAATTGACTCCCCACCCTTAGCGCTATCCTGGGTATATAGCTCATTAAAAGTCGATTTTTATTTACATGTGACTAATCTCTAAAGCAAATTGAAACAGATCATTAAAAACTAAATAGCCCTACGCATAGTAGGGTCGAAACGTATCAGAGGGCCTATTGCTTGATGACACCATACAGTGTACAGCATCGTTGGAAACACGATATTGACCGTAGGCTATCGATGTCGGTACGACGCTGATTGATAGATATTTAAAATAGGAATTTGATGGGATGCATTGACTATTTATCGGAACCGCTTAGCGATGACAATACGACATTCGCGATGAATAAAGCGGCGAAAGTTCTCCGCAAGTAATTCAATATTCAGTGGGTCTGTTCTGTATGCCACTATAACTGAACATATTTGTCGAATGTCAAAATTTGGCAATTTGCCATGTTACAAAAACTGTAATGTCCTGCGTTGGCCGAAACATGAAATTCAAAACACTCCCACCAGGAAGAAAACAAAGGTGTCAAAATCTTCGGCGCCTTCCTGATCTCCAAAAAGCGGTCAGTTCCTGAGGTTTGGGTTCGTTTGATCTGGTAGCAGAATGGGGGTTTACTCCTGCCTTGTAGCATCACAGAGCACTAGTCAAAAGTAAGAAGGCAAAGTATCGCCGCGTGCCTAAACAAGATACGGGCCTCAACTGACAAAATTCTGAATCCGTAGTTCTCAGAAGTTAATACTTCAATGAGAAATTCCTGAATTAGTAGTGAGCAAAGTTTAAATACTTCAATCAGGTAATTACTATTCCATGTAATTCAGAGACAGGCATACAACAAATTATTTGGTCCATACGATTATATAAAAGGTACAAAGCAACCTGAACATGATCATAAATATGTCACAGTGTATCGCGACCTTCTGGCTTGAAGGTCTATAAGAAATTTGCGGACACATTGGCTTGGTTCGTGTGTGCACGTGCTCATTAGCATATGGCTACTGTATGGGCTGATCAACATTGAAATTTATCAGGGTTGCTAGTACACCTTATTGTCATTTGTATGAAATCAATAGCAAGTTGTGAAAACTAATTGATAGTATAGTTTGAAATTGTGCAAGAGTAAAAAAGAACCCAAAAGAATATTTCGGAGAGGGACCATCAGCTTTGGGTGTACACAAATATGATATTTTGGGTCTGAAAATTGTTCATTAGGGCTTCTCTATTCTTATTGGAAAAAAGACGTTGCACTAACAGTCTACTTTAATAAAATGATGCTTACTATCCTACAGTCAAGAATAATGACGCAGTGCTTGCAGCCCTAAAGGCCCTATTCGATATAACAATGGCAATCGGGCAACTCTTCAACTCGCAAAATCAATGATACTAAAATAAATTGCTCCGATGACAAATGCTCTCTGATTGATGTACTGATTTTCTATTTCACTATTGGCTGTTTGTATTATTGTTATCAGTCAATTGTTATTTATATGCAGCAACCTACATTATCATTGCCATTTTCAGGGCATGATCAAAAAGCACTGCCTTGCCTTGGTATCAGTGAACAAATCTATGGGCCGACAGCAATTGCACAAAGTGCCCTACTTGCCAGTAATGTAAACATATCTTTTCTACCATGGCAAAATGCTGAACTGTATGCTATTATATTGTATTTTGTGTATTCATCAGCACATATCACACACTTTGTATTTCTATTCATTTTACTGCAGGTTCTTCTTAATATTCATGGCTGCAGTTCTTAACTCATGCTCCATCTGTCACCGTACATCAACGGCAGAGTGCACCCTGAAATTAAACAACCTTACCGCAATAGGCCACAATGGCCATATTGTCAAAAACCACAGTTCGTGTGATAGAACGGGCTGGGTGGGCTCACCCAACACTGTTCCACAATGTGCTTTTTCATTGTTCGCCAAAATGAAACATGCGAACGTTCCCCATGTGGTCTCATGGCATGGCCAGACAACTATCTGGACATGTATATAAACACATACATATGCAAACACTTCATGCGTTAGGCACATTCATTGAGGCAACTATGGAGCTTCTATTCGATCAATGGTGCCGTCCATGCGGAATGCTGTTCACATACCTCCCCTCGCCAGGATGTTACTGCACAGTTCAAAAATGTCAATTATGTAAACCTAGAGAGTGCACGTGCTTGGTGAATTCCTTAAAGCTTCGAGACTTTGCCTATCCCATACGAGGTCCCGTGGCATGCTTCATGTTTCTTGATGACCTCCTGCGAGGACAGGCTTTACTCTTGTCAGCAGCACATTACCTGGCTACCATATGCCCCTTGTTTCACTCTTTCGCAGCAGATAAGCACTTCCTTGATGGTGGCGTTCGATTGGCATGATCCGTATGAAGACCTTCTAGCGGAAAGTGCTCCAAGTCTACTCATTGATGACGAGAAAGGTAACCTTTCTCATTTGTGCTCATCTTCTGTGCATGCCCACCTCGTAGCAACAGACTGCATGTCCCGACCACCCAATCTGAGGAATTTGCACCCCGCAGCCTGATGCTTAGCTCCGGCAAGTCTACAGCAACATCTGTCGGCCAAGCCCAGGTCAATTTTACACCGCTCTCCCAGTCTACAGGACAAGCTGGCAGCCACATCTGCTTGTCTACTTCCGCTGACATCAAATGGGACAAAAACATATACTCCATCTCCAGAGATTGCTGCTGCCAAGGGGTTGGTACTACAGCCATCGTCTCCAGATATCTTAAGGCCAGCACAGCAAACCCAATATGCGGCATCAACAGTACCACATCTGTAGATTACACTACACATACATGTCCCATCCCACAGACAAGATATTGACTTCCACAAACAGACGTTTCATACATAGAAAGGAAGACGCCTTTCTTGTCGGATGTTTAAATAACCCCACACTATCTACACTGGACTGCAGCCAATGAATGCCAATCCGAGTACACCAAATTGAAACCTAATTGTCTGCCTATGCTAAACCCTGCGGATGGATGGCTCACAAGATGATTCAAATATCAGAGCTCACTTTTTGGTCAGCGGAAAACAGTCTGGGGCCATCATATACTCCACCGGATGGTGCCATTCATCAAACACTCTATCGTCTCTTGCAGGAAACCTTGTATTGCTTCTCAACTAGAAATGCGTGCCTCTTGCATGGGGCAGAATAAATCATGAGCACATTCACTCCCTAACTGAAATACTGGCTGGAATTGAGGCACTCTTCAGGAACAGCGCATGGCACTATAGCAGCTGGCATGAAACAGGTCCCATCATTTCAGTTCGAAACGCTTGGCAGGACTTGCAAGCAAACTTGGCCATGGATAAGGACATTGTGATAATACAGACGTTACTCATTTGAAACTCTCTAATATACCAACTGAGCTCCATGACGACCATTGGCATTGTGCTCTCCACTTTACTGCCAGAGATGCTTTTCAGATGACTGCACGATGGAATGAACGACATGTTGCTTGGCAACGCTCACAACACCCCTATGGTGAACCGCCTGCTCCACAAGCAATCTTCTGATGTAAGTGTGCAGAGGACTGCATACCACCACTCGGACTCATGCTGAGAGATGCGTGATCAAGCAAAGCAACTGGTCTTCACAGTCGATTGCTTATCCGTCAGGCACGAGGCATTCATCTCACAGCAGGGTGCCAGCATGCACTTGGTCCTCTTCTGGTGTTGCAACCATAACGTTGGGTGATGAACAAAGTGTACGGTGGATTGTGTAAGAAGCATTTCAAATTGGCAATTCAGGAATCTGCCCACATGTGAAACATCTACTGTAGGTGAATCTGACCCCAATCCTCCCAACAGGCAATCCCACCGCGAGAAACGTTGCGCATGAACGAGGACCGTCAAAGCTATTTGTGAAGAAGCCACTAATGACATGAAGTAATCACTTTTGCTTTGGATTCCACCACCGAGGCTGGATGATGCTATTGAACGGTCCACAGGACCTGTACCCCATCGGTGACACAAAGGAATGGGAGAACTCCTGTCCTCTTGCTACATCAATGTATATTATTCTGGTTAGTTTATCCGGAAGGTATGCTCTTCCCACGCATTTTCTGGGCTACCTGAAGGTCACTCAGTCATTGGTGCTAATCCATCGGTCTTGTACCTAATACCATGCAGAAAGCCACCTGAAAATGTGCCACCACTCAAGGACCATCTCATGATAGGATCTGGACAAGCAAGTCTCCTGACATCACAGGACATGTATACTTCCAATTTGATTGAATCATACTCAACATGACCCGAATGAAAATTTCAGCCAAAAAGTGCTTGCCATCGTGGCTTGGAGCTGTAGTTAGAGATTGGGAAAAATAAACCTGAGATGCGGGATGCATTCTCAAATTGATGAGATCGATTCACCGCAGGCAAGTGAATCAGAGGGTTGCCACACTGCGTACAGAAGGACCCTGGTCATATTTCATCACCCTACGGCCAATGGACTCTTTTTTTTTTTTTTTTGCTACTCCAGGGTATCCCCACTTAGAGCGGCAATATAACAAAATGCTGACCAACATTGTCCAGAGAAAATTGCAGACTTGTAGCAAAATACTCTGACATGTTGACCCGTTGCATGGGAACGCACGGTCATACATTTGGCAGGACATAACGACTAGACATGAAACAAATTCTAGGACCAGTTGAAGAGTTCGTGGATGGAGGGTGGAGTTCAAAGTGCTGGTGTTTGGCAATAGTACTCATGTCCCCGGTGGCCATCACTTTACAGATGAGTCTAGGGCTACAACACTAGCAAGTATTCGATGCTTCAAACAGGGCTGAGGTGGCACCAGACACCGCTTAATGACTCAATTTACTTGGAGGCGGATGGGTCTCGTCAGCACCCTGAAAGGACTATGAAACTACAGTACTTGGCCAACACATGCAGCAGCATCATGCACAGAAGCAGGTGGACAGATGCTTGAAAGAGAAAACTGAAAGATTGACACCATTTATTTGCGGAGGTTCCCCCCCCCACCAGGCAACTGCAAGTTTCTCCTACGAGTTTGAGAACCATGCATGTTGTACCGTGAAGATACCTACCCAAACTGGCAACCTGGATCTTGACACATTGTGTGCCTGTGGACAGCATTGAGAAACTGGACCACAGTTCAAAGCTGGCTACTGGCACTATCCAGCTCAAATTGATGAACACTTTGTCCCAAGTTCCACGACATTGCCGTATGAAGTCTAGCACAAATGGTCCAGGTCTGTGATAGGAATTCAAGTTCGTACTTTGGCCAAATACGTTGCGGATATAGAGGAGAGAAGACCTATCGAGATAACCATAGAATCTGCCCCTGGCCAGGTGTCAGTACAGGCGCACGGATCGTACCAATGGCAAGATATCAAGTCAGCGCATGCACCCATCGTATTCCAAGCATGCACACCTTGCAAGAGAATAGCACTTACTGAATTGATATGGTATGTGCTTCAGTTCCTATGTCATTTCCAGTACACTTACGTGCTGGATGCATCCACCAAATCGCTGAGTACGCTCTGCCATCGTAAACAAGGGCAACCATCTTAACCTCACCACGAGAACAAGATGAGTGGTGGCGGATGCCTCAACAGCTGTTGACAGAGTAGCCCTACCTCCATGCGACAAATTCACGCAATCTCAGGTGCGCTATTTCTAGTACCAGCGAGGCCACTATTATCTAGACTCTACTCCACATTTCAATTAGACCACAGAGCTCATAGTCTGTTCAATCAGAATTTGCAGGGGTCGTTGGAAGAAGGACTTTCAAAAGCTATCTTGCCCCAATCCTCAGCGATTCTCAGTTGATTGATGGCGTGGACGATGTGTCAGAATCCGCTACAGCGCTATATTGATGACCGCAAACCTACATATTGATTGAAACCGCAATGACAAACTATGCTGACACTGTACAGATTAATGGCCATATATTTGACCGGTCAGCAATCCAACTTCAGGAAGCCATGGACGGATCACTACTGCGCTTTTGTGACCAAACTGACACAAGAAGCAATGTAGTTGCCTTCGGGCTCCAATCCATCTAATATCTGAATTCTTGTTCCTCATTAACAATGGGACAATTCACTGACTGAGCAAGACATATGACAGTCAACCCAAACATGACTGTGCCTTCCATGCTGCACAACTTATTGCCAATGATCATGACAGATGAAAACTGAGTAAAATGGAACATGCCCACACATATGTCACAGATCAACTACTTTGGTTCCTTTCGGTTAACAGCATTTGCCAAACATTTGAGGATGCTCTTCAACAAGTGGGATATACTTACTTGAACATGATCTGCACAAATCACTCCCACAACGGCAGAGAAGGACATTGCTGATGCCATTCAAGATGACCTTCCTTGTCAGCCACGAAGTTTCCTGCGGCACATGCCATAGATGCCATCAGAGGAGACAGCATCCCACACTTCCCAGATGTTGAACAAATTTAAACAAGGTCCAGTGGCTTCATACACAACTACACCTGTCAAAATCAAAGTGCAGCCTCATTACAAGAACAGGACAAACAATCACTGACGTATGCGCATCACAGCCAATAGACCAATACGAAACTCAACAACGTAACATTCAAAACTGTTCTGGTTGGACCACCGGAGCAGGGAAAACTCAATTTTGCTTCTTTGCCAAAAACAGAGTGACGTCAAAGATTATGCGAGTACTTCTCACTGCCATCCCTCAGAGGATCAAGACGACTTGGAGGACATGCATATTCATATGCCTTGCACATACCAGTATTAGATGTCAAGGCCAGCACCAAAAACCACATATAGTGTCATCAGCTCTTATGGTCCCCCTCACCAAGAAACCAGGCAGGATGGGCTTGCTTCAGCATTGCAGTGGCTCGTCATAGAAGAAATAGCCTCTCAGCTAAGCGTTTGCTGCTATTGACAGAATCCTCGGGGTCGTTAGAAATTCGAAGAAGCC
Source organism: Sclerodactyla briareus (assembly GCA_026419785.1). NCBI lineage: Eukaryota > Metazoa > Echinodermata > Holothuroidea > Dendrochirotida > Sclerodactylidae > Sclerodactyla > Sclerodactyla briareus. The sequence continues at coordinate 46,851 of JAODTK010000588.1, read as the reverse complement.
AATGCGGAGGATTCTGTTATTGCCTCAGGTGACCCATACCAGTTCCACCAGTTGATGGCAGTCATCTGAACTACCCACCAAGTCATTGACCTCATTCCATGTCATTCCATGAAGCACTATGTTAGAGCATGCAGGATTCGACCTACCGGCACCTTATAAGATACTGCGTTACTGGTAGGAATTAATATGAAGCGATCAGTATTTCCTTTCAATCATAGCCGAGCGGGTTTAGCCCAATGGAGTCCCATCATGGGGTGATGTTCCATCAGAAGCTCTGAAGATCGTAGGACCAAAAGCTGCTGTCAAGAAATAATCGACGGTTACATAGCACAAAAACAATCCGACCCCACACTGAAGGTAGAACAATCCTGCCTATGAGGAGGTCGAGACACACAAGGATATGGGTCCTTGCAATGCATCTGTTCACTAAGCTTGACAAAGCCTGTCGAAAATAGGAAATTGCGTATTATTCAAGGGACAAAATATGCGCCTTACTTACAACAAACAGTTGCAAACAAAGATTAACTTCGATTCTCACTAAGGACCGCTCTGCCTAGTCAGTGATTGCCAAATGAGGACAATCGATTGCACCTCATGCTAGTCCCACATGGGGGAAGGCACATACCTTGGACCATATGAGAACCTTTCCAACAACAATCAGTGGCAAACTATTCTACATGTCACTAGTCGGCACCATTGGTAATTGTGGCCAAAGGTTACACTAAGGCTAGGCGAATTCAATTCCGTGTGACCTGTATATGTTTGTAGCAAATGCACAAGGGAAATGTGATACATGTCCCCAAATTGCACACGATCATGTAACAACGGAATTCAAGCTCTGGGAAAGACACCAATTGCTGGTGCTCATCAGCAAGTGAAGCACCTGGAGCCACATATTTTTGTCACACAGGACTCCAACGTACATGGATGGGCATAAGGAAGGAAATTGATTAAGAATAACCCACTGTGGCTAGATCACATTAACAACATCATGTCAGCATGGAAATACATCCCATAACTTTCGATCTGCCACAAACAACAACCCCGTTCCCACCTACCTTCGAATGCGGCAATTACCCAACAGTAGTATGGGTTTCGTTTACATGCGGTGAGTTGTCTCATCGAAACTTTGCCGAGGTTAGGGAAAGGCATGCAAAAAAAACGGCGACTGCAACAACACAACAGGCCTGGATCCAAATTCAAGAACAGTCCAACAACTTCGCCCTGGATGTGCTTTGCACTAGTGTGACATGATTTCCAGGGAATGCTGACACTCAGGAAAACATAAATGCTAGGAAAAGCTTTGAACATAGTGGATACCATGAAGCACAGGCCACCTTCCAAGCACCCAGACGATCTACACTCACGGTAAAATCTACACTAATAATAAAAAACGTAGCTACCCAAGTCTCCGTAGGGGAGGACTTCGGACACATTCAGCTGTAATCATCCCACTTAATTTAGTACACACGGTCTCCCAATACACAGGACTCGATTTCAACATTGCATGAAAGAATTGGAAATAGTCCAAGTTTGCTCAACTATTCCACTCTCCAAAAGACTCAATTGGATAGTTGTTTCCTCTACATATCACAACTAGTTGCCCCAAGAGGTCATTTGGCTGTAATTGGGCCTTCAAACTGGTAGTGGTTTGCGAAGTATGCAGTATTAACTTTGATTCTGATCAAGACAACATTGTTTTTTATGAATCAATTATGGGAAACCCTGTCTGTACAAGAGTCCACACCAGCATATAACAATGCCCAAACTAACTAAGATAGAATTATGCTAAAACCAAGACAATTATATTTGGAACAAGTTCATTTGCTTAATAACATAAGAAGTGACCTAGTAGCACATAATTCCATTTATATTGGACCAGAATGCTAAACAGGAAACTTGCTTGGTTTTATATGTCGAGGAGACACCAAAGGCGTTTTTCTCGAAGTGCTGAAAAATGTCCAAGTGAAGGCGCGTTCGTTTTTTGACTTAGTCATTTTCATATTGAACAACATTGGAATTGCACTTCCATAGACTTCAGAAACTGTCCAGCCTTGGAATTGTTCAAGTAATCAAATCACATCTGTGTTATCGCGATAAGGTAGTTACCTTGATCGCGAGAGGTTTTGCTCCACTTTTGGTTTCATTGACTTTGAGCTTCATGACAAGGCGCTATATGCACTTGGTAGGTACGTATTAAAAAAAAAACTTTAAAGTGCTTACGATTTCTCTGATTCAAGCCAATTGACTATGCTCTTCATAGTAACAAAAGAAATAGGCCTCCTCTCATTCAGCGTTTGTGTTATTGACAGAATCTCAGGTGTGTAGATCTTCTGATGAACCAATGGGAGGGATTCTGGACTACCCGCAATGTCATGACCTCATTTGGTTGGGTTCGTAGGGATGCTGCAGTGATGGTCAGGTCGGCCGCTCTCACTTCGGTTGGTGTCTGCCAGAGCTCCTGCCTGTTTATTATTGTATTTTGTTAGTCCACCTTTTTGCTGCTTTCCCTGTCTCCTTCTTCCCTGCACAAGGCCTTGGAGACAGCCTTCTGACAGACGTCATATCTGTGATGTGTTCCGATGACATCTAGCGTTCTTTTCTTGACTGTGATCAGTCTTCAAATGGGGTCTGGGGTGTCTGCAAGGTTCTCCATATGTCCTTGTGTTGAGTGCTTGGTAACATATAGATATCATTAACTTCTTTGATGCAGCTCATTTCCTTGCTTGAATCTTCCTTGGTAGCTCAGGTGTTCAGGGTCCAGGACTCCCAGCTTACCAAAAACTGACGAACCCAAGTGCATTTGTAGAAGGCTAACTTGTCTAATTGAGATCTAATGAGATCTAATTGAGATCTATCCTCTAGTTTGACTCGAGTTAAGCTACAGACGCTGTTGTTGTCTGTGAGCTCTTGCCCGATTCTTGCCCTATTCATTGATGGATGAGTCAGATTACTGATATTGTTGATAACAGGAATAGTGTCAGCTAACCGAATACCCGCTCTGGGAAAGACACGAAGCTGGTGCTCATCAGCCTACTGAAGCACCTGGACAAAGTGTACGTCCTCCCCCTGACTGCAACGAACATTGAGGACACATGTCGCAACAGACAATGCATGGTTGGCCCACGCTCGTTCCAACAAATCTTCCAAAGCAGCATCAGCTACAGTATTATTTGTCCTGTTTACTGCTCGTGAGCTGTCTATCGCAGCTTTGATATGTGCTGAACTGGGTATGTAAAAAACAATGTCATTAAACAATGCAACGTGTTATGGGTCCAAATAAGAACATTTTCAAACTGGCTTTGGGTGTGCTCTGCAGTTGTGTACTGATGCCCAGATAAGCTGGACACCCAACATTCATACCAGGGAGAGCTTTAACAGGGTGCAATGCTCAAGACCAATGTAAGTACAAACGTTTTGCCAGTATTTTTATAGCCTCAACCATCACTCACATTCCCAACTCTAGCTAACAAAATTAACATTGTGTGCAGGATCCCGACTCGGAATGAAATGTTTCAACGCCGCAAAGTTCATGACATTTAGTATGCCAAATGGGTTTTTTGGCATACACATTTTCTTTCTGGTAGCTGTTGTCCCTCCTATCCAGTTAAGTGGTTATATGTCACATAAACTATGCACACCCTTCGAAATATAACAGGCTTTTACAGAAACTAGGAATACTATTGTCTTGAAATTGACGGAGCTATAATCATATCACTGGTGAGGGATGCTTCCCTGTTATGGGTTAGGCATCCTCTCACCACCACTAAGCATCAGTTGTCAGTCAGTGCTTTCCGCCTGCTATAGCTCACCAACAGGCCACCACATTCTTTCCCTTGCAATAAAATCCATGCATACCATCTTTTTATATCGTTTTTTTCACATTTATTTCCGGCAGGTCTGTACATACAGCCTTTGTTTATAATGGAGCTGTAAATGATCACACAATTCTCTCCCCTGTATTGTAAGCTCACCTAACATCTATGGTGCACCCACAACACTAACGACTTGATGCATTTCATCTCGCATCCTCATTCTGCGGAAATCAATGTTACACCATAACATCTGATGCCTAACTTGACCTGAATAAACGAATCCTTCTTAATGTGTCCTGTTGATAGTTACCATTATTACCTGCACTTCTTGTGTACGTATTACACAATATTGTTCTTTTTCATTTCAGAAATCTGATTGCTCATACGGAAACGGGAGACCTGGTTGCGGGCTTGGACGTAATTCAACCACGAGACCGTGACAGGTACGTCTCACTCTCTGATCTACTGACGACACACAGAGAATGTAAGGATGACAGCCCAAGTCCTGCCTGGTCCGTGAAGAAGCCCAGGGCCAAAAAATTCAGAAGGAGGGCTACAAGTTCTCGAAAGTCGAGAAGGCAGTATGGACAGACTGGTCTCCTAGGTTAAGAATACCACACAGATTATCACCACTACTGACACAGCTACTTTGAAGTAAAAACAAGCCCCCCCCCCATCCCCCACACAGGCATGCCCATGGTTTCAGGTACATGTAGCATATATGACCCAGGCGTCGAGACCTTGCCTGACCAACATTGACCCCGGATCATGCAATGTCAGGGAGAGGTTCTGGAGACCTTCTATGGAGAAAATGGTCCTTGAAACCAACTTTCCCTAAAGTAGGTGCAGGCAACATTTGCCCCATGGTATCTTGGTTTGGTGTCGTATGCCTCTGATTATGATAGGGAACACCCTAATTAGTATAATGGCAACTGGATTATCTACATAAGTCATTAACGCAAGTTAACACCTGCAATTGTCATTAAACATACTCAAGCACGGCCACAGTGACCAGAATCAAATTAACTCCCAGCAGGAGTAAGAGGAATTATCATCAATCTTGTTTCACAGTCCTGTAGCTACTAATTTTGAAGAAAAGGAAGCAAAGTAGGTTCTTAACTGTCTCCTAGTCTCTGGATACTTGCTTGGAACCCTGCCTACCCCCACTGACACAGATATACTAAACACAAAAGAGTAAACACATTTCAGAATTCCCCCACAACATAGATGCGTATATGATACGATTCTTCTGTCAATGTACATAGAGCCGCATTCTGCTACAATGTTCTGCTTCGTTTTTTGCAGAGAGCTCACGAAGAGACCTCTCTACCTGCTTGTCAGAAACCCCACTGCATACACGGCAGCTATTCAAGGTGCAATTCGTTCACGTGGATTGGGCAGTGGGTGGTCTGTCGAGCCAGGATACAAGACCCTGCTCAATCACGTTCCCATCATAGAAAGGGGACCAACACTGCTGCCAATTAAAAGCAAACCGTACTGCAAGACAAAAAGACCCTACGTGGCAGAGTAACTTGGACCAACTAGTCCCGAGATCACTGTCCAGGGTGCATCGATTTCGGTCTCGCACAAGCAGCGTCTCACAGTGCGGAGGCAAACATAGCGGAAACGCCGTTCCCCTCTGCACATTCACGAGCATGTTCTTACAGAACATATCATGAACGTGAGTTGTAGTTCAATATCACAATAAGTCCTCAGTCGCTTAGGACTACATTCATTTTCAGGGGATTCAACGACTGCCATGCGTGCATGCCTAACCCTACCGGGACACTACCGAGGCAACTGCCTTGGGATATGGACCTCATGTCCAGGATGGGGTCATTAATGCAGACGGCAACAACCCCTCATTCAATAATCGTGTTATACACACGACTCGAACTCATAAACCTCGGGATTACAAGCCAACGCACAAAGCCTTGAAACTACCAGCTCCGAATACTCCATTTCTCTATGCACCAGATTAACCAAGCATACTCTTAAACACTATTCATCCTCCTCATACTTCAGCCCACAATCGCAAAAAATACCCAGGATGGAGGTCAGGCAACCCATCAACACAATTCGACAGTTCGATTCGGACATGACGTCACGTGGAACATTTCCGGCTGGTACAAGCCTGGAATCAGGGCTAACGAAGAGCAGAGTGCCGGAACCCAAATCTCACCGCCACGGCTGTCGCACCGCCCGAGCGAGTGTTGGGGACGATTTGCCTCCACGGTTTTTAGCATTCATTCAAGTGCAGGAAAATGAGCGGCAAGTAGTCGAGGCGGCTATACAAAAGACCGTGCCAACCAGCGGGTCATGCCTCCACAGCAAACATCAAGCCATTACATCCAAGCATCCCAACCCAGTCGCGTGGGCCAGCACCAGGGCGGCAGCAGCAGCCACTGGAAGGGAAGGAAAGCACCTGCCATCATCAACCCAACGGCACCCCCACCGAGTTCCGTCTCCCCAAGTGACAAACGGCAGGCCGTTGTCCTGTACAGCTCATCATTGGCGTTCCCAATATAAGACCACAGCTACCGAGCGTGTCGCCTTCCGCGTGGAGGGGAGCACGTCAGCCTACCAGCCGCGTCCGCGGCCATCACAACTGCCGGCCCCAAACCAGTCGTCCTCTCATCCCGGAGGCAGTCAGCTTGCCCGGCCCCGTCTGGCAGCACCAGAAGCCGGCATCAAACCAGTGCTCAGTCGCATACCAACGATCCGGCGCACTCAGTCGCGGTACGCCGGCCACCAGAAACAACAGCCACTCCTTCATGGGCAACACAGCCAACAGTCATCGCTCAGTCGGCACAGCACCATCTTGGGCCCCACTCATTCGCGTATGCCGGACACCAGAACAACAGCCACTCCTTCCTAGGGCAACACAGCAACATTCGTCGCTCAGTTCGCACAGCACCTCTCGGCCCACTCAGTCACGTACGCAGGCACCAGAACAGCAGCAACTCATCCTCGGGACAACACAGCAAAGTCGTTGCTCAGTCGCACAGCCACATCTCAGCCCACTCAGTCGCGTACGCCGGCACCACAACAAACAAAGCCACTCTTTCCTCAGGTAACAAGCAAAGGCGGTCGCGTCAGCCGACAGCACCATCTCAGCCCACTTAGTCACGTACGCAGGCCCCACGAACAACAAGCCACTCCTTCTCGGCAACACAGCAAAAGCCGTTGGCTCAGTCGACAGCACCATCTCAGCCCCACGCAGGTCGAGTACGCATGACGAGTAACGAAAAGCCACTAATGTCCTCAGGCAACACAGGCAAAAGGTCGTCACTTTCAGTTGCACAGAACCACTCAGCCCCACTCAGTCGCCGTACGCGGCACCAGAAACATACGGAAATCTGGTATCTAGGTACCAGAATCGCAGCCACAGGCAAGGCCAGGCGACATGCAATCATAAAGCCATCTCTCCACGCGCTTCAAGCGAGGTAGTAACACAGTGAAGATGTTTGTCATGACATGGCAGCAGATGATATATGGTTGTATATAAAAAAAATGTTGACAGATATTCTGTTGGCTGTGTTTGTGTGAAGTATTATTTAAGTGTGTCAGTATCTGAACTACTGATTTAGTAAAAGTAATCCACGCTTATAAATGATGGTATGATGAGCCATTGTGTTTGTACATCAGCTATGGATCTTCTTTACGAAACTATCCTGGATTGGTGACTGTGTTCTGGAATGCAACATTGCTTTGGATCTTACTTGTACATTATTCTGCCAGTTGGTTGTGTCACAAAGAGAAATCTTTAGCCATCCAAAACTTAAAAACGACTGTACAGCTGTAATTTACATCCTATCAGAGACATTATGTATATTGAAATCTTACAGATTGAATTACTATATGAGTTATTTATGTTGTTTTTTCACCCACATGGACGACTGTGAGAAGGTGATGACGATGATATTTATGTATAGAAATTTTTACACTTCAATGACAAACCATTTCAGAGTAGTTCAGTACTCCCGGCTTACACTAGGGTCATCATCATAAAGATATGGGACAATAATATTTGCACATTTAAAAACATTGCATCCTTCCATACACCGTCAAGGTTTGTGTTCACTTGGCACTAGGAAAGCCCGGTTTGCTAGGTTTAGTATCAATTATTTATTCAAGGGTGATTGTTATTTGTTCTAAGGTGTTACTCTTTTCCATTCAGCATACTGTTTACGTAGTGAGGCATTGCTAGATTGGGAGATACAGAAAAATGCATATGAAACTGATACACATTTAATAAATGCTGTGTTGTATTGTCATACAGAAATCATCAGTGTGCAGAAACAAAGAGGTTTTCCATTAGTAACCTATCTGGTTTGTTGTTTCTCGTTTAGTACCGTTCCAGTAAGACACGTCAATTTGGAAATTCAAACTTTCAAACAACACCAGGACATTTGTGTGAAATCTTGTAACATGTCATGTCCAATGCGGTCTATAGCATGGGAATTCATATTTTTATTTTTGGTTTCATTGCCCTTAACTGAGGCTCAAACATGTTTCACGGAGTTATTTTACTATTTCAATAGAAACTATCACACCTGCTGACTACACCCACAGTTTTGCATTGCAACAGTTGGACAATCAAGTCATGCATGGGTTGGGCACAGTGTCGCCAGGCTCAATCCAATGGCTGTAAAACAACAAAACATTGTACACAGGGATTGGTGCTAATTAATTTAGGTATAGACTTGAATCCTCTATAATATTGTCTGGAACAATCTGACAATTGCTGTTATTGGCATTAAGGCGCAATTAGTGAACAACCCATCTAGTACACGCACATGGTGGAGGCTCCAGGGCACTTTCCCCGCTCATAATCTGCTGGAGGCTATCTGACAAAATAGCTATGCAATTAACATAAATTGCATCTACTTCGGAACTTGTTTGTATGGTTTTAGACATCACTCGTTTCCATTAGAACTTGCATGTGATATGGCTAAGCTTTTCTGCCCCACCACTACCAGGTACAGCAGCCTGTGTTGCCTCACACACAAAGTTCTACTATACTGTAAAGGTGTTTCGACAACCCCATCACTTGCACCTGTTAGTGGCTTAACTGGTAACTTTCATGCCTTCAGTTCGACATCATCTATGGATGTGAACCTTGCCTTGATGCTATATTGATAAAGCATACTGCCAAGTTTATATATGAATCTTTTATCTCTATTCCAAGAGAGTAGAGTCAGGCTAAGGTTGCTATTTGTGCATTGTTTACAGTGGCTATACAACATCTCTCCAACTACCCCATGGAATTAGTACGATCGGAAAATCTCCACATTATGTTGCCAAGTTCTAATGCATATTCACTCCACGGAACATTCACACAATGCCCAACAAATCATTGCAGCATATACTATCAATTTCAACCAGGCAGCTAATGCTGGGCTAGGACAATCTTTTTACCTGAGAAAATGGTGAAGTCCTCTGTGTACCTGCTATACAGTGTCCACCACATATATTAACACCTCATATATCCTGCCATTGGAAACCAAACTGCAACAAAATGTTGAAAATCTTGCCTTGCCCCCCCCCCCCCTCCGCTTCTAGGTGCAGTCGCTAGTGGTTCGTTCCGGTCACGTTTTTGAACACCATGAACCCATTTCATATATTAGTCCACCGCTTTCTTTCACCCAACCCATTTTACTATTTTCACTGTGTACTTGTTTCACAACACAGGCATACACCGGCCTCCTACTTTCTTTCAAACATCTCCTACTACTTTTGAACTTGAACCCCCCACTTCCCCTACCTTTTCCTGCAAATCCTACTTTTCCGACTTTTTAGTCTCAACCCAGCTATGCTGTTGAGCTATTCGACTCTGCATGTCACTCTATCTATCTATCTATCTATCTATCTATCTATCTATCTATCTAATCTATCTATCTATTCTAATTATCTAAGTCAAGGTCAAGGTCAATGGCGTTAAGAGGCACAATGGCCAATAGTGGAAAAACCAACCTACAATTAAACAAATACACCCTCTGAGATATAACGCAGGAGCTGGCAGCCAAGAGCTAGTCTCTTCACGTCTCTTTTTTCTTTACAGTCTAGTTTACGTTTACTTTAAGGAAGTTGCTCTGGATTTATGTACAGCATGGTGTTTGTACAAACGACTCCAAGGCTCCGACATCAACAGCAGTCCTCCAACAGACTTTGCGTACAAAGGGTAAGGCGTTTGCCTCGACACATAAAGGGGTTGACGGAAGTAACCCTCTTTGCGGAACTCAAACCACGCTGCCGACACATAAATAAAGTCGTGGGACTCGTTTGCTCTATCCTACCAGCATACCAGAATGTAATGACTAAGGAGTTACACCACCCCTTACACAGCTGAACCTCGTAAACGAATCTTGTTGCACTCTTACGATGGCACAATCGTTGAACCTCTTTTTATTCTTCCTGTCAGAAGCCATTGTTCGCTCTCTCCCTCACTGTCGCCTCTTAATTAGTGCTGCAGGGCACCAAGCTCTCTACTTTCCAAGTCCGCGAAAGTGCTGGGAACCATCCGCGAAAATCCTATTTAAAAGATAAGTAGTCCGAACGCCTTGATGGTCTCCTCCCCTGCGTGTTGTTATGGTTGATTACAGTTACACACAGCAGGGGTGAGCCGATCATAGGAATCAGGAGATCACTGGAAAGGTATCTAGCCTATATTGATTAAATAGGAAGCACAGGGCCTGAACTGGACAATAGACGCTGTCATAGAGTGGCCGACTCGCATGTTATATTACCAGGATCGAATCCTGCAGCGCTTTTACTATGAATGTAGTGCATTTCTATGAACTAAATTGCAGTTTCGCTAGGATTCCCTCGACGTACCTATACTCCCACTTGTTGCCATGATTAAAGCAGTGGAGAAAAGGGTTTAGTAAATGAGAACGAAGATACCGGAACCTGAAAATATTCACCGATCTCAAATGTTTTGCTCCTGTTACAACACATGGAGGTGATTTGTGCCGAACGCAAATTACCGGGCCCCTCGAGGATAGTGGACTACCCCCTCCCTCATCGGCAAATCAATTCAAAAGAGAGTATCATTGTCTGGTTACCCCCGTATTTGTAATTTTGAAGAATACACTATGTCCTTTTGACAGTCCCATTATGAAACCATGAAATTGGACAAGAACACCAATGGTGCTGTGTTAGCTCAAACCGACCAATGTACCAGGAAAGATGTACATTATGTGATAATGTTCAAGATCAGAGGCCAAGATAGCAGTTTCAAACACAATTTAGCCTTTGTTGTCCCACTAATAACTTTTGACCATGATCTTCATATGGCCACAAGATGTCTTAGAGTCAATTAGACATTCCACATATGGTCGCAGGGCCCACAGTGAGATAGGCCTCGGGTTTTCATGTGTAAACTCCTGGGGCACTCTGACTGTGGTTGACAGCTGTCAGACCATCACTTTGACTGAACATCAGCAGTCAACACTGCACGGCAACAAAATTTGTTGGAGATACAAGAGTTTGCAGTTTTTCATATAATAGGCCCTAGGGCTTCCAAGAGTCCTCAATACCCCGATGGCCCTCGGCCCAAGGACCGTTACATGAAACTTTGAAGAACAATTCCAATTGAATGTTGTGGGAGGAGAAGAGAGAGATGCGATCCAAGTACCATGGTGACATTTCAAAAATCGGCGAAAGGCCCAAGTTGGGACATTGGACCAAAAATTCCTGAACACCCCAGAGAGACAGAGATACGGGGTTAGACCATCATTATGACCGGATGTACGCATAGTGCCACTAAAAGTCGTACGAGAAAGCATTGTCCCGTAATTCTATCCATGATGGCCACGAAGCCCACACCAGGTCTCTGGGTCCTAAATTCCTGGCACCTTGAAAGCATGGCTGTGAGACCACAATGACACTGAAACATCGCACTGTGTAACCAAATTTGTTGGAGATACATATGGCAGTTAGTATTTATATTATCGTGCCTTAAGACCCAAAGTGGACACTGACGAAGACTCCAAACACCACCCGACGGATTCATACCAAGGACCATTACATGTATTTTGAAGCACATCAACTTGATCGGTGGGAGGGGAGATGCATTTCAAGACTATTGTGTGAAACTTCATAAATGGGCCCTCGGGCACAAGCAGGAAAAACTTGGACCGAAAATTCCCTGAAAAAAACCCAAAGGTACAGCTGGTTAGAATTATCAGTTTATGACCGAAACATTTAGCACGTGACTAAAATTTGTAGAGATACATTGCGAATTTGAAACATGATGGCCTATACTGCGCCCTTTATGACCTTTGACCTTCACAAAGTCAAAATGTCCCATGGGTCAATTAACCATTTTTGTTCCCAAGTTCAGTCAACATCATCACGAATGACTATTTGGGGGCGAAAAAGGAACTGTGGACACACTGGAGAGATAGAGTAGATAAAATAGACAGAGTGATATGCAGATTAATCCAATAGATCAACCAGAATGCTGGGTTAAGAAAAAACAAGCCAGACTGACCTGACTGGTAGGAAGACCCACAGGGACATTGTGGAGTATGCTCAGTTGGGGAGGAGCTTACAACATAACATGCCGAATCGCAACAGGAACACACAAACAAGAAATGACCACTAAGCATCTATGAATTTCTTTCCGCAGAACCACAGACAGACAAGACTGCACTTTCACGAAGCACAAGTTTGTTTAACATACCTTCAGACTTCACTGTTTTAAATCCTTGGTGGGTATTCCACCCTTTCCCAACTGCGTCGATGATCTCTCCATAGCAAGGTATGAAAATGCTAGTATGGAGATCGCAAGACAAATGACACAATGACAACTGTGTGATTTGCAGTGCAGTCCTTGCATCAAAACAAGCTTATTCTTCTAATCCCTGGTTAGGCCAAAAGCCCAGTATATCCAGACAATCTGGAAAAGCTAAGCTATCAAAACTATCCCCGTACCTCTGACACCAGGTACATAAAACCTGTGAACTGTATGGTCCAGTCTGAATATCTCTTCAACAATCTTTCCGCAGGGTTCATGAGCTAAATTCACTGACTCACTGTCACACAAATGGGTGATCTTTTTTAAGTGAAGTATATGACATAAGGCAGAGAAATAATTGTTGAATACACTGGCTAGCCACAGTAAGATAGATGAGCCCCTGTTGCCCACATAGGCCTCAAGTCCAAATTCGTGGAAACCCTGAAAGTATGTGCTATTAGACCGCCATTATGACCGAACATCAGCACTGATCATTGCATCAAAAGTTTGTTATGGAGAAGCATCTTCCTGGCTTCTGAGGTCTCCAAGCCACATTGGGCCCGGCAGATGTTCACAAACACCCCCAATACACCACTACCCAAGGAGCAACACAGGCTATGCAGTCAAGCCGTTTTTGTGATTTTTCATGGGAGGCCCTCAAGCCCAATTGGGACCTTGGATGAAAAAAAAACCTGACACTCCGAGGCTGTTAGCCCATCATAATGACAAAATGTCAGCCTGGTGCACAAAATGCCCCACTGTGACCAAATTTTGTAGGAAGAGAAGCCTCTGCCTAATCCACAGGTATGGGCCCCAGGGCCCACACGGACTAGTCGTTAAAAATCCCTGGGAACCCTGAAGTACAGCTATTAGAAGCATCATTATGACTGAGCATCACATGTTCAACAAAATTTGTAGCATATACAAGATTTTGCTGTTTTCTGTACTGGGCCCGACACCTCCAATTGGCCGTCCACCACAGACCATCATATGTAACTTATAATATGAAGACATCATGACGCTTGTGAGAAGAGATACTTTCAAGGAGCATTGTGTGAAAATTCCATAAATGGGCCCCCGGTACGCCGACTGGAACCTTGGACCAAGATTCCTGAACACCCCGAAAGTACGGCAAGTTAGACCATCATTATGACAATGTACAGCACTGTGCACCAAAAATTTCGTGAGGAAAATCATTTTTGCGTATATCACTGATGGGCCCGAGGTCCCACTGTGCCGTGGGTCCCAAACCCTCGTCACCCTGAAGGTACGGCTAATAGACTATCATCATGACCGAATTCAGCAATGTCAAAAAATTTGTAGGGGAACAAAAGGGCTGAAGGGGGGAAAGGAGAAAAAAAAAAGATACAATATTTTTAGTGTTTTTCATATGCTGGGCCCCAGGGGGCCCAACTGGGCCCTGGGCCGCCCAAGCCTGACACCCCCGATGACCCTCTACCAAGACATTACATGTAATTTTGAAGAAATCAATTGAAGCTTGCGAGAATGCATTTCAAGTAACTATTGTGTACACATTTCCTACTGCCTCGGCCCAATTTGGGACCCCTTGCGACCAAAAATCCTGAACACCCCCAAGGAACGGCTGGTTAGACAATCATAGTACCACACACTCAATCACTGTGGCAAACAATTTAGTGAAAGAAGATGTTTTTGCCCTTTTTCCACTTATTGGCCCATTGTGCCCCTTTAATGTTTTTGACCTGACCTGTAGGTGGACCAACGATGACCCATCTCGTCATAAACATTGTAACCAAGTCTGGTGGAGATTCGTCGAGCACGAACATTTTGTGGCCGAAAAGCAAAGGTTCTAGACTGATAGATAGATAGATTATGATAAATAGATAGATAGATAGATGACATGGACTCACAAGAAGCTCAACCAGCGTAGCAGGTTGAGTCGCTTTAGCATTTATTTCCTATATCCAACTCCATCTTCCTTTGCCGACTGAGCGGAAACCTCCTGATAAACGACCGGAAGTCAGAAAGTGTGACACCACACCCCTCATGCCCTCGTTTACCTCTATGCCTCTGATACCCGCTGGGATATGAATTAAACCAGTTTAGTCTCTGTTGGTAGGCAAATATTTGTGCTCTACTTTAATCGCTAACCTAGTTATGCAGCTCTGTTCCGCCAACCTATACGGAGGTAAATACTTCATTGTATGGAAGCGTCTTGGTTTCTTAATCTCCCCATGTAGGTTCCGCCATTCCACATGGAGTCGGCTCACTCAATATCCGATTGTGCATGTTTGAACTCAAGTGTACGGGGTAAAACTTCCTGTTTATTTTGCAAGACCACACGTAACCATGGTAACATGCGTCTTGGTCTGCTGAGTCTCATCAACCATTTCCCATTATCGGCACAAATGAACCTCGCTGTGAAATGTGCGAACAATCATGTATACTGCACAGTAAATACTTATCATTGTTTTGTGGAAACGCCCCCACGTACCACCATGGTATATCATGGCGTCTTTGCAGCATATCTCTGACGCCATTCAGCAGTGGAAGATTGAACTTCGAGTAGCTAACAGTTGTCCACAACCCGAAAACAAAACAAGGCAGTTGCAAAACGTAATTGTATCAGTTTCTCAATCACCTGGGTCATCGGAAAGAGATGCTGAAGAGTAAAGGAGCTCATTCCGCCCCCCCAATCCCCGCACAGGATTGGGTATTATTATTTATTATGGGGGAGGTTTGTCAGACATTCAACCATATCTGACACATTGGGCAGGCCACAAATGGGCCCATTGCAACTGACACCTTTCAATCACAGCTCTTACAGAGTCATCAACCTTGAAACGTCCCTGTCTGCACGTACGACGTACGAAGCCAGTTCTGTTATATTAGATAGCTCTACCACATTTCGGAATGTTGTAGTTGTAACATTCAGACATTCGTTTCGAGTAGCCTGATAAAAGGAACACCTGCCCACATAGTGGTCAGGGGTTTCCTCTTCAATCCCACATTTCGGGCAAGTTTATGTCCTTGCTCGACCCATGGTTTGACGGTGTTTCTGAGATTAAGTGTCTTGTGAGGACCTGCAACACCAAATTTAATTGATTTCTGCTAAGCAGAGAGTTTCTGCTTTAGGTGAGCCGAGGCACACCTACATATCGACGTTCTTACACAGTCCATCCCTGATCAGCCGGAGCCCTACATTGCTTCATGCCCGAGTTTCTTAGAGTCTCTCCCACACAACTAGCATATGGGAACGAAAAGCTCAGGCCCCTCAATCGAATAGCTCGACCCGCTTCGCCACTTATCAGCTTTCTTCGCGTGACGTCATGAAGGCTTTATCCACGTTGCCCAGTCGCTTGCAGTGCAGAGGGCTGCAAGTGCTCTTGGGCTCCATTGAATGTGACTTTTCCACCGTAGCTTACTGTCCAGGATAACCCCAGCAGTTTTGCCTCCCCGGCTAGTTTAGTTTTTCTGCCCGTTCATCCAGAAGTCATCATATTTTGGATCCTCTTGTGAGTAAACAGGATTAAACTCGGTTTCACTAGGACTGAATTGCAACTCGTTCGCCCGGCCCCCATCCGCTGCAATACTGAGCGCCCTCTGCAAAGAAATTTTGACCAACATATCACCGTACCAGATACAGTTCGCCAGGTCATTCGCATACCGCTTGGTGCTCCTTCTTTTGGAGCTCCACTAAAGTGAGTTGATAACACAGTGCCATAATAAATGGGACACACAGAGACTGCACCTTGGACGATTCCCCTTCATCACTTCGCCGCTTGACACCTTACGGCACCACACGAGAGTTGGGTATACCCATGTAATCGTTGACAGATGAGTGTCATTTCATTCTAGTGATTGATCCATTACTACTAGACTACCGACGTCGACATAACCTACCCGCTACGCATGCGTTTAAGGCGATTATTCTTCAAGGCCATGCAGTGGGCGTGTGTGAGGAAATTGGTGGACCGTGTGGTCCGTGGCTGTGCCACAGAGGGGTTGGGTTGTCTCCTCACATCCCAAGACGAAACTTAAAAACCAAATGTATCTAATTCGTCTAAACGACATCTGAGGCGATATACTCGTAGGGGGCAGTCCGAGATTCATCTCCTCCGCCCAAATGCCATCATCTCTTTCCCACTAGCCGCAGTCCTCAAAGGCTGATGCCGCCTCTGGATGTCGTGAATGTAAACTATCTATTACTACTCCGGCTGATAATGTTCCTACACATGTCCGCTCATATACGATGAAGTCAAAGCTATTCCTCAAAGAGAAGGTCGTATTGTCCAGTTCAAACATGCTTAGTAGCTTATCATGGGCGTGGCCACCTTGTAAAAAAAAAAAAAAAAAACCACCTCTTGAATACTCGTTGAAATACAGGTTAGATGTACGATAGCAGAGATGTCGAACAGGTCTATGAGCTGCTAAAATATAGTTTTTCAAATCCCAAGAGTTCACTTCTGCGGTAGTCTATCGGTAGACGATTTAATAAATCAACGCACACACACGACTGTCGGTGGATACTTACTGAGTCCCGATTATCATTAATGCATGGTCCGGCACCACGGCGTCATGAGTCCACCGCTCATAGTAGTCTGTGCAGTTCCATGGACACATACGGCCACAGTTGGTATTGTTAGTGGTAAGGTTGTCCACCCCCGCAACAACATATGTAACAACGTAATAACGAGAACACAACACATGGTGCTGCAGCTCAAACTGCACAAATGTACAAACGAAATACAATTATGTGCTTAAATTTCAATCATGAGGCCAAGAAAGCATTTCAATGCAATGTCTAATTGACCTTGATCTTCATATGCCAAAAAATGTCTTAGCAGTCAATACACACTGTTATCAGACTTAGTCAACACTCCAACAAAGATGCCCTATGGAGAGCGTATTGTTCATACTTGTACTTTTTTTTTAATGATAACTCATATGACCAATGCTTAGCAGTATTCCATGAGCTGGCGGCAGTACACCTATCCAATTATAAATTTCAAGGCGTATACTGTACACAAATCGTACCAAAAAAGCTACTGCCACTCTGGGGGCAGCTCGCCAGTCCCAGTCCCAGAGTGAGCAGGGGGAACTGTTTTTTTTTCAACTGCACTTCATCCAATATTTTTAGAGGGGAGGGTTGTCTCATATATTTATTATACCAATAATATTCATATTAGTGGCGCCTATTAATAATTGTGTGGTAGTTATTCTATCGGTTTTTCCTAAGGAGTAGGATGGCATTGGTCGAATCACTTTGCAAATTCTACTCTTCCATTCTGGCTTAGTGTGTAAAGTTACACTGCTACTAAAGTACACCAAAATTAATTTCTGTAAGAGTAAATTGCTGCGTAAAAGGACAATGGTGGTATTGAAAGAAATTAAAAACTGTGAATAGGGAGGGGCACAGTTAAGCTAGCAAGACCTACGACAGTGTACATCATGAAGTAAACATATTCGGTCGCACCCCCTGCCCGGGTCTGCTCCCTCAAAACCAAAATGCCGTGGGCGAATGCTGAAAGAGACTGATGATTACCGTGTATAACAAACAGAGGGTGTCGCGTGTCATGGTGTCCTAGCTGATCGTCCCGAGAGAAATAATCTGAAATGAAGTTGCGGGACTACGATCTATCATGTACAGGTGGAAAATGTGTGTCTACTAAAATACACGCCGTGGTTCGTGTGTTCCTGTGTGCAACTTGGGTGGCGCAAACACAGTGTGCGTTGGGGCCATATAACGGGACCAAGGAAGCTGGTAGTTTTGAGGTATTATCTACGACTACACGTACAAAGTATTATTCATGTGTATAGCAGTGGTGAACCTAGTGTGTGTGTGAACATATACACAGAGTCACGTCAATGTGAGGTAGGGGTATAGAGGGGGGGGTGGGGTGGTAGACTAGATGGGCCAGAACCCCGTTGGGGCATATAGAGCAATTGAGGAAATGTGGACCACAGAGGGAACAAGGAGTGCTAGGACTTTCAAAGCAAGATTTAGAGACAAAGTTTATTCAAATTGGATATTGACAGACAGAAAATAGTTATGGAATTGAAAAGGAATGTATTTGGCAACACACTGGCTGCCCATATAACTTTGCAGGACTTGGACTTCAAGCTCTTCTCATGATCTCCAACACAGTCTATGACCGTTTGCTTCTTCTCATAAGATGTTACTCTTTCATTCTAACAATACTATATGATGTTGCATCCTAAATATGCAAGCAAGCTGAAAAGAGCAAAACAATTTTTGTTGAGTGTACGTTGGAGTCAGTCTGCCCTCCCATAAACACGCTTGCCAGATTTAATGTCCTGAACTCAAATTGAAGCAATATATGTTTTTGTAGAGAGGTCCCGTATCTATTTATGTATCCTTTGTACTTGTTTCTAATGTGTTTTTGTTGTGTAATTTGTTTTGTTGTAATTGTTATCCCCTCAGTGCGTCCGAAGGGCCAGATGAGAAATTGAAGTCCTGTGCCATTTCAACACCTATATTTACTGTTGCCGTTTGCCATAGCAACGGTTCTATGGTAACCATAGTGGTGGTCAGGTACTTCCACTGAAGGTACCCTATGGTGTGTGCCCTATGGTGTCGGGTGGTCCAGCTGTAGGTGCACTCGCAAGGTTGTCCGTTTGTGGTGTGCGTGTGTATGTGTGGTGTGCGTTCGTGCGTTCGTCAGATTTTTGATGGTTTTTTCTTCGCAAATATCTCCACGTTCAACTTTCAGGTGGGTGAACATGGTCAAATTTTGCATACTCCTAAAAAAGTCACGAAACACACGTTTAGCCAACAATGGACACATTTCTTCAGAAACAGTGGAATTCAGGGTTCCAAATGGCAACATTTGGGGTACAAAAGTCATTTTTTTGGCCCTATTCTCATGATTTTGATGTTCGGGTGATTACTAAAGTGATACCCCGAACAATTTGAGATCTCCTAACAAGGCAGGAAGTTCCAAATATGACCGTCTCGGTTTGCGATCAAAGCAGACTTCAAACAAAAGCAAACATACCCCATAATCATGCTATCTGAGAGAAAAACAACCCGAAAACATTTTTCGGCCAATTGTGAATTTTTCTTCGAATTTGGGGACGGAATGACTGAATGGTTCATAAGTGAATTGTGCTACACTGTAAGACAGAAATTCCCAACTTTATACAGATTTCACTCTCTACTAGTAAATTTTATTATGAATTTGAACTTGGGCACTAAAACTTCATTGAATACCCTCACTGAGACTAAGACCAGAGTCATGATTGAGTAAGGGGGGGGGGGGGGGTTGCGGTAAGTGGAAGGGGTGGAGGAGAAATACAAGTGATTCTCCGCATTGATTAGTTACACCCGTCATACAAATCAAGCAAGACAAACCTTGAGCTGGAGATTCCTAGGCGGGTTGTGACATCGGCTATCAGGCCCACGCCTGGCTACCATGCTTAATGTTACGGTAACATTGTACATATATAGTATACCCATGTGTAATGGATGCATGAGATTACTGTTTGACTGTAACTACTGGTAGGGGTTAGGGGTAGGGTAGTGAGGATCATGGAGGTTCAGTGTTGTTAACGATAACATTTGGGATTTACATCTGGAATCTGGCCCTAACCATTTCCAACCTGAATAGAATAATTATCATTCAACCGCACTGTTGGCTCACTCGAAGCCATGATCCACACTAAAGGCCGGAAATAGGTCATTTTGGGAACTAACTGCCCCATTTTTCGAACCTAATATCATATTTGAGCAGGAAATGGAACCAAACAGTGACATTCAATTGGTACACAAGGAATCAAGCTCAAATTACATCCTTCATAACATCTGAATCCAATGTCAGCCTTGCAATGACCACATTTTATCTCATCGTCCCGAGGGCCATATGAGATATTGTAGTCACGTTGGCCATTTCACACCTATTTTACTGTTGCCCATTTGCCATAGCACGGTTGCTATGGTACCGCACAACACAGTGGTGGTTATGGTGACTATCCACTGAGGGGTCCCTATGGTGGTGCCCCTGTGTGTCGGTGGTCCAGCAATGAGGTTGCACTCGCAAAGGTGTTAGTGAGGTCCAGGTTTATGTGTTGGTACCGAGAGATTTTGGGATTCTGGAATTGGAATTTAACGCTAACCCCCCGGTCCTAATTCCTAACATTAAGCTCATACCTCCATGTAAACATGGCTGTACATTATACATCCTGGCCAATTTAGCCTAGCCTGGCCTAATGTTACAGCTAACCGTGTGAATTTACCTCTTCCAGCAACAGTCATAATAGCCCATGCCTAGGCTTAGGCTATTGACGAGTATACTATATAGCCTAGTCCTAGCCCTAAGTTGGTTGAACTCCACATTGAGTCAAAATACCCTTTGTATTTGCCAACTAGCACTGGTAACCTACACTTCACACCCTATTTCTGAGCCCAGAGGCAGTTATTCCAGTATAATCCACTCTACCTCCGTTTTGAATCTAACAACATTTTCTCATCCTCAGTCTGGAGTCTGAACCAGTGATTTTTCGTACTGATGACTGCCTGAAGATTTTTGAAGTGCGTGAATTAGCGAAACTTTTACACATGCAGTCACAGGATGAATCTCCCATCATGATCATAATAGACAGGGATGTTTTGGGTATAAACTATATCCAAACTGCTGCCAGATTTCTGTAATGTTACAAATTGCACAACCATGTGTTCTTCTTTCTTCTTTTTCTTTTCTTCCGAATAAGCAGAATTGATCCGCAGGGGCTAAACCACTCTTGGCCAAAAAGCGAAAACATTATGGGTCTATCTTTTTTTTGAAGGGGGAACCTTGCAACGGTACATCAGGTTGGTCCAAGGTGTGTTCTGCTTATTCAGTTTATTCCCGAGAGAGGAAGGAAAAATGACAGCACCCCCAGAGTTCAAATGAAATAGCTCAAGTACGGGAAATGTAATGAAGGGGAAAAGCAAGACGATATGTGAACTTGCCCACAAAATCCAGTAAATTTGGTCATAAATTGAATAATCTATAATCTATGTACCGGGGGGAAGCCTGCCTTTTATGATGCTCTCATCAGTTAGAGGTCCACCTTACTCCTCCACTCCACCCCACCTCTCCCCCGCCTCCCCTTCCCCTCCTTCCCTCCCCCCCAATCATCGGTGGCTTAAACCCCGGAAGAAATGTAGCCTAATGATATTACACATTTGCCATAAATTTGGAGAATGACTGCTAAAGATTTTCTGCTTTACCCATTCACATTCCCGGAATGAATCGTCTCCCAGCCGATCTTTGAAAGTGTCCTGATAACCTAGAAGACTTAATTTTAAACGCTATGTCCTGGAAGACTGACAAGAAGCCTCACACCATAATCTTGAGACTGTCTGTCTTCCATCACCGCTCACTTATATTTCACCAACGCATGTTTAGAAGCTTCACATGCGATTTTCATGCAGTATAATTTTCGAAGGTCTGAATAGCTACTGAAGCTGAATTTTCACATGAATGGCCGATGAGATATGCAACTCCGGGGATTGCCCTCATTGTTCGTATTTTGTTGAGGGCTACTTACTGTGGAAAGCCGTGCTTCGGCACTGAATTAGGACAACCTCCGTAAAGATGACAATTTTGAGGAAGGATTAGGATGTGTAACTCGTATCAACACTCGGTTTGTCCCAGAATGTCTACTCAAATCTTTTCAGTTTGGCTGTATTTGACTATGTTCTCAATAACTGTTCCGGACAGACGGCGCGTTCTATATCACTGACATTAACAATAAATGCAAGTCATAACCCTGATTATATGTTATGCCCCACGCATGAGATTATAATGCAAGGGAACAGATCCGAGGCATGGCATCACATGAAGACCTGGTTGGTGGACCGGCTTGATTGGGCTAGTCATTGTCTGCTGACTTATTTTTGCTCTTTTGCTTGGGTGCTCACAGACGGACTACAGGGATGGCCCCTCTCTCAAACAGTGCCACACATATTAACTACCCCGTATTTAACCCTCAATTTGACGAGTTTGGAGATCATCGATTACATAAACAGTAATCTGTATGCCTTTGTTGGCAACCGCTATAGCGCATTGCATAGAGGGATGGGCATGGCTATCACTCACTCCAGTCCATTTGGGTGAAAGAGGAACCTGTCAAACTTCACGCTTGAATGGCATCATGACTGTTATTTAAGCAAGAATTACCATCACCTCCGACCACCTCTTTCAGGGAGCCAGGAACATATCAAACACCTGTTGTATCACTAGGCCCTTAGCAAGTTATCAACTGTTTAGTCAATAATATTCACAGTCACTACTGTCAACATTCCTGAAAAGCTAACAACACCTACAGGTATTATAATACCCAGATAATCTAGCAGGTAAACACTAGCTTTCCAAAATGTCCATCTGTCGCCAGTTTGTTGTGGAAGTCAAGTCCCCCTGGCTATGAATCATTTTATAAATTGACTGGCAGGCTCACAGTGAAAGACAGTGTCCGGTCCCCTTGATCAATACACCTAGATTGATCTAGCAAGATTAATATGTATACATTTAATGTAAATATGAGGAAAAAAGTAATAAATGTCCATAATAAGTTCAAAAGATTCTCCCATGTCCCATGAACAGGTAGGGTCGTCAAAGTTCTCGCATTTTCCAGACAACATTGAAGCTCTAACAAGCTCATCGTAGCTGACGTTATCATTGCGTCTAGGTCCAAGGCACGGAGACGGATGGGGTGTCTCCACATTGGTAGGGCGCGGCTTTGACCCATCCCTCTTGCCAGTTGTGTCCATGTTTTTGGGTCCTGGATAAGCATTTTCAAATTTGATCTTTGACCTTTCGACCTCACTCAACAGTTGTAGTTCGACCCACTTATTCTCCAAAACATATGACACCACCCTAACCGACTTGATTTTGAAAAAAAAAACGTTGCCTCCCAATAACTTCACACAAGAAGGCCCGCACAAGGTCAATCATGGCTCATTCTGATCGGATGGACAATGATATCCAAAAATGGTCACAAAACAGGATTGGCGAAAATCTGCAAAAAGTGCAAAAACACCTTCGGAGGTCAAATTGAAGAAGTCAAAGGTCACTGCGGGTTGATTACAGGATACACCTGTGCACCTCTCATCCCTTGTTCATCCTTGAAAAACACAATTGACAATCCTGTAAACTCCTAACTGCACTAAATTTCAAATGAAAAGCTTTGTTTTTTAGTTTTTGACATCTAATTGACCTTTACTTACATACACTGAACCTTCTCATGAAAAAATGTTACCCTATATGAGATACAACTCCTGTTCGCTGAAATAGACCACATCAGGAACGTCACGGGAAGTTGTTGCAGAACATATACATGTCATTTTTATGCCCATAAACGTCTTGCATGCACTAAATTTCTGAATGAAAACTTTGACTTCTAGATATCTTCTCGCGCACAAGTCACCTTTGGTCAAGCTAGGGACATTTTTATCAGGAGATACCGAAAATAGCCTCAACAAATTAGGTCAGGGGTAGAGGTCACATTGAGGTCAAGACTCACTCAGCTGGTGTCGACAAGTGGTCCCTCACCATGGTGCCCTCCTAACTTTGGCATCATTGGTTCCCCTGTTCGAGTTTTT
This sequence comes from Sclerodactyla briareus, assembly GCA_026419785.1. Taxonomy (NCBI): domain Eukaryota; kingdom Metazoa; phylum Echinodermata; class Holothuroidea; order Dendrochirotida; family Sclerodactylidae; genus Sclerodactyla; species Sclerodactyla briareus. The sequence continues at coordinate 22,709 of JAODTK010000588.1, read as the reverse complement.
GAACTCCCTTACCGACCTTTGATACCTTGGATGACGAGCCCTTTTTTATAAAATGTTCCTCTCGATGAGCTACACTCGTCCTTCAGCATTATATAATACTTAATGCTTGAAGGACTGCCGTTGTTATTGCCAAATAAGGTACCAATTTAACTTCGGCCCCTGGTAACATCGGAACCGAATCCCGATTAATCGGGAGTTTGTTTCGTGTATTCCAGCTCACAGAAATCCTTTGTCACATGACCCCCCATCCCCCCCGCCCCCCCCAAAAAAAAACCATTGGCAGTTTATGCTCATAAGTGACCTTGAGTACCTTTGATGCAGAACGTTTTTATGAAAATGTTCTCCTCTCCTCCTTTAAAAATGTTCTCCTCCATGAAGGCCCAGATGTGGTAAAGGTCAAGCTTGAGGGCAAAGGTCACACCAAATGGTGGGTCGACGAGGATTCACATTGGGCAGCGCGGGTCCCCACCTCTGGCAGAATTTGGCTCCATGCCTATGGCTCAAACAAACCCCGATTTTTTGACCTCTAATTTACCTTCAATGACCCTGGGGTGATTACCGTTTTGACTTCATGTTTGATCTGATCCATCTCAATCGCAACTAGTCACAAAAGATCACGGTGCAGGACCTTGCTAATAGGAGTTCACTACAACAACACCTTTGTCAAGGTGATGGAACCATGAACCAGTGGAACGCAGTGAACCATGATCATATTTTAAAAAACAATAATGATTCATTGGAGAATCTCAACGAGTAGCGCACATACAATTCCAACAGGAAATCTGTACAGTCTGTGAAACGCAGATATTAATTGTAATTACCAGTGAAAGAGAACGCAGATGTTCCAAACATTTAATAACAGTGTCCAGTGCAGTATGACTTGAACAACAATTTTGTGTTAATAAGACTTACATATCGTACGAAGCCTCTGTCAGAGTTCGATGCTGTTCGTATTCTTTCTTTTTATTGGTAAATTTCTTACGAGGTTCCTTCTAATCCATTGCCAAAGCACAGCTTTTCATATTCGACAAAATACAAACCTCATTAATGACATAACAAATAATATCAACAACAAACCAAAGATAAACATTCACCTTTATGTATAATTAATACATAATCGGGACGTTAGGCCATCCTTATGAAAACATATGTTGTTCTATTATTGTTTTTAAAGGTTTTGCAATCTGGCAGTTCCACAAAAATTGTGATGAGGCGAGGTCTTGGTCTTGTCACTAGCCCTCTCCTGTTCACGATGTATCTGCTCCCTCAAAATTCGATAAAATACTCATATTGACCTGTATCAATTACTATGCGATGCAACCCAGCTATACATCACGTTGAATTCATCATATACCGACCACATCTTCTCTTAGCTTGGATGAATGCATTCTTGGTGTGAAACCACCCGGACTACAGCGAACAAAAAAAGACCACGTTATTAACGATGCCAAGACCGAGTCCGTCTTTTCCGGCACGCCTCACGAAGAGCCCTTCAACAAACCCGTTGTTCATTTTGGCGTCTCGGACGTTGGAGCTGCGGAACTTGGGAGTCGTCATGGACCAGCATGTTACTCTCATCTCGCACCTCTATAATCATGCAGTGTGTCGCCCTGCTGATCATGCTATCTCCAGACTTGGCCGATTCGCGCAAGTACATAAACGGTGCCACAGCGAGCGTCTGGTCGAAGCCCTGACGTTCTGATCAATTCAAGCAGCAGCCTTCTCCACGGCTCTCTATTAATATTATTCACTCAATGGACCTGCCCCCGTATACTGAAGAAGGAGTACTCTGGCCACCACACCAGTTAACCCTTGGTCATCCTCGAAGCATATTCCTTATTATCCCGCATACGGCCGCGACGCATTACGCGAGCGTGCTTCCTTCCGTGGCAGCCACAAACTCACTGGAACGATCAATTGCCACGCAGTATCAGACCTGTGAGTTACCTGCACTTTTAGGAAGCTGATTAAGTTTTTTTTTTTTTTTTTACAACACACCTGGTGAATTGTTGTCTTTCCTTAAGATAGGGGATTTTTTGTACTTTTTAATATTTTCAGGTTTTTAGTCTCCTACCTTTTTTTCTTTCGTTCTCAGGGCTATTTCTAACTCTGCTGTTCTGGAAAGTGTTCGACATTTTTGGCGTGAGGTTCTTTGTTCTTCACTGTATGGCGATAGAAGCCTTTTCGACATTTGTGCGCTATATTAAATAACATCTTAATATTTTTTTTTTTTTTTGATTAGTTCGTGTTTTCGCTGTACATGTGTGCAGGGGTTGCTTGAGGTTGCTTGGGGTTTGTTTTCGGGAGATTAGCAACAACGTCTCCCCGGTCGGTGTTTCCAGTCACGTTGGGACAGGGTTGGATCCCTGAGTTCACCGATGGACCCTTCGGATGGGGGCCGTGAAAATCACCGTTTCGGGAAGCGGAGTCAATTTGTTACACCCCCTGCCTCGATAAAGATTCCTTGGCGCGGACAAGAAGGACGAGTTATCGACGGTGGCTCATTCGCGAAACAAATGAGGTTCAGTGTTACGTAGGAGTACATCGACCTCAAGATATCAGACCAATGAATCCAGGGGGCAATAGACGTATACTGTAAATTATGTTATTTGGGCTCTACTAGTTTTTCCAATGTGGTTATGAACTACTACGCATGTTTATCGCCCGTAACTGTCATCGAGTTATCAGACAGTGGGTAACTCCTTTCTAGCTCTTTTTCCCTGCGAGAGACAAAAATTACCTGTGGGTGTGTCGATACCTTATACTTATGTTTATATTTATCGTCTCACTCTGCTTAGCGTTCGTATTGCAACCTGCGTATGAGGAATGGTAACATGAGTTATGTAACCAAAAAACCTAGATCCTTCGTGATTCCTTGTTTGTTGCTGATACGGGGGGGCTTCCCCAGACAAAAGAACAAATTGGACATTGTTGCACCCCATCAAGGGCAACCATGAGACTTTCTGAAGACTTAAAATCGAATTAAAAAAAAAAAAAAAACCGATGGTTCCGTACCTCTTGATACAACCAAAATCTTACTTGAATTTACATGATCATTGTAAACATATCGTTCGTTTCGGACTTGACCTTAGTTGCTCATTTGTCGTTTGACCTGACCGCCGAACATAAGGGTTCATGTTCCCATCATGAACATACATAATCACGTGAGCTCGAAGCTATCCAGACTTGTGTCCAGACGTGGTAGGTATTGTGTTTCAAGCCAATTCAGCAGCCGGATATTACCTTCCCGGGTTCAAATTGGCCGGAGGCTAACTATTGAATTTTCCATAACTTCTATATTTGACCCATTTCTACACTACATCGAACACATCAAAGTACTTTTACTCACATAAAACGAGTTACACCCAATTTCACCTGGATTTTGTTTCCCTAAATGAATCCCGGTCTCACTACAACCAATAGCGTTCTTGAACTTCCCATAGAATGCTACCCAGCACATGCTAGCTAGTCGGACCAAACGTTTCTTGCCATAAGGATTCCACATTTTGACCCTCTGGTGCACTTAGATAACATTTGACATAAGTCAAACCAAGCTCACCATGGTAGAACTCACCTACAGGCTGAGTCGTGTTAACGTGTTCACGAGGCCGGATGATAACGTTGTGGGATTTTTCAATATTTATCTTTTCTCCCAACGGACAACGCCCGAACGATATGGTTCTTCACGTCCGCATACTAAAGCTACAACACTCAATCTCAGGTTGAGCAGGGCCCAACCGTTCTAGACAAGGCTAGACGAACAGGCACTAACACACCACGCGCGCCTACAGCAATGGATCCGACTTTATACAATTAATGCAATACGGCACACAAGCACAGCGGTCGCGAACTGACCCTCAACACGGTAAAGACACCATCCTCTTGAACAAATTGTCCTTCCAGGCCTACCGAATTCACTGTTTTCGTCTAGTTCACGCGTTATTGAAAGTTTTATTTAAATTTTCTTTCTGTCGTGTACATTTCGTCCGGAAGTTGCACTCAAACTGCCCTAACTTTCTGGTTCCGCTTATAAAAATCTAGTTCAACTCGAACAGAAACTATGAATATTCATCAGTGTGGGGGCCAAAATTGACGTCAATTGATTGGCGGAACATTACGCAAATTAGCATGAAAAAGCAAAATAGAGGCTTGGCCTCCGCCCAACACCATATATGGTATGGGGGACGTCATTGCAAGGCCGTTTTCCCTGCAGCAGTCACACGGGACGGCCGCGTTCTGTTGCAAAAGTCATGTGGCTAATTTGGCAGCAGAGAGGCTTTCGGCACAGTGCTTTCCCGGGTCCGGGGAGCTCATTTTGTTCGTAATTGAAAAACGGGCACACGAAAAAGGAAATGCAAAAACGTATGGAAATAGCTCGGATCCAGGTCTTGAACCTGGCCTGAGTGGACCCATCGGTCCACCTGACACCTCCGTTAGAAGGACCAATATACCTAGCTTACTCATATTTCTTTTATATTGCTCGGTTCTCCTCGTTTCAATGGATTTATTAACCGACGGAAAGCAGAAAGAAAGCGTCAGAGCAAGTAGATAGTATCAGCCCAGCCGTTCTTTTCAGAAGAATGTGTAAAAAGCGAAGTAGAGCGTGAGAAAAGCGTAATTGCTAATAACAACTATTTTCAACGACTTGATATTTCAGCTACCAATGTATGTAACAGAGACTATCAGGGAATTGCACCACGAACATTATTATCACCAAAAAACACACTACCTTGTTATAACGGTGTCAAGGAGCATAAATAGGCTACGTGCAGGGTAACTAAAATCCTAGGACATCCGAAACACGGTACGTGGCCCTTCCCTCTGGGGTAACTGCCAGAGGATGAATAAATAATTGTGGTTGAACTCTCCACAATATATAGGAAGACAAAGCAAAATATTCGATTCGGAGTTTCGTTCTCGTTTCATTAGCAAACACCTTCAAAGTATGAAGCAGACCGTTTTGCGGAGGAGGGAAACGATATTGGATCGTTCTGAAGTATTACGAGTTCAATAACTCTTATGACGATACATGGGAAATGACACTTTAGTACATTTACAATCAATGAAACTGTCAAGGTCCGTCCGGATTGAACTACATGAACGGGATCCATCCATATCATGTGACAGTTGATCAGTATGTCAAGTTTATCTGGTCCTTTGACGCGTATTCTTCCCTTGCCTAGATCTACAGGTTTCCTACCGAAAATAGTCAGTAGGTATACGTCTCTCAAAACGATAGTCCATATAGTACTTCCGAGTACAATATTCGTTAACTTCACATTCCCTTCAAAGGCACACTGATACGACAAGAAATGTTTGCCCTACTCATCCACTTTTTTTTCTCTCTCCGGGTCACAACTACTGCAAGAACAAGTTCCGGTCATTCGTCTTGGGCAACGGGGGTCTGTTTGGGTAGAGTGTTGAAGAGAAAAACGTTTTAGGGCATCTCTTCGAGAATTGGTTGGGTGGTCGGTTTCTAGTAAGTGAACCTTTCGAAGACCCTTCCGTCAAAGTCAACAGCCAACCAATGTTGAGCTTTGACCACACGGCCCATTTAGTTGGCGGCAAAGATGTCACCTTTAAGGAAAAAGGTTACAAAGGAAGGTGTTTAGATCCCATATAGAGAATCCGCTGCTTGGAGTCTCGTAAAACCTCTTTGGCTTTGTCAAGAGCTTAAGTTTTATAACGTTGGATCCTGGCTTTATCCGCTATGGCATCCTAGGTTCCTGATACTGAGATCGAGGCTGAAATCTTCAACGAGCAAATTTGCTCTGTATTTCTCGAGAACCCCTAGGGTCCCAACCATGTGGCAGATTGCTTCCCACTGAGTAACATCAAGTTCAAGTTTATTTTCCACCTCATTATACAGTAGTTGCAATTCTTACATATTTACTAGTGAATTATACTGAGAAACGACATGTAGACAGGTTAGCCTCCGTTCACAGAGGGGTCCACCAGCAGAAGAGGAATGCATGTTTTGTGCATTTCTCCTGTAATTCAAATAATTTGAATGAGTGATAGACGACATATAATCTGTATTGATGTCAACCCAATCCTACTATCGGGGGAAGATAATTAATCCTCAGGCCTGGGTTCTTCCTATAAGACATGCGTTGTGGAGATTCTCTTGATCCGTCTTGGACATGCGTCACTAAGGCGATCGTGGGATCGCCCTACAATAGGAGGGGCCTTGAATCGTTTCGATCCTCTGCTGCAAGTCCACGAAAAACGTGTTAGATTGCTCGGAGCCGTGGTGGAATAACCTGACCATTAACATGAGACATCACAAACTTCAACTTCAGATGAACACCTGTTGCCAAAGTGACAACGGGTCCGTCTGTTTTGATTGATGTGCTCACCAAGCGTTGGGCGAACGAAATTTGGTATCAAGCAATGGTTAATTACCAAGGGCGGCGATCATGGGGGGGGTGGGGGCGAGGGGACGGGGGGGACGGGGGGGGGACGGGGGGGGGACGTGTCCCCCCAATATTTGGTTGAGGGCGGACGACCATACATTTTGCCCCCTCCCCCCCCCCCCCTCAAATAGTGAGCCCACTACTATTTGCGCTGACACTGTACCCGACCTATCCAATAGCAACCGTTTTCAAACAAATGCATAATGATTTAAATGATACAAGTTGAGGAATTCTGCTGCTCCATATCCGATTCATTGTGCGCTGCGCGCAGGCGGGTATCTCATGTACCGTAGTGTTCAGACATATAGGTGCTTATGAAGACATATGAGGTTCCTTACCAGAGAATGGCCTGAAAATTTAATACCAGGTGTTCTTAATTATCAATTGAAAAGGAGGTCTCCTCAATCCAATATCGTTTGCATAAGATTGGCGCGTCCAATATTGTCTGAATCTTCGATGGAATGCCCCAAAGGTGGACGAAGAAGGGGGATAAAATTCGTTTCCAATGCAAAAAAAAAAAATAAACGAATTTTCCAAAGATAACTGCTACTCGGAAGTTCCCTGATCTTTAGGGCATGACGTCATATCATGGTCAGGGGCGTATATACATAAAATTCCAGGGGGTGAATCATTTTGAAACCGACAAGGATTTTCTGTGTGAGACGATATTTATCGGTATGTACCAGAGCGGCGGCAGCGGAGTGGGGGGGGGGGGGGGGGGGGTTGCTATGGGTTCGCCGAGGGGTAGACGATCGCCTTTCGGTTAGTGACTCGTTGATAGACTGATCTGGGGGAGGAGATCCACCCCCCCCTTAAGTGGAGAGATGTAAATTTTGGGCGAACCTACAAAACCCCCTCAGAAGCAAAATCGTTGTATACTAGTATCGATAGTCTAACATGATACCTACCTATTTAAAAATATTAATAGACCTATTAAAAAATAGGGTGTCAAAACGGTCTGTAACTAGCTACATGAATAAAATGTGGGAACTATATTTGTTATAGTATTAGAATACTAGATTGCCGTACGCTGGATATGAGTTTGACACTGTGATTTTTTGCAAAGTGCTCCCCAAAATGGTCATGGAAAGACTGAGGAGAATTGCATTCACATCATGGGCAGACACATTTCGGAATAGTCCAGAGCTGGATACCGATTACTTGAATAATGTTAATGTCGAGGGGGCTGACTGAAATTGCACCAGTCCATCATAGTTAAATAATTTCCTGCACTCCTCGGACGTGCGCACCGCACCTATTTTTTTCTCCCCCGACGTTCTCCGCTTTGCTATCACTGAATAATTCTGAACAAGACACAGAACAGTCCAATAAAACAATTTGCAGCCTAATAATGACCACAGCAAAATCATCACCATCACACATATAAAACTAAAGTAGCCAACGTACGTAAAACAGGACCTTTTGTGAAATAAAGTTTTCTCAGGGGCTAAAATAGATGGGTCACCAAATGACAAGGACTTAGGTGAATGAGATGGCGCTATGCTATTTCCATATTTCCTATTTTTTCGACGGGACAACAGAAAATATCGTAGGTCATGGCTATAAATCAATTAAAAATTTTTCACATAGCGCCGAAGCGGGGTACCGCCCTTTGTACCCCCAGGAGACCGACTTATGATTTCACAGGAGGTGGCACCCCCCCCCCCCCCCCCTCTCACCCGTATTTGCGCGCCCCGGATCATGGTTTGGACAGTGAGCTAGAGCTAGCTAAGGTCTCCGTGTTCCCATATGGAGCCTTGAAAAAAGGGTTGGAATTCGAACCAAGAGTTATAAAGTCGGGGCACATGATGAGACAGAGAGTCTGACAAGAATGCTCAAATTTCCCACCCCGATTATTCGAGAGCTGTGACAGCACGGCCCAGAATTTGAAGCTCAATGCAGCTGAAACGCCAGGGGAAACCCTTAGGTAGTGTTCTCGCCCGCCCCCCATCCGAAAAATGTCTGTGCGAACAATACCCCCCCCACCGTATGAGAAGTCTGGTGGCGCCACATGCTACGAGTATTCGGCAAGAGACGCGATAAACATCGGCAAAACACATAACTCAAAATCAGGTGAGGAAAAGTTTTCATCCAAAGATGGCCCCATAGTGGGGGCCTTGTTCGGGCTGTCCAAAAGTGAAAAGGAAAAATCGTGTGAGCGCTTCGCGCGCAGTTGCGGTGTAACTTCTCGGGTTATACTCATTGGCCATCTGTCGGGTCCTCGGATGGGAATCAAAGTGTCCGCCAATGTCGCCTGTAGTCCGCAGAATAGCGACATCCAAATGAAAGAACGATAATCTTGAGTAAAAAAAAGGTCAAAGATTGATCAGTGCAATGTCGTTGGTAAAATTGGATTCTGCAAAATCTCGCGCTACGCTGCGAAAGTATTGGTTGTTGCTATTGTCCATTCCCCATTGTCCTTCCATGACGTAACCTCACTTGCATGGTTATTGGGAATGTAACAGAGCACAACGCAAACACTTGAAATGATTCCTAAGGCGATAAGTTCTGGAGAACTTTTCTAGATAACATTCTTTTCGTCCAATGTCGGAATGCTGACCTACTTCCCATAGGAACAGGGAGTGCCGTTTCCTGCAATCGTAGGGGGTCTGCGAACGAAAAATTAAGTTGGACGCACGGCGCCAACCCGTGGTGGCGCACCGCTTAGATCGGATTCGCCCCCCCCCCCCCCCAATAAGTATTGTAAGCGCGATGGTTAAGATTATGTAAAACCGGTTTTAATCGTCTATTATTCCAGGAGAGTTATTACGTTCTGATGGAATTAGAAGGGATGAAAGATCCTTGCTTTCTCGAAAGCCACAAGAATTCGTCGCTACAGAAACGTTGACAAACGACCCTTGAACTCCTCTATTTGTACCAGCTTGTCGTACCATAGATTTTCCGTGAGTTGCCTAATATGACGTGAGGGGGTACTACAATAACAAAAAAATGCACCATGGTCGCAAACTCCAGGGACATCCAGGGTCCTTAATAAGGGTAGGGTTGATTTGAAAAGTAGGTCAAGAATATTACGGATTCAGTAGGGACCGAAACCTGTGAAAAACCCATGGTCACTGGATATATATGCCCAACATTCGCTAGAAAGTTGCAATAACAGCCCCGAGTTGACAGGGAGAGTATCCTAATCAATACCAGGGAGATTGAAGTCACCCTCTAGAATGAACCTGCACTTAGATGACCTTTGAATCTTTGGAGGAATCAGACAGAGCGTCCTGTAGTCGGGGGAATCCCCACGATTGGACCTATAAAAGACCATGATCAATTCCTTAGCAACTTGGATCTTAATAGAAGACCCGAATTACCTCACTTAGAGTCATAATCCACCACAGTGGTGCTACTAAATCTGTTTCTGACCGCAATGAGCACCCCACATCTAGAACCACCGTATATCTACCTACGGGAAGACAGTATAAGCCTGTGTAAAGACCTCTTGACCATTTGTACCTCATCGTCGAATGGTGCCGATTACAACATCTGGGTTATACAGTATAAGGAAACGGCAAGATCAGCCACCTTTCTGGGATACCGCACAACATTCAACATTAAGTTTAAGGCGTCCTACGAATAATTTGTATTGGAGATACTAGATTTCAGGAGGGTGGCGTGTTGATGACAGCAGTACTATTCTTATCACATCACTGCGTGCGGTCGGAGGTGGATACTGGAAAACTAGCATGTGTAGGTTGTAGGTTGGACCAAGATAAAGAACGCCTAGCACAAAACAAAACGGTTTGCCAAACAACGAACAGGGTCCAGTGCACCACATTTGAATAACCATGACAGTAAATTACGAACATGGAATTAGTGGCTAGCAATATGCGTCACTCTGCCATTGTTTGCCAACTTGAGGATGAAGCCTACATGACATACCATAATGCGTACGTCAGTGGGCATATGAGTTAGCAGAGGTTCAAAGCCTGAGAAGTTGGTGACACACGATAAGTACCGAATGCTTAGTCTGATTAACTGAAAAGTTGGTGCATAAGAATTGTATTATTGTGTAGTGTGACTGGGAAGCGATTCTGGGAAATCGTGAAAATGGATATTCTCGTAATGTGATATGCACGATGATAACTCGACTATCGGAAAGAATGAAGCTCACTTCGTCATGTGGGTTCCCGCAGTGCGTGGTGAACTTATTGCTTTGGGATCAGATCGAGGGAAATCTGAGGTTTGCATAGAACATAAACTGAAATCCCTGTGTGACTTGAAGTCCAACATAGGGGTCTGATCAAGTTGAAAATTCAGTGCTCCCTGTCGAAGAAAACATACTCTCGCGAGAACGGGGACCGTCTATGGTAAGAATCTCGTCATTCGGTGTAGGATGTTTAACACAGAACATCCGGATTCGGAGCACTTGACTTGCTGGTGGTTCATGAGCAAAATGCAGTCTATTTCTGGTTAGTCTAAGGTCTAAAGAGTTGTGGAAAAATGGTACGTCTCAAGGCGAGAGTGATCAAATTCAGCCACGGAACACTAGACTTTCTGCGTCTTGTAGAGAATTCTATGAGCCACGTATACTATCTCGATGTCTCATGCGTGGGGGAGGATACGTGATAGAGATGTAGTGTAGTGTTGCAGAATTTTCTGAAGATTTTTCAGGTGAAGAGACTTCCCTTTGTCTCAGTCAGGAAGGTACCATGACGCCATATCATGTTCTGTTGAACATCCTTTTGTCCTTGACGGAGTTCAGGAGGAGTCTATATGCAGTCATTTTAGCCATGCAGTTGTATGTACGTCAAGTAAACGAGGGCATTATGACGTCATAGAGAGTAAAGTTTGAAACCATTGTGAACACGATGAATCATTCTCACGGGCGATACAGGAACCCTGTTGTTTGGTTTAGGTCGGGGCGAGTTGTGGTCAAAAAGAGAATACAAAAAGTCGTTAAATATTGCCAAATTTTGGCTTGCAAACACGATAATTCGAAAGTAGAAGAGGTCATCTGAGGGGTCACCAGAAGTTTGTGAACAATTCCAAAATGATGGTCAGATCAAGTTGGGATTGTTGATAGCTCCGAGGAGTACAGGAAGCCTATGTCGTGGTTTAGGTCGGGAGGGGAATGTGTGTTGAAAGATATAAATTTGGGAAAGGGTCGATATATTGGCTACTTCTGGCTTGGACTTGTAACACGATATGTCCCCCACCTGGATAGATGACGCTCATACTAGTTGTGAGTTCCCTATTATAGTACACGAGTCCTATTGCCTTCGTGTCAGGTCGAAGATATCTGAGGTTCAACTGAGTGTAAAATCTGAAAATGCATGTAACACGAAAACTTCGGATTTTATATGGTCTGAATTGTCTGATCAGGTTGAAAATATGTGGATAGCATGCCTGTAGGTTGACCAAGATAAAGACCGCATTAAGCACAAAACCAAACCCCAACACAACAGACAGGTACAGTGCACCACAGTGAAACCATATGAAGTAAATTCGAATCGCTGGAATATGATAGCAATATGCGTGTCACTCGCCATTGTTGCCACCTTGATGGATGAATGCCTTTACCGACATACCCATAATGGTACTGTTCAGTGGGCAATGAGGTTAGTCAGAGGTCCAAGCCCAGAGACAGTTTGTGACACACGATAAGACCAACTTGTTTTAGTGCTATGTTGATAAAATGAAAAAGTTGGTGCTAAGGAGTTTTGTATTATTGTGTAGTGGAGACTGGGAAGTCGATTCTGGTGAAAATCGTTGATGATGAAAATGGATATCTCGCGTAATTGTGATATGCACGATGATAGACTCGACCCTATTCGGAGAATGAAGCTCACTTAGTATGTGGGTTTCCCGGCAGTGCGTGGGTGAACCTTATGCTTTGGATCAGATGAGGGGAAATTGAGGTTGCATTAGAACATAAAATGAAATCCCGTTGACTTGAAGGCCACATAGCGGGTCGATCAAGTTGAAATTCAGTGCTTCCATGTCGAGAAAACATATCTTTCGCGAGAACGGGGACCGTCTATGTAAGAATCTGGTCATTCGTGTTTAGGCTTGTTAACACAGAACAATCCGGATCGATGAAGCACTTGATGGTGGTTTCTTATGAGACAAAAGCATGCCTATGTGTGGTCGGGTTAGGTCTAAGGTCTAAGTTTGTGGAGAAAAAATGTTAAGTCTCAATGGCTATGCTGATCAAATCAGCACGGAATCATAGATTTTAGCTTTTCTTGTATAGAATCATGAGCCACGTGTATAATCGCGATGTCTCATGCGTGGGGGTATGCTGACGTGTAGAGGATGTGTGTTGCGAATTTAGTGTGAATATGATTTTTCATGGGAAGAGGTATTTTTTTTTTCTTTCCCCTTTGTTTCATCAGGAAGGTACCATGCGCCATATCATGCTTCTTCCCCCCCTTGAACATCCTTTGGTCCTGACGGATGTCAGAGGAGTCTACTGCATCATTGTAGCATGTCAGATGTATGTAAGTCATGGTAGGAATCAGTGGTCATCGGAAGTCACTAGAGATTAAAGTTGAAAACCTTGTGAACACGAGAAATCTTTTTTCACGGGGAGTACAGGAAACGACCCGGTTGTTTTGGTTACGCGTTCGTGGGCCGACCGCATTGGCAGCGTAGGTTCTACAAATAGAAGATTACAAAAAGTCAACTATATTTGGCCAATTTGGCTGGCAAACACGATAATTCGAAAGTAGAAGAGGTCTCATATGGAGGTCACCAGATTAGTTTTCTTGTGAACAATTGCCCCACAAATGATTGGCTCAGATCAAGTTGGGTGATTTGTTGTATAGCTTTCGATTGTGGAGTACAGGAAGCCTATTGTTCGTGGTTTATGGTCGGCACTGGATTGTTGTGTGTGAAGATATAAAATTGGGAAAAGGTCGCATATTTATTGTGGGCGAATTTGGCACTTGTAAACACGATTATCGTCCCCCACTGGGATAGATGACGCTCATACTTAGTTTGGGAGTTCCATATGTAGGAGTTATCACGAGTCCTGTATAATGTGTAGTTGCGGAGGTCGATAGATCATTCTCTGATGTCGTCAACTGTGTATGTTTAAATATTTGAACAAATTGCATGTATAACCACGAAAAAATCGCGAGTATCTATGGTCTGATCATCGGTTGTATCCCAATTTATCGTGCATAGCATTTGTGCGCGGTCCTTACCTATCATGAAGATAAACCTATTATTGTTGGTGCAATACCGGGTGGATGTTAACAAAAAATTGGCTTTCAATTACGCGAGAAAATCAATATGTTCGGCATACATTTCACACTCGTACAGCACGATTACTATTCGATTTGAGATGGATGAAACCTATAATTAGTATGTCTGTTCCCCATGATGAGCACCGAACTCAATGGTTTGTGACGTCATGGCCCAGGGACACTTGAGTGTCAACGCAGGCTAATTTCGCATACGAATCTGGAAAGTAATGAGCGCCATGCCATTGGTTCTGATCCGGTTGTAATTAGGTGTGTTGTTTAGAATAAGTTGCTACCAAAGGTACTATGTGTATAAACGATTAGCTCCGCACGAAAGTAGTAATAACCTTTCGGGTCCAACTTTCAGCTTCCTAAGACGTGAGGTAACTGTACGTTTTTTTTATTGCCTGATGATGAAGTCTTCTTGTTCCACTGCCCCCCCGCCACGCCCCCCACCCTAGGTTGGTTGCTGGAGGAAAGTCGAAAAGTTCAGATTCGCGTTTGCCGTGATCAAGTGCGGAAATGAGTTTGTAGCTTTCTTGCTTAATATAGTTATTATAATAAGTAACTAGGCTTAATAGCTGAAAAACTCAACAAAAAGATTTTTTTTTGGTTCCATGCGATTTTATTTTGTGATTTTCGGATTGATCTCTCGATGGGGAAACATCAGGACTGGGAAGAAAGGGGGTGAAACTTTTTCAGACGACTGTCTGCCAAAGAGTGCGATAGAGTCAATACAGGACACTCATATACCCTCAGGAAGGGGGAGTTCCATAGCGAGGAACAGTAGTTATTAAAGCGACGGTCAGCACACGCCTTTGTGGTATACCTGGGTGAACCTGATGTTGATGTGGAAGATGGGAGGCCGAGACACCTGGTCTATGTGACTTGTGTGGTAGCAAATTTTGTATATGGCTGGACGAGACAAGTTTTGATAGCCAGCACACTTGAAACTATGAGAATATGTGGATGTCGATATGTGAATACGCTGAGGGGAATAGCCAACCATGGTAGCCTCTCAGAATTTAGGCCGCAAACTACACGGGAGCTGTGCACTGAACTCTTTTTAGGGCCAGATCATTGGTTTTTTTTTTAGTAGGAAGCCCCCAGCAGAGTAAGTAGAGAATCTTCCATGTAGCCCTTTTTTGTCCAACCCCAGGTGTGTATCAATTGAATCACTAACCGTGTCCGTGAATGTGGCTATTGCATCGTCGACCACCCTGTTATGCCCCAGCTCAGTCCTTCAGGACACAAACGATTGGGTAGGCATTCGCAAGTTGTGTAGTAGTTGTTCCTGCCTGTAGAGCATTGCCTGATCCGTGTTCCTGGTAGGGGATACTGCAATAGATGCTTGTTCCAGGTCTGCATCCTTTCCTACACAATAAAAAAATCTGGAAAGCGGTAATTAAAACGATTAGTGTGGCAATATGGGACCCAAGGACCGATTGAGATGCCCTAGAAACGATCTCGGTTCCCTCCTGTGAATCGTAGTGAATGTCTGTACTTCAACATGCTATTACCGTTACACCTTTTAACGTTGACTGTTTTTTTTAGGTACACCGCGACGTTAACAACGCCTGCTTGTCAGATTCCAAAAGGACCCCAATTTGGCCGGCGACAACCGTGATTATTCCCACTGTGTTGGATGATACAACAAACGGGTTATATATGTCTAGAGCGCACCACTAGTCTTTTTTATAACCATGTCGCCACAAGCTGAGTTGTACAGGCCCTTTATGGCGGTTGATTTTTTAGGCCACATTCGATAGCAGCCCCTCTTTGTGAATATATAAGATTCAATTTGTCATTTTGATTCCGCGACTGCCCTCCCCGCCCACTACACTGATTGTGCCCACAATGGTCTGGTACAAATTTCCCATTTATTCTTTGTATCTGGCCATATGGTGGCGGGAAATGGTGTCAAGGAATCATGCGCACCTGTCTTCACCTTTTGGTTCCGATATGACTACTATCACAAAATAATATTCTGCTCAATTATCGTGATGTGAGTTATTCCTGTCTTTCTGGATGAGAAAAAGCGAAAATGACACGAATTACGTACTAAGGCATTCAGACCAGTGTGCGATTTTGGACTGCGTGAAACACTTCAACGCGTATGTGCTACAAATAAGTTGCCAGATTGCAATTCGAGTGACTCTGCAGGCAAATAAATAAATATGGCTCTTGTGTAAGGAAGTCTGACGCTACAATCGTTGCTCTTATTCAATACTAGTGTTATGAATGGTGTATTTATTTTTGGTAATGGTCAGTAGTGTTTTATTGATTCTATCGAGGGGACTCTATGGGAGGAGTGCCTGGGCATAAAATCCGGGGACAACCTGTGGTTATCCCCTGATGGACAATGAATCCTGAAAATTGGGCAGCAAACGCACCAACTGGGACGAGGTCCTTGACAATATAACCGAATAATAAACCCACTTAGCGTGTTGTCTTAAATGTAAAGAAGACGATTGGCGGTTTATAGGATGTACTCGGCGGTTTGTTTTACTCTGTTCTCAATCATTCTCGAAAGCGCGTTCTATTAAACGTTTAATTACCCAATTAATGTTCGCCTAATTAGTTTTCGCCCAGACTGGACGGTTTGTGTGCACGGGTGGGCTTTTCCCGTCCCCCCCTGGGTGGTGGCGCATATCAGGTGAGACTTTCGCCTATGTCATTACAGAACATTGCAACAAACTATTTTAAGATTTTTTCAACCATGCAAGGTCCACTTGCCGATTGGGTGGTGCTTGGGAGCTGCATTTGCGAACTAAGGACGTTCGGCCGAACATGTTTGTTTGTTTTCTGGTGGAGTCGACTCCGGTTCTCACGTTTGCGAGCATGTTGTCAAGAAAGGAATCGAGAACTGGGAGCCACGCGTTGAAAAGCCAGAGATGCTGATTAATGATTGGATGCTCGTTTCAAATGTTGACTTTTGCATCGCAAGGTACCCTGATAAATGCGGATTGTGTTGTGATGTAGGAAGGCTTGACACGTATTAGTATAGAGAAAATAATGGGTGGAAATTTTTTTTTAATATAAACATTTGTTAACAGATAAATAATCGCTGAGTCAGTCCACCCAAATGTTGCTCTTAGAATACACAATAACTATCTGCATCCTGTAATGTTATTTAAAGGAAAGCAAATCACAATATTCACCATGTTGCAAATTCTGTGACTGCAAAAATGAAGCAGTGCTAATTTTGTTTATTTTATTTGTAAAGAAAACCCCCTAAATCCGTCGTGCTGTAATAATTCGGCAAAAAAACAAGTTGTCTTGCATTATATCATTATTATATATTATTGTTCCATCGTTTCGTTTTTGATAATTTCAAAAAAATGCACTCCTCCGCTACAAATTAGTTTAGAAGCATCGGTAATATATTGCTATTCTAGTGTTAATCAATCACATATATTCAAGGTTCAAATAAATCATGTCAATCATCGTCATTATACTTTTATGATAATTTAGATTTGTCGAATTAAGTGGAGGTAGAAACTTGCCCTGAACATTGATACCGATTCGAAAAATCTGCATATTTGTTTCATTCGATTTGACAGTGAAGAACATTAAACATTGTATGTAATGAGCAGGAGGAAATAGTCATATGGGGCGAGGTTTGCCGTCACGATTATGTATATGCTATCTAATTTCCTCAGAGCGCCTCTTGTCGTGTTAATACTGGTAAAATGTAGAGTAGTACTTTGATTCAGCGTCAAGGCTGACCTCCTCTATCGTTAGCTAGGGGCGGGTGGAGGCGTCTTCTTCGTAGTTTGGGAGGGCAGTTCGTTGAGCTCAAGGGCCGTTTCAATAGGAGTTATCCTGGGTTATCCACTCCTGATCTGTGATCCTGTTTCCTCTCAGTCCACTGTCGTGTTGTCATCTACTGATATCGGACTTGTGTTCACATCCACAGATGAGATTCGGTTCCCTTTTTGTGTCTTCTTGGTGGTTTCCCGGCATCTAGCCCTGCAAAACAATGGTCTAATCATCCCAGCAAAACGAGTAGTACCGGCGAATGCGACCGAAGGACCTATCCACCGAGTGTGTTTGGAAGATTCTGAAAAGGAATTGCACTTATTATACAAGAGTAGATGAACTGGATCAAATTCCTTCATGTGCCGTGTTGCAATGTTGCAAACGTGTTGTCTTATGTCCGGTATACCGGCGCCGAAACGCCTCCACACAAGTGTGCCGACTACTGTGTTCAGTGCACAACATAGCTGCTCCTTGATTACCCATATAAAGCTTGACACCTCATTAGGATTACAGGGGCGAGAAGCATTCCCAAAGATGGGATTACCCACATGATGTTAGGGGTAAGAGCGATGTTCGCGTGGTTTTCGAGACACATAAGTGCGGAATATCTTCGGAATAGCCAATTTCTGATATTGATAAAAAATGACTTGTCACAAGACCACCGCAATCTCTCGCTGAATGAAATTGTTCTTTGAGCAATTGTTGCAAAGAAAAGCGCAATACTGCTGGATTTCGAGAAAAGAAAAAGTACTCTCAGAAGAAATGTTCTTTCTTTCCGTTTTGAAAAAAAAAAAGTTTGGATATCAAAGCTCCGTACGGTAATTTGTACACCTAATTTCTGTTCAATATAGTTTGTAAACTGGTCGTAACAGATTAACAGCAACACATTGGTTCAGATTCAAGTAATAAATTCCGATCCAAATATGTCTACCGTCACAAGATGTACAAACGGGAGTAGTGCCCCAAATGGAACTTAAAACTGAAACTGATCGCCACACTCAAAATCAAAAACCCCACTTGTCATAAACATGAACTGGGCAGCTGCTTTGAAGATTCCCCGCATCAACACAGGTACAGATGATCGCTTGTTGAGCCACTCGTAGAAGTTGCTTCTGGTCCCGGAACATATGTCGCTGTCAAGGACTTCTCACTATCTGACAAGTGGAGGTGTGGAATAGGGCAGTTCGGGAATCAGTCGTTGAGGTTGATATTAATTCGGGCATTGCGGCTGGCTCGGGGGCGTGTTCACTGAGGATGACTGTGGAGAAATAACACCTTTGGGGTACGCCTTCTTAATATTTGTCTCGCCTGAAGGAAGTAAATGGTTACGTGTGATGTCACAGTTTACCCGATTCATTATAGTGACTTCGGTTATTGCGTGAGGGAAAATATACTACCCACGAGAAGAGAGCTGGATCTCACAATCCTTTCCGAAACTTTAGGACAACGCGATATGTATATTTATAGAATGGAGCAAACGTTTGAGGGGTGCGAATACTATAATTATTGAGGTTGTGATTGTGATGATGTCAAGTTGTGTGATGTTCATGTAGCCCTCATGCAATATGAGCTGTTAACGGTTATGATGAAGACATCCTAATGTAGTGTTGAGGAGACGAGGGTTTTATATTGTATGTGGTGTTAAGGGTTATGGAGTCAACGGTTAGTCTGGGACTTAATCCGGTGGGAACGTGACTCCGGACGCACCCCCTCTATGTTAGCAGGATGTTGTAAAGGCAAAAGAATTGTGTCGTGGATAGTTGGACGCTGTTGTAGTTGTTCCATTCCGGGACGAATTTAGAGGAGTCTATGCAGCCATTACAGTTTGTGTGTGTATGCGTGTTCGTGTGTATGTATGGGTGTGACGCTAGCTTCGTTAATCGGCTGAAACAACGTTGCCTCGAACGCACGCCATCATCGTTAGCAGGATGTTTGGAGTATGTTTAGTGTGGTAGTTTACGCGTTGTAGTTCCATTTCCTGTGACGAAGGTTAGAGGAATCTATGTCAAACATGACAGTATGTTGTGTGTGTGTGTGTGAATGTGTTGTGTTGATGCTAGCCTCCTTAACACGATAACTTAACCCCAACTTGGATGTATAAGTCCATACTTGGGCCATGATGGGTTTCCCATATGGTACATGTTCCCGATGTTTTGGGTCCGGTCAAAGGTGATCATCGAGGTCAAAAGTGGTCAAAGTCCGAAAATTCTTGGGTACTTACGATGAGTCTAGAATGCCTGGTCCGATTCGGCATTGCAGCCTTATTATGAGGATACGAGCGACTTAGGAGGGAGCAATGTCTCACCTTACTCTCACTCAGAAAGCTTCCACGTAAGTGCGTGATCTGTAACCACCCACTATTCTCTACGGGATTAGTCTAGAAAAATGCCATTCCCATCTGCTTCTTCCAGTGTGATAACCTCGCACTGCTTGGGCGTCGTTTATTAAGGACAAGCGCTGTTTGAACCTTGCCAATGGCTGCTCGTATTGAAACAGCACAATGCATGTAGCACTCATCGCCCGGTTACTATACTCGAGGACGCATTCACTTCCACGTCACTCGTTTTGTCTGAAGCATAACATGGCTGTCTGGAGTCCAGCCCGAATCATTAGCTGTACAGTACTTGCGCTGGTCACATTGTGTATCGTTTCCCCCATTCCCAATGATGGGAGTTGAAACTAGTATTCGTTGGATACCCTATTCTCCGTTTGGAAATATTGCACTAACTTGTATTAGTCACGAGAGTATTTTCCATGTTATTTCTAGCGTTCAGTATCACGAATAGCAGATCAACAAGCTCTTTGTTCTCTTTGTCGTCTAGGGATCAGTCTTTACTAAAGGGCGATCCGATTAGAACATACGTCCTTGGTCCCACGCTCTCTCATGGGAGTGAATCCATGGATGAGATTGACGTTGTCGCCTTCGCATGTGTAAGGTTACGTTTGGCAGACACTGTCAGTGCGTATGCGTCTGTGATTAATCATTGTGCAGCTTAGTGCCAGTGATTAGAGTGTGAGAGGACTTCTGACATATCCAGTGAAAGACGTGTTCTGCAAAACGGTTGTGTTAGGTATGCACTATCGGGGAGAGCGGACATTACTGAAATTGAGTTGTCGACTATTGTGTACCCATTCTCATAAACTAGTGATGACTAAAGACGTTTCTGAGCATTAAGCTGAGCAACTATGGCATTGAAATCATACCTAAGAGGATAAATAACCCTCTCAACCCTTGGCCTAAAGCTGCGGAGTGTTACTTATCAGTGTAGAATCATACACTTATTGGTGTGGCTTATGTGCACCCCGGTTTGTCCTCAACACCGATGCAGAATGTCTAGCTAGGACCAATAGACGGAGAAATAAGGTATCAGGGACAGGCCGCTTTGTGAAAGCCGCGACACACACACACACACACACACACATACACACATACAGCATACACACACACCAGATACATAGATCCTCTGACTTCGTCAAGGAAGTGCAAGAACAAAGTTCCGGTGGTATCTGTTGCGTGCTTGACTTCATTCCCCCCACCCAAAGCAGCATTGGTTGCGTTTCTGTCATCACTCACGCCACTCAATTGTGCTAAATCATTCACTCCACTATGTCTGTTATGATATCAACTAACGCACCGAGGACTATGGTGTAATGACTTATACTTTAGGTAATTGACTCAACTGATGGGAAGCCCGCTACATGTTCTATACTGTCAAACGGTTCTTGGTTTATTCTCAGTTAATAATACCACGTTCTTATACTATACACCTTGGTTTCATCGAACGGAACTGTTGTTCGTTACACGAGTTCGTAATCTCATATGGCCTTGGTGGACTTCTCGTTGATATGTAGCACTGTTTATAATGGTCACAAAATACATGAATTGGAATGAACACCAAAGGAGGAAAAGAATCGCCCCCTGTTTCAAAATCTACAACCAGAACACACGATCCTCCAAAACAAAGATTAAATAACCTGCGTTTGGAGACCCTTTGAAATGAATGCCTGCAAAAAAGGCATGACTTCTCGGTCTACCATTAGAAAGTTTACTTCAACCCTCACTGCGTACACGCAGCACTCTCAAACCAGACAGTTTCTATTGAATCCAGCCAGTCTGAACTGCAGTGGTGGATCACCTCTTTCGAGAAATAATAGTGGATTATTAGGATTGAACCCGACTGCTCAGGACGTAATGCGTAAGAGCTGGCCGACGGACCGGCTCAGGATGATCCTAGCAAAGAACCTGCCAGCTCGGCGAAGGAGTGTAAACTACTTCATAGTTATGGCAAGTCCCGAGTGTCTACAAGTCCCCTTTCCAGTCAGTTGGGAAGGACACCAGGTGATCTTAAAAAACACCGCTTGTAAACAAATGCAGGGGATCCGGCTCCAATTACGAAGTCTTGTAGAACGAGAAAAGACTCATATTTCGGACCTTCCCCCCCCCCCTCCCATGGCTAAAGTCAAATTTGACAGTCTGGTAACGCTACGCGTTCGTAAGTTCGCACCGCTGTACCGACTGGTGCAAGACGGTAGGCGATATTGATCCTTTTTGTTGAAATGTCCAGTTTTTCAGATTCAGATAATCCACCAATTGCTAGTACCAATCAGTTTCTACATGTCTTACCAATTGCTTATGAATGCGGCCAAGGTCATATACGAAGTATGAAGGCAAGTTCTCATTTCATTCACCATGTACTACCTACAGATCCAACCTTCCACGATTGACGTTTTGAGACGCGCTGGCCTGGAGATTCGCAGGAATCGTACACATACACGTTAACGGTGTCACACAAGTTCAAAAAGTACCATTGGGGTGGCTGTCGCAACAGCAAAACTAGTGGACATTCGTTGTCTGCGCAGTAGGTTAGGTGAGGGGAAGTTTACTTGTGCGAAGGTGCTGCCCGGTTCCGCAGTGACAGTGACTCTTCAGGGACATCAGGGGGGACAGGGGTGGTATTTAGCTGAAAACCAGAAAAATTGAGGACACATAGTGATGCTTAATATTGATATTCAGTAAATTCTAAAGCCTCGGGGATATATTCGTTTTAAATCCCATTTTGATACAAAACGAACATCAGTTTCTGTGTTAAAAGAAAAGTCTTACACATTGTTTTTTACCATGCTAATGTGCGGACAAAAATGATGGCCTGATGGGCGAAACTGCAGGGTGGTAAGGGGAATTCGGACCAATGGTCCAGTGAGCGCCCTGTGACCCATTGGGGGTATAAAGGTAAGGCCATGGGGGGGATCGGGAATGTGGGATCCAGGCCCAAGTTTGTGCTTCCTAGGGCCCCATGTTATTAGTAAGACGTCCTGGTAATGTTGCGCAAAA